>ML660216.1:11966964-12006964 GCA_007570785.1 Antilocapra americana | reverse complement strand
AACGACGCCAGCTCTCGCCAAAGCCCCCGAGGGTCGAAAGTTGCGCAGCCTTCTGGGCCACCGCTGCTCTGACCCCCACTCCCATCGCCCGGCCCCAGGCTGCCCCAGCGTGCGCTCGCAGAAGAGAAAGCAAATTCCACCGACCTGCGTGCCTCCTCCTCTCTCCCCCCGCTCTACCCTCCAGCGCGCACTCTGGGGTTCTGGCGTGCCAGGGCCTGCCAAGGGACGTCCTGGTTCAGAATGAGCGTCCAGTGGCGGGGGGGCAGTTTATATCTGTCTTGCTCTTATTTGATGTACACACACCTGCTCTATTTACTACCAAATAAAAGAAATACATCTGTGTTGCCAACAGAAACAGCTCGAGAGCTTGCTCACTGGTCTCCCAGGGCTCAGATACGCTAGCCCGTGCTCAGAGCCCGGCACAGTGGGCCCCCGGCTCCGAGTGAGGTCCTCGCCTATAAGCACATGGAGGTCTGCAGTGGGATGTTGGCGGTGTCCGCGGTTTGTCCCAGGTGGCTGGTGAGGAGGGAACAAGAAGCCTCTCTGCTCAGAAGATTTCAAACTTCGTGCAGCGGAGGTTGCAGCGCCACCTTGCTCCCTACCCAATCCTTTCCCCAAGATTCTTCCCAGCTTGCCTTAGCCTGGGGTCATCAGAGAAAACCAGTTGCCCAGCCACCCAGAACATGTACCTGACTGTGTCTGCTGCTGTGATGCTGTGTGATCACAACGCAGATATGATGCTAAACGCATGAACAGGTTGCACCCTGGGAGCCCCTGTATATGGGGTCTGTCAGGAGCTCTAAAGTGTGTGTTGGGGGGAGGGGCGGAGGTGAGTGTTTTAAATCACCAATGAGTGTGAGTGTATCCTGTATGTTTGCATGTATGTCTGTTTGGATGGTGCAGAAACTATTAAGCCAGGAAGCCAATTCCATTTCACTGACTTAATTGGGGGTTCCCATGGACCGGGAGGGTCTGAAGTTAGGATCAGAGAGAAGGCTGGATTCCACCATCACCAGAGATAAAGTCAGGGGTGTTGGCTCAGTGTCCTAGGTTAGGGGATACCAGCAGCTCTGGCTTCCCACGACAGGTGTCTTGGAGAGTTGGGTGGAGGTACCCTCACTCCCCCCACATAACCCCTTCTGCTGAGGGGTTCTGGGAGCTCCTGGCAGCTTCCACAGAGGCAGGGCCTACAGAAGCATTCTGTGTGGGCGTGGGGTGCAGGGGGCAGATGACCCCAGGCCAGTTCCGTCTGACCAAGTGCTGTCAGGCTTGCAGTAGAGTCTAGAATGCTTCATGCTCAGGGAGCAGCTTCCATGTTGTCTCTTGCATCCTGAGAAATAGTGTGACACCCACCCAACAGGATCGAGTAGGAGGGTTTCTGCCTGGGCAGCTTCTAGGCTGAACATCTCAGCCAGTCCCAGGCCACAGCCTAGCCACGTTCCTCCCCCAGGGCATGCACCTTGGCTCCTGGGAGGGACTCCCCCGGCCTAGGGCAACAGGGGTCCTCGAAGGGAGGGAAAGGGAGACCTCGACAAAGAATCAACTGTGCCTGTGGAGAACCAGTTATTTCTCGATTTTGTAAAGACCGGGTCAGTCAAGAACCGTTTTCTAGAATCCAAACACAAATAAAGAAGAATTTTGGTGGTTGATAACATCGTGTTCTGGCTGTAAAATCTAAGGACGTGTTTGCCATTGCAACATTGTTTTTAATGAGCTGTTATTGGCCTGTCCCGCAGTTAGTATTGCCAACAGTAAAAGGCATCACTGTGTTTGCAGGTAACACATGGAACAACATATTTGGCCCCCGAATTTCTGTTTATTTTTCACATGTGACACATGCCCTCGTTTTTATCCCAAACCAGAGGGAAATAAAGGCAGATCTGTCTTCCACTGAGGTCCAGGCTAAATCTTGCCATAAATACGCATGCCAGTTTATTTGGAGGCAGTTTTCCGTCAATAGAAAACGATACTCGACGTTTCAGCCACAGTATAATCAATCGTGTGGACTGGGCTTGAGCGAGTGTAAAGCTCTGGGAGAGGGCACGGGGGCGCGTGCAGGCGCTCCCCAGCGGCCGCGCCCGCCGTGTGCTCGCCGGGATCTTCGCCATCTCCGGGTTCCTCATCTCCCCCTTCTTGGCTCCCCAGCTTCAAACGCGCTCTGCCAGGAGCCGGGCGTGCAGACCCCACGCCCTAAGGCAGGCAGCCGCGCCGCGCAGGCGAGAGGCGCCCGGGCGAGCCCCTGCCTCCGCCCTCGGAACCCGCGCTCGCGAGCGGCTCCGGGAGCGCGGGGCTCGGCAGACGGTCCACGCGGAGCGTGGAGGCCGGGACCCGGAGGGACCCCGGGAACCTCCAGGGCTGCGCTTCCCCGAAGCTGCCGGGATCAGGGTGGGAGACCCAGAGAAACCGTGCGCCGGCGAGAAGTTGGCGCGGTGCATAGAAAAGGATCTGACCGCCAGGAGACTGTCCTCTCGGTGGCCGCCGCCACCGCAGTCAGGTGGCCTCTGCTCCCGGGCACTGGACACACCATGATCGTGTCCACACCCGAACCGCCCCGGGGAGCCACAGTGCCTCCAGGCCTGGGGAGGCCTCTATACCGGAGTGGCGAGCCGCGGTCTCTAGGGCTGGCTCTCCTCCCTAGGGTCGCCCTCTCGCGGCCTGGCCGCTCCCAGCTGGACGTCGCGATCGGCCTCTCCCCACGGCTATACTCCAAATTCACCCCCTTCTTCCCTCCCCAGCCCACATCCCGGAGGCACCCGGAGCCGACCCCACTCGGCCCCACGGTGCCCAGGGATGTTCTGCCCAGAAGCTCGCGACTGCTAAAGGACCCCGCGGCCTGGGAACGGAATTCGAGGCGGCTGCCCTGCGATCGGAAATAGCCAGTGGTCTCAGCTCGCGGCTGTCGCTGCGCTCGATTTCGCGAACTAGATAAGGCCAGGTCATCACCCCTTCCGCCCCGCATTCTTCCCTTGCTCGCACGGGCGTTTCAAGAGGCGGACGGTACCGGGGAGAGAGCGCAGCTCTGGTCGCGAACAAAGCCGCCTCTGTCTCCGCCGCCTCCTGATTAAAGGGGTGTACGTCGAGGTCGGACTCGGCCAGTCTGCAGAGGCAGCCAGAGAGCGAGGCAGAAAAAGAGTTCGGAGAAACCTGCTCTGGGGAAAACCGTCCAAAGTTACACACTCTGGCCACAGGAAATGCTTCGCTTTTCTTTTTAATTAATTCCATTTCACGACAACATGAAGTGTAACAATATTTTGTGATTCTCCCTCCCCCCTCTTTTTCTTAAAAAGGGCCTGAATCCGGGCAGAGGGGAGGGTGATGGGTGGGAGGGACAAACTACCGCGGAACAACAGGTGTAGCCGACAGAAAGGAAAAAGATCGGGTGGCAGAGCCAGGAGCCCTGAGGAGTTGAGAGGGTGAACTTTACAAGAAATCTGTACATTTATCAAATAAGTTAAAATTCTCCTAAATTGATTGTCCTTCACTTAAAGCGCTCCAGTATGCCTGTCTTACTCCTTCGAGCATCGCTACCTATCCTTGTTTGCTTCCTTCCTCCTTGTCTCCTTAATTTCCTCCTCAAAAACGATTGACTGGGATTAGACATTGAAAACGTCTGCTTCTCTCCGTAGAGGAAGAAGCAGGGCTCTCAGGAAATTTTGTACAATATTGCACAGGTCAAAAGTACAACAGTTACCGCAGAACAAAAAGGTTGGGGGAGAGGATAAAAAATAGGTTTGTTTGTTTGTTTTAATATTGAAATCACTCTCTCAAAACAGGGAACAAACTAACAAAGGAATGTTAATAATAATTTACCAACAAATGAAATTTCCCAAACATAGGCTACTAATAAATAAGACCATTCACACCAGGCCAGATGTGGAGGTGTTTCAATAATCAGAAGTCTGATTGTGGGCTCTCTTGTCCTTTCCCTTTAAACACTTAAGAGAATTCATCCATCACAAAAAAGGAACCGATGAAGAGGTGAACTGCGACAGACCTCTGCCTGAGAGAGGAGAGAGAAAAGTGGCCTGAGTCTGGGTTCTTATAAGAAGCTGCTCAGATTCTGAAAATTGGCGAATAATTGAATGGGAGTGAAGGGGAACAGCCACACCCAGAGATCCAGAATAAAAGTACAATGTGAATTCTCTCTCTTCCTCTAGACTTCTGAAAATAGTTCTTTAGAAAATGGATAAACTGGGGGTTCAGGCTTTGCGTTTACTTTCCTTGTATAAAAATAAACCCAAAAAAGTCACAGCGCAATGAGAATCTGGGGGGTGGGGAGTGAGAGGATCGCACATTTTACAAAAGCTTCCAGCCGAAATATTTGACCTGGAAATGTTGTCTCTTTCTTGCTTTCTCTTAAAATAAACCGAAACCAAAAGTAAGAGGGGAAGCGCCTCAAATCCATTAGGGGTGAATTGCACGAAAATGCATTGCAAATACTTACAAAAAAACGCTACCGACTGGGGGAGGGGAGGCCGGGGCCGCGCACCGGAGCCCCGGGTCCCGAAGGCCGCTGGACGTCTCGGCGCCCTCTGCCCGGCCCAGTCTCCTCCGGGGTCTGGGAAGGGGGCCGGGCGCTCCCTCCTCCTCCCCTCTCGGGCCTCAGACGGGCCGGAGCAGCGGCACGGACGAGACCGCCGGGTGCGAGTAGTACACGGGGTGCGGGAAGGTGAGCAGCGGCTGGCTGACCGGCACCGGGGCCCCCGCGGCCGCGGCCGCAGCGCCCTCGGCGGCCGAGTTCTCGTGGTAGAGGATGGGCACGCGCACGATGCGCTGCGCCGCGGCGTGGCTCAGGTTGGCCGCCTCCAGCTCGGCCGCCAGCTGCCGCTTCCACTTGTTGCGGCGGTTCTGGAACCAGATCTTGACCTGCGTCTCGGTGAGGTGCAGGGACGCGGCCAGGCCGGCGCGCTCCGAGCTGCTCAGGTAGCGCTTCATGTCGAAGGTGGACTCGAGCTGGAAGACCTGGCTGCGCGAGAAGACCGTGCGCGTCTTCTTCTTGCGGCACGCGGGCTTCTTCTCCGGGCTCTCGGCGCCCTTCTTCCAGTCCTCGGGGCCCGGCGTCGCCGCCGCCGCCGCCCCCACGCTCGCCCCGGCCGCGCCCGGCGCCGCCTCGCCCTCCTTCTTGCCTTCCTCCGAATCGCTCTCCTCCAGAATGATCTCGTCCGGGCTCTTGGAGTCCAGCTCCTTGTGGTCGGAGTCGGCCTTCAGCAGCGGCTCGGGGGAGTCGCGGTCGGTGCCCGAGGCGGGGGAGGAGTCTCGCAGCAGGGCCTTTTCTGAGGCTGGGGAGAGACAGACAGACGGACGCACAGACACACACACACACACAGAGCCTTCAGCGAGGCCTGGCGCCTGGGGGGCCGCAGGCTCACACCGCGACGGCCTCCGGGCCCCAGGCCTCGAGGCCTCACCATTCCTGCGGGCCTCCTTCCTGGCTAGGCCAGAAGAGGGGCGCCACGCCCCGATATCCGACCTTCTCCCGGGGACAGCTGGAGCGACCCAGAGACGGCGGCATGGCCGGTTTCTTTCTTTCCCTCAGTTCCCCCACCAGGGGCCCGCGGAGAGATTCGCCTCCAGCTTAGGCACCCTGCGGGTCACTCCGTTCATCCAGGCCAGATTCCCCTTGTCCCAGCCACCTGAAGCCTCCTCCCCAATCGTGCCTGACATCCCTTTTTCCGGGAAGCGCTATGCCCGGGCTCCAAATCCACTTCTTTTCTCACCAAGTGGGATTGGATTCCCGGGCAGCACAACAGAGCGCGCGGGCAGGAGCTCCAAGTTAGGGGACGGAGGAAGTTAGCCCAATAAGCGCGTTCGTGGGTTGCAGGTGGGGGGGTGGGGGTGCGGGTCCCAGGGCTGCGACGGGACGCAGTGCGGACCTGGATGGGACAGGCTCGTGGGGGAAGACGAAAGTTCAAAAAGAGGTCGGTACCTTCAGGTCGCGGGAGGTGGCCGCCGGCGGGGGTCAGGGTGTAGGGGTACCACCAGGCCGGGGAGCGCTCCAGGTAGTGCGCGGGCAGGGCAAACCTCTGCGCCGGGATCTCAAAGCGGGGGAAAGCCAGGTCGCCCACCTGCGAGAGCGCGAAGCCCGCGGCTCCCTCCAGGGCTCCCTTGGCCGCAGCGGCCGCAGCGGCGGCTGCGGCGGCGGCGGCGGCTGAGGCCGGAGCGAAGAGAGTCCGTGGGGGCGGCTGCGGCTTGGGGGGCGGCCGATGGTGGTCTCCGTTGAGTAGGTTCTTGATGGAGAACGGGGACTCCTTGGGCGCGGGAGGTGGGGGCGGCGGCGGTGGGGGCTGTGCGCTAGCGGTGCCGGGGGCGTCCGGCCCGGGCTCCGGCATGGTCCCCTCTCCTCCGAGTCCCCGGGAGGGAGGGAGCGGGACAGGCGGGCGGCTGGGCGAGCGGACGGGCGCCGGAAATCAGACCATAAACGGAACTTAACTACGGGGCGCGAAGTCGGGGGCCGCCCCGGGCGCAGATCCAGCGGCAGGAGGGCGGGGTGAGGGCCCGGCCGGGGCGGGCTCGCATGGGGGAGGGGTGCCGAGGGGCGGGGAGCGGCCCTGCAGCGGCACCGAGGGAGCGAGGCGGCTCCGCGGCGGCGGCGGCGGCGGCTCCCGGGGAGGAGGCGGCAAGAGCAGTCCCCGGCTTGGGGCTGCGTCAATCCGGCGCCGGATGCTAATGATGAAATCAAAATGTCATCCAAGTTAAATGCGGGGAGTATACGGCGATTGGGCGCGTACAATGGCAAATGGGATTAGGCAGGCGAAGGCGCAGCCCGAGCCCGAGCCCCGCAGCCGCCTGCGCCACCGCCCCCTCCTCGCCTTGCCTCGGATTTTGGCGCTTTGGCTTCGGGCTATAAGAGCCCGCCTGTTATTGGCTTTATATAGTCCAATTAGGCAGCAAATGAGGACAAGCCTATTAGCACAAAAGGATATTGGCTCCTGCTAAAGAGGCACTCGGAGCGCTCCGGCGAGCGCAGGAGGCGAGCGAGGGACGCGGAGCCGGCGGCGCCCCGGGTCGGAGCGCACTGACAGCCGCGGCGCCCGGAGCCCGCGCCTCCCTCTCCCCCCTGCAGCTCGGGGACCCGCTTCCAGCCGCCTGGCCTGCGGGAGGGGGAAGGGGCGGGCCGGGCCCGCCCGGGTCACCTCGGGGTTATCCGCGCTCGCAGCTGCCTCTTCCCCGCCCCCCAGGGGCTTGGCAGGGGCCCGCGGCTCCCACGCAGCTGGAGAGCCAAGCAGCGCCAGCCCAGGAGGCTGGACGCGACCTCCGATCTGCGGTGAACTCAGCACTTGCCTACCCTTTGGGGCTCCAGCATTTTCCCTAAAGCATGCTAAAGGAGCAGCCAAGAAGAGGGGATTTGGGTTCCCCACCCACCGCCTCGTCGACAAGAAGGGACCCGGACTCAAAGTCCTTGTACCGCGTCCGCAGTCTCAGGAAGCGCGGCCTTGGCCTTTGGCCTTGGAAACCGGAGGAGAGAGCCTTCCCCCGAGAGCAGGAGCGGTTGTGCGTCTCTACGCACCCTGTGTGCGCGAAAAACAGGCTGACGCCCGCGCGTCACTTGGTGGGGCGGTGGGCACCGACGGCTACTCTCTGCCGGGCATTCCTCTCGTCTAGCCGCCGGGCCCCAGACCTTGACGCCCTGAGGCCACTGCCCCGAGAATGCACTTTCTCCCGGGAAGCCTCTCCCGCCAGCGTTTGGAGCCGCCTAACGCTTCAATGGGGTCAGTGCGAACTGTAGGCACAACGGCGCACCTTCCTCTGCGGCGGGCTTGGCACGGCATCGCAGCACGTACCGACTGCTGTCAAGTACCTGGAGAACCCTGCTGGACTTCTGAGCTGCGCAGAAGGTTACTCTGCTCCATGGACTTTAAAATCAACTCTCCAACTTGCACAAGAAAGCTGGAAGGCAGGCATTTAAGACTCTAAACATCAAATAAACCAGAATTCCTTGCGGGGCGCCTGGTCAGAGAAAGGTGGAAAAGTGGCTGTCACTCCCTTCCACGCCCTGTGAGCTTCCATGCACCCGAGGTCTTCTGGTGGCCCCTTCTACTATTGTCTTTTTTTTTTTCGTTAGGTCTAGCCCTCACCTAACTCAAGGCCGCCCTGCATTGGCTGGCGCGACTGCTTTAGTTACCCAGTTGAAAAGTAGACACGTTTTATTTTCCGATCCGAGGCGTTCCACCTTTCCCCACCAAATCTTTGTTTCTTTCAGCAAATATTCACCTGCAGTAATGAACCCTCTATTGATTTGCTTTGGGAACCAGGAATCATTGTAAATGGTGCTTCCATAAACAATTATCATCCTCATTATCATCACTTCCTCGAGTTTGCACAGGGTTTTGCTGGAATATAAAATGCTATTCCATCCAAAAAGCTGGCTTTGGAACCAGTTACAGCCCTAAGACTTGAACACTCAGGTTTTATAGTTAGAAAAAGCCTCCTGGAGAGGAGGAGACCGGGCCAAGGTCACCCAACCAGTGCTGGACACCTAGAAGTCATTTCCTCCCCAACTGCAGAAATAACTGGAGGCGTCTATGTCTAAACCAGTTCAGTGGGCGCCACCCACACCGATCGGCCACGCGGCGGAGACTATGATGGAGTGGTCCCTGCGTGTCTCTGCACGCGCGCGTTGCGGGAGCGCTCCAGTCTCAGGCAGAAGCGTGCAGAACTTGACCAAAGTTCTGACGCAAGGAGAGGTCTTTAATCTGAAACGAGGAGGACAGCTGCTCATCGCCTGGAAGAAAGAAGCGTTGCGCAGACTTCGCTGAAAAGTTCTGGCTAGGGAAGTGGGCTCTTGGCTAGACCCAGATGGGAAGGGGTGCAGGCTGGCGGGAGAAGAGTCCGCCGAAACAGTAGACCCTGCACCCTGCGGCGCCGCTGCCGGAACCTCACTCTGTCTGGTCCCAAGTTCTCACGGTGTCTTCCCTCCTTGGGCGCGCAGCTGCGCTGGCTCTTGTATGTGCGTCTTGACTAGGGAGATGAGATGCTCGGGCATCAGCACCCCCAGCCCATCCCCTGAATTTCAGGAATGCTGAATTTGGACAGCCAGGAGCATAGATTTCACCCCACCCCCCGAGTCTTCCAGAAAGCTCGTGGATGTAGGTAGGGTCCCAGACGGGAACGGAGACCTTCACTCGCCCTCTGGCGAGTGGTGTTGAGCCTCTGTTTACTTGCGCCCGCGATTCCATTCAAAGTCGGGCAAACGGCGCCCTCTATGGGACATCCTCTAAACCAAACCCGCTGGCTCCGCGTGAGAAACCACAGTCCTGGCACACAACGTTTAAAAACACTCGCGGGCTTACTCTTCCCAGTCTTGGCTTGAGAACAAAAAAAAAAGCACTTTTTTTTCTGAATTCTGAGACAAGCCGAGGGTGAAACATCTGCCGATCTCTGCTGATCTTTACCTGGCCACCATAGCAAATGCTCTCTCCTGTCTCTCCCCCTGTCTCCCTTCTTTCCTGACCCTGTTTTAGGGCAGATTTCATGTCCCTGCTTTTAACTGACCCCCTATGTTCCCACCTTGTCTGCAGGTGTGAACTGCTGGAAGCACGGAGGGCGGTGGGCTGTGTCTTTCCTCTTTCCAGGACTCAGCGCACAGCTGGTCAACCAGTGGTGCTCAGTAACCTCTTGTTAATGCCTGAATGCTTGCGTGAATGAATGAATTCAGGTTCCATTGCAGACGATTTGCCTAGCTGATTAGGGTCCTTCAGATAGCCTGTTCATACCCCAAAGCAGTTTTTTTTCAAGGGTTTAATGAGAACCTGAAGGCTTTTGATAACTCGTCTTAACAAAACCTTGGCTTCACTAGTGGCTCAGATGGTAAAGAATCTGCCTGCCATGCAGGAGACTCAGGTTCGATCCCTAGTCAGAAAGATCCCCTGGAGAAGGGAATGGCTACCCACTCCAGTATTCCTGCCGGGACAATTCCAGAGACAGAGAAGCCTGGCGGGCTATAGTCCATGGGGTCTCAAAGAGTCCGGACACAACTGAGCGATTAACACTTTTAAGAAAACCTAAAGGAGCCCTAGCAACAGGTCCCCTGAAGAATCCCTTATGGACTAATCC
The DNA here is from genome assembly GCA_007570785.1 of Antilocapra americana. Classification (NCBI taxonomy): domain Eukaryota; kingdom Metazoa; phylum Chordata; class Mammalia; order Artiodactyla; family Antilocapridae; genus Antilocapra; species Antilocapra americana. The sequence goes on along the minus strand of ML660216.1, from coordinate 11,996,911 downwards.
AAGGCAGGTAGACTGTGCAGAGCAGGGCCTCTGCAGCACAGGGCAGAGGGAGCCTGGAGATGCTATGACTAACACCTGACTTTCACCTGAAAGAATGAGGCCTGGCAAAGGATGCTCACAATGGCTCCTGCTCCCTAACGCCAGCATCCACGCATCCATAGCTCATACATACACATGCACACATACAGGTCAGCAAGCAGTGAGTTCTTGGAGAGGTGAGTATTTTCATAGTCTCAAAAAATTCTGCTTTCTTCCACAGGGTCCTTCTTTTTGAAACAGCTTCCTGGGATAGTCCACCTGCTTATCTGTGGAATGGGAGGGACTGTTTAAGGCTTCCAGCCAAGATTTCAGAGCTCCCAGGCATGGGGGCTCCCCACAGTTAACATAGCCAGGGTTTGCATTGGTCCTGAGGGTGACACTTCAACTCTCCTGACCTACAGTTCCTGTAGGCAGAATAGACAAAAGCCTGCAGTTAGCCTGAGGACACTGCCCAGGCTCCATGTACTCTGGCCCCTCTTTCCTAGAAAGTTCTTTCCCTTGTGTTCCAGTGCTGCCAGGAATTAAGCCAAAGAATGGATCAATGACTGTGACTCTGAGAAAATGCCCAGCCCCCAGAGATGGGTCCTAGCTATGCTGTCCTTGATAGTATAAAATGACATGCAACGTCCTTAGAGTGGCTAGCCCTTTTCTGAGAAGAAAATCCCATCAGTGTTGGATTCATCAAGCTCCAAAAGGATTCGTATCCTAAAAAATCCACATCCCAGTAAATGAGTAGAGAAAATGGGATGTATGCACACATTGGAATATTATTCATCAATGAAAAGAAGTACTGACATATGTGACAATATGGATGAACCTTTGAAAGCATTATGCTGAGGGAAAAGCCAGACATAAAAAGAACACATATTGTATGCTTACATTAATATGAAATGTTGGCACAGTCGTCAACTTCCTGGAGACAATAAGTGAAAAAGTGGTTGCCTAGGGCTGGGGGATTGAGGGCAAATGGGGAATGACTGCTAATGAGTACAAAGTTTCTGTAGGGCATGATGAAAAGGGTCTGAAATTGATGTGATGATGCTTGCCCAATTCTTTGACTATACAAAATCCCCTTGAACTGTGTACTTTAGATGAATGGGTCATGTGATAAGTGAATGGTATCTCAATCAAGCCACCAGGCACAGGTACAGACTTTCCAAAGCCTCTTGTCTTGTGAGTCCCTTGGAGCTGATCCTATGACCTACCTAGGGCTCCCTCACTTCTTCCCACTCAATCCCTGTTTCTGCTGGTGGCTGGGCAGGGAGAGACACTCTCTTCACACACCAGAGGGGGGAGCCTTGCCCTCTCAGCCTTCAGCGGAGTCACCTGAGCTGAGTCCACTGACCGTCCCCATGGCCCACATAGGACTGCTATGCTGGCCGCCTCCCTTCCAGCTCAGATGACCTTTGAGTCTGTGTTCCTTACTTCTGTGCCTGAGGAATGATCCATTCTCCCTGAACCATCAATTCTCTTCTGCCACATGAAGGTGGCACAGAACAATCGAAAATCAGTGGAAGACTTTTCAACAGGAAGCAAGAGGATCTGATCAGATTTAAGTTCTGAAAAGGTCACTTGTTTAAGCTGAAGGATTTGTCAGAGGAGCGAGGGATAGACAGCAGGGAAGTCCAGTATTAAGGTGCTGGCCGATATGGGCTCTGATGAGGACATGCTTCCTGGCTTGCAGACAGCTGCCTCCTTGCCATGAGAGAGAGGTCTCATGTCTCATCTTGTTTAATATTTGTTTGTTTATTTATCCATTTGGCTGTGTGGGGTCTTAGTTGCCGCACGTAAGATCTTTTGTTGTGGCTTGCGAACTCTTAATTCCCTGACCTGGGATGGAACCCAGGCCCCCTGTATTGGGAGCTTGGAGTCTTAGCCACTGGGCCACCAGGGAAGTCCTTCACATCTCATCTTCCAAGGGCACTAATCCCTTTCTGAGGGCTCCAGTCTCATAACCTACTCCCCTCCCAAAGCCCCATCTCCAAATATGATTGTAATGGGGATTGGGCTCCCACACATGAATTTGCTGGGATCAGGGAGGACACAGTTCAGTCCACAGCGGTAAGAAAGGGAGTGTCTGGGTAGGGTCAGAGCTGAGGGTCCCACAGGAGAACCTGTGAGCCCAGAACCACCCACCATCCCAGCCAAGTCTTTCTTTTTTCATTTGGAGGATAATCGCCTTACAATTTTGTGTTGGCCTCTGGCATACATCGACATGAATCGGCCACAGGTATACATATGTCCCCTGCTAACGAAATCCTATGTATATGCTGTGTTTTGAAAATCCCTGTCCCACCTCACCTCCCACACTTTCCTCATGATTCTATGATCAGACGTATTTATTATTCCTTTTCAGAAAATAAAGCCAAAATATTAGTGCAAAAAAAAAAAAAAACAAACAAAAGAAGAACTTGCATTCCTCTTTCTCATTCAATCTGCCCAGCCTTTCCCTTCCCTGAAAACTCAGCTCAGATCCATCTGTTAGAAGTTAGTACAAGGCCCTCAAAGGCAGAGTCAGGCCAGACTGAACTGAGGTCTTCACATGGGGTTCAGAGAACTCCTGAGAGTCACGAAAGAAAGCTCTCTCCTCTTGTTGTAGGTTATTATGGGCTTGAGTGGGCAATAGGGATTATTATTATTATTATTATTATTATTCAGCTGAAGCATAGAATAAGTAGTTTAGAATCAGACAGATTATGCTGTAGATCCCAAATCTGTGACTCATGGGCTGTGTGAATTTTGGCAAGTTATTTACCCCTGAGTCTCGGTCTCCTCATCTGAGCTACAGCGATGACTCTGCCCACTTCTCAGGGCAGTCGTGACGCTGAGATGAGGTCCTGAATGAGCAGTGGTCAGTGTGATCTGTCTGCCTAGTCCGTGCTCAGTAAGTGGTAGCTGGTTAGAGGTTGTGGGGTGGACAGAGGGCCAGAGGGAGGTCACAGGGCGCCCTGACTCAGACTGCCTTGAAAGCACAGAGGGCTGCTGCTCTAATAGCTCACACTTCTGGAGGCTGGGAGCCTGGGGTCAGGGCTCTAGCAGGACCCTCCTCCTGCTCTCTGATGCCCACCTTCTCACCATATGCTCAGGTGGCAGAAGGAGAGACGTTCTCTATATCTCATAAGGGCACTGCTTCCATTAAAGAGGGCTCCTTCTGAATGACCTCATCACCTCCCAGAGGCCCCACCCACTAATTCCATCACATCTGAGCTTAGGGCTTTTATGTATGAATTTGGGGTGGGGATGGGGGCAGGGGTGGAGGGGGCACAAACGTTCACTCAAAAACCCAGGGGAAGGGCTTGAAGACTGGATTGAGTCAGTCCTGGTTGTCACTGGCACCTGTGTGGTTTGCCTGAGCCAAGTCACCCTCTAGAACTCAATTGTCCTTGTTTCCTCATCTGTAAAGGGAAGGGTTACGCTAGATGGATCCAGCTCAAAAGCACTGTGATTTTGTCATGTCCTTTTCTCACTTCCCTGAAAAACTCCTGTAGATTGGATAGAATTGAAAGAGGGGCACATTCTTACACTTGCAGTTCATAACTGACCTTCCATGAGGCTGGTTCTTTCAGGAACGCCAACCTGAAGGAAGTCATCCCAGGACACGAGTTTGCCCCAATTTTCTCCTAAATACGAGGTCCAAAAGCAAGGATAGCTCTGAAGGTTTCTCTCTGAAAGATGTGAGCATTTTCTAAAACTGAAATGGCTGGAATGATGGATCAGATAAACTGATCATCTGAAGCATGCAGGCCCCTGTGATCTGTGTGGTCTGCACGCTGACACTCCCTGTGTGTGTGTGTGTGCTTTTTCTGTAACATGGGGGCAACTAGAATGCTGAAAAATGAATTTAGTTTGGCAAACATATATCAAGCAACTGCTATATGTCAACACCCACCCCCGCAAAGGGGTGCAAGCTTGACAGATGTGGTCTCTGGCTCTGGGACCTTACCATCTAGGGCAGGAGGCAGACAGGGACCACAAAAAGCTTCAAGTCAAGTTGGAACTGGATCACTGCTAGCACAGAGATAGAGAGAAAGCACCAGTTGAGATCTAGGGAAGTGGAGGTGAATTCTGAAGAGAGGGCATGGGGCAGGAAGGGAAGGAACATCTGTCTTGAAAAGTCTCATGGGTATTGGGAGGGGAGGCCAATGACATTGAATCCAGGTCTTTTAGATGGAGATGGATTTCAGCAAGCATGGATGGGAGGGGAGGAGAGGGTATTCCTGGTAGAGGGAACAGCTCGTGCAGGACCCAGAGACTTGCACCTGCAGGGTGGGGCTGACCCACCTGCTGTGAGTGGGGCACAGTCTGTGTGAGGCAGGGGGCAGTGGGAGTGAGAGTCAACTGTAAAGGCAAGTTGGGTCCAAGTCATGAGACTCTAAATGCCAGGCTAGGGAGTTGGGATATTCTTGCAGCAGTGGGGAGCCAGAGAAAGTGCTGGAGCAAAGGCACTATTGGATCAGAGCTGGAATTCACGGAGATACATCGACCCTCTGAGTGAGGGTGGGTGGGAGCAGGGAGAGTCTAGCATCTGGGAGACCAGGCAGAAGGTTATGGCTCTAGTTGAGGGAAGAGGCTATTAGGTCCAGGAACATGGCCGTGGGGAGGGAAGAGGGGGCTGGACTTGAGATTCACTGAGGAGCCAGAGCCACAGGACCTGGTAACCAATTCAGCACCAGAGTTAGGGAGACAGAAGAGCCGAACATACTTGAGATTCCAATATCCAGGAAGTTGATCATAAATTGCTGAATTTCCACCATTCTAAGATAGTGTCAGTTTTGAAATGCACCATCAATTTAATAACAGCCTTTTAGGCAAAAGAAAAGGCAAGAAATAGCTAACCAAAAAGTACACACACTTCCCTGGTGGTCCAGAAGTTAACAATTTTCTTTCCAGTGCAGGGGGCATAGGTTCGATCCCTGGTCAGGGAACTAAGACCCCACATGCTGCAGGGCAACTAAACCCGAGTGCTGAGACTATGGAAGCTCAAGCACTGCCATGAAGACCCAGCACAGCCAAAAAAAAGTGTACACGCTATTTGTCCTTCGTATCCCGATTTCAGAAATGTTCAATATAAATGCATATATACCTTAGATGGAGAAAATACACTAACTGAGAGAACATAAAGCCTGATTTGAGGATGTGACAGATTGAGTTGTTATTAAAAATTAGTCAGTCATCCTTGGGAATATTTCCCTTCCCACCCCACTGAAGTCAAGCTTGGCCCTGGACTTGCTGATGAGCATCTGTGGCTGTCCCTTGATGTCAGGCTTGTCTAATCTAATTTGCTTAGACCAGTGAGATGGTAGCAGGCATTTGCCAGCAGTGGCTTGAAATGAGCTCAGACAGTGGACCTAGACATTTTATACCATAGAGATGGAGAGAATTCCCCTGGGGTAGCTACTGCCCTTTTGTCTTGGGGCTCAGACCTGGGCCCAACTCCTGGTGAGGAGCTAAGTCCTGTTGAACACTCAGCTTGAAGCAGAGTCACTCAGCCCAACTGAATCTGGATCAGCCAACTCCCTGGTGATGATAAATGGTTGTTATTTTAAGTCACTGAGTTTGGGCTGGTTTGTTATGCAGCAAGAGCTGATGGATACAGATGATTCATTGATATCAATGAATCTGGCTTTATATATCTTGAGTAGGAAAAAACCAATCAGAATAAGAGAAAGCAATAAGATAGAGTCAACAGTGGTTTAGCCACAATATTCTGAGCCTGATCTATTCCAGATTAACAATACTTCTGGGGCTTCAAACACAACACTGATCAAATGACCCAGTAGTGTGTTTCCATATGTGCTGTGCTGTGCTTAGTTGCTCTGTTGTGTCTGACTCTTTGCAACCACATGGACTGTAGCCCACCAGGCTCCTCTGTCCATGGGGACTGTCCAGGCAAGAATACTGGAGTGGGCTGCCATGCCCTCCTCCAGGGGATCTTCCCAACCCAGATATCAAACCCAGGTCTTCTGCATTGCAGGTGGATTCTTTACCAGCTGAGCTACCAGGGAAGCCCATGTTTCCATATATATGCATATAAATTGTAATTTCAAAGTTTTGATGTGGAAGTGTTTCTGTCCCAAGTTACAAATGTCCCAAATCTGCACTGATTTTTAATGTTCCCATGTCCAACTCCACCTGGGCCCTATTTTGTCAACCAGATCACTGTGGCATCACAGCCACCATGAACCACACACTCCAATAAGATTAACATTTCTCCAGTAATTCCTAAGTGTCAGGTTCCCACCTGTGCCCTGGGGAGACAGATGTGAGTGAGACAGATGAGGACACTGATCTCCTGTGTTCACATTCTGGTGGAGAAGACAAACTAGGAAATGAGATAAACAAGATTTCAGACTTTGAAACAAGTAAAATGGGATAATGATATTTTTTTTAAGGTTGAACATAAGAAATATTAATTCTTATGGAATTAGAACAATTCTCTTGTTTGGTAAGTCTAGTGTTTAGCCTCCCACAGGATTTAATTTCAGCTGCATGTTTACTTTCCGGATTACCAAACCTAGAGATTAAGCCTAGTGGTCAGGGCAAGCCTTTAGTGAAAGACTGACCTTTTTCTCCATCATTCTTCCGTTAACATGTCCTGGGTGCCTACTCTAGGGCACCTGCTATGGTAGGCTCGTGTTGGATGAATCCTTATGTGTCTGCAAGATCACACTTGGAAGCAGAGGTTGACCCACCTGCCCCAGGACCCAGAGCCGTATTGGGTGGAACTGATATATGACTTTTGAGTAGAGTCAGCCCTCTCTCTATGTGGGTTTCTGCAGCTCAATCAATCTTGGATAGGAAAATTCAGGAAAAAAAAAACTTCCAGAAAGTTCCAAAAGCAAAATTTGAATTTGCCATGCTTCTGTAACTATTTATAGAGCATTCACATTGTGTTTACAGCCATTTCCCTAGTATTTACATTGTATTATGTGCTATAAGTAATCTAGAGATGATTTAAAGTATTCAAAGAATATGCATAAGTTATACACAAGTTGTATATAAAGGACTTGAGCATCCTTGAATTTTGGTATCTGGGGAAGGTCCTGGGACTCCCCTGGTTACTGAGGGATGACTGTACAGTATTCTTTTTGCAAACCACAGCTACCTTCCCTTGTGCTCACAGCTTTACGCTCTCACTCCCAGCAGAAAGTGGACCTGAATTTATTGAGGTACCTCCTTGCCTGGGAATTGTCCTTGCTTCTCCCTCCCCATTCTCTCCCCTGGTGGTTCAGACAGTAAAGAATCTGCCTGCAGGAGGGCTGGGTCCAATCCCTGGGTCAGAAAGAGCCCCTGGAGAAGGGAATGGCATCCCACTCCAGTATTCCTGCCTGGAGGATTCCACAGACAGAGAAGCCTGGTGGACTACAATCCATGGGGTTACAAAGAGTAGGACACGACTGAGCGACTAACATTTTCACTTTCACTTGCTGGGAATTGTCCTCCTTTTCCCTCCCCATCCTCCACTCCCAGAGCCATGTTTGTAGCTCACGACAATGCCCACTGATTGGAAGTGTTTGGATGTGTTTTACTAGTCACTTGAATGATGAAGGGGAGGAAGTAGTTCTGGAGAGAGAAGCCCAGTCGAGAGGAGATGGCCTGATTCTGGCAACTTTCTTATCCCTCTTATCCCTCAAGATACAGGCCTCACACATACCTCTTGAGGCCTGGCTGTATTTCTGTCTTCGAGCTCTATGTATCCTTATGCTAAATTTCCCTTTTCTGCTTAGGCTAGCTTGAGAACTTATTCTCATTTATCTGTTGATTTAGGCAGAGCTTGACTGATTCTTTCTAAAGTGTATATGACTAAAAGAACTCCCTAAAATATCTGTAGCATGTGTACTTAAAGACCAGGAGCCAGTCCTGAGGCTAACTGTTTTAGATGTGTTATCCGACTTTCACCCCAGGCTCTGATAGAGAATACCCGTAAGTATGAAGCTATCTATTCGGGATGTCAGACCTTGCAGGTTGCCTAGGTTTGGAGGGTCGCAGAGAATCTGGGCAGATGGAGCCAGCAAAGGGCTCCCTGGAGCATCAAATCTCCACCAGCGCCTTCCCTGTCAATCCGGCTGAGAGGCCTGAGGTGATGCAGATACATCATGGCTGTTTTCTCTCTTAGCAAATCTTGGTTGTGACATTAGAATGTAACCACTGCTCCCTCATTGCACAGGTGTTTTTTTGTCTTGTTTTGTTTTTTGGTCTCTTTGGCCGTGCCTTGTGACATGCAGGATCTTATTTCCCTGACCAGGGATCAAGCCCATACCCCCTTCGTGGAAGGGTGGAGTCAACCACTAGATGGCCAGGGAATTACCATTTCATAGGTGTTTTTTATCCACAAGGGGAGAAAGCCAAAATAACTACTTAAGGAAGCTGTGCGTGTTCTTGGGAGGGAAGTTCCCCAGCCATGCCGGAGCCTCTCGAGGCAGGAGAACATGCAGGATTTGGCTGGGGCAGGTGTCCGGCAGTACAAGACCGCGAGGTCCACACAGAGGTGATGGCAGTGTGGCAGTGCCCACCACCTGGGCAATCTCCCCTCTCTCCCATGGGGACTAAGGTGAGACAGAATGCTAGAGCAAGCGTCCCTTGTCTCGGGATGACCCCAGGCCCTCTGCACTTCACCCATTGCTTCATAACTTTCTCCTTCATCTGCCTCGTAACTCCTCTTGGTGGGCTGCACAGTGCATGAGAGAGGGGTAGAAACGGCGTGCCCAGGCTGAATTCTGTCCCTGCCACTTACCAGCTGTGAGAATGTGAACAAAGTGTCTGGCTGCTCTGTGCCTCAGTACCCTCATCTGTAAAATGGGGCTAACATGCGTGTCTTCCTCCTGGGGTTGCAGAGAGGACTGAATGAGAGACAATGGATGCGAAGTGCCTGCACAGACATACCCTCCTTAAATGCCAGGGGTCAGTGACAATTGAGATGGGTGTTACTGTTCTGTCTGTTTTGTAGGTGATGCCTTTGAGGCCAGAGAAGCCACGAGGCTTGCCAAACTCACTCAGGTAGATAGCAGTTATCCTTGCATGGGTTCCTGCAGAGCAGACCCTCAGGTGAGGATTTCTTGAGTAAGGAGGTTCTCCCAAGAGGCCTGGGAAGAGAAAGCAGAGGGAGAAGGAAAGGAAACCCAACCAGGGGCAATGTCAGGCCAAGTTTCAACCCATGGGTGCGGAGAGGCACTCCCCAGTGACAGTTATGTCCCAGAGTGTCCTTGTCAGAGGCGAGGACGCCAAGCCTGTCCTGTTCCTGCTCCTCCAGGCAGTCTCGTCAAGGCTGCCCTGCAAACGACCCAAACTCTTAGGCTTTTCCAGCAATCTGGCCATTTGGGCAAAGCGTCTCCAGTAGCCCCATGGCTGTCCTCCAAAAGAGAGTCACATGCTTGCTCAGATGGTAAAGAATCTGCCAGTGCAGTGCAGGAGACCCGAGTTCAGTCTCTGGCTTGGGAAGATCCCCTGGAGGAGGAAATGGCAACCCACTCCAGTATTCTTGCCTGGAGTACTCCATGGACAGAGGAGCCTGGAGGGCTACAGTCTATGCGGTGGCAAAGAGTTGGACACAGCTGAGCTACTAACACATACGCAGGCTTGCAGCTGGAAGCAGAAGCAGTGTGGGGAGGGGTGACCCCGACTCTGTGCGCATCAGGTGTGGGGGGTTTGTCCTGTGCCCCAGCATCATCCTATTCAATGGTGAGAGCATTTGAATGCTCTGTAGCTTCTGGATTTAAGTTCCCTCTGCACCAGACCCCTCCCTCCCTGAAAGGACCTACTGCAGCAAGACACAGTCTTCTTCGCTGTGTGCCCCTCAGGGGCTATCGGCTGCTCCGGGGCTTTGGTGGCCACTTTGAAACAAGGGAGGCCGTCCCCACTCTGAGGACAAAGGAAGGCCCTCTCCTCAGTCTGCTTTTTGTCTTTGGAAATTTGTGGCAACCGTTTCAGTTTAAACATATGACAATTAAATCGTTAAGAGTTCCGGATGCTGAATTAATTACCCAGTGGGAAAAAGGATCAATTGTGTAAATATATCATTTATGTAATGAGTCTTGGCTGTGATTTAGATGTCCAGATTGCTCTTCTTCCAGCTTCTGTCCTGAAAACAAGTCTAGCCTCTGGGCCAGGGCCAAACAAACAGCCTCTATTAGGTCTGAATGTGGAGCATTAAATGGTCCAAATAGACAAGTGGAGGCAGGTGATCTGGGGGCTGGAGGGTGTGTGGGGAGGGCGAGACTCTGGGAAAATTGGAGCAATTTGCCAAAATGAGCCAAGTTTGTCCTGTTAGTCTTCATGTCTCTGCAGAAAATTACTCTTCAGAAACAGGGAGTGGAACTTAAACCTCCCCTTAAATGACACTTCAGGCCCACTCACTCCCCACCCCCACCCCCAACACCAGACCCCACGGGTCCAACTGTGACGGCCTTTCCTGGAAAAGGAGCCGCCGTCGGGTTCCGAGGCATGGCAGACACCTCCAGACAGTTCACATTCTGGGGCTCGTCAACAGTGGCCACCGGCACATAGTAAGTCTGCCCAAGCCTGCGGCCAGGTAGCAGATGAGTTCATTGTGGCGCCGAAGATTCCAGCCAAGGCGGCAGGCAAGCTCCTCTGGGGGTGAAGCGATCACTGCTTTGGATTTTAAAACTCCGGGTAACTAACTCTTTGTTGAGTGCCCACTTTGTGTAATATCCCTCCCCACCCGCCCTCCCCCAGGCTCTCACCATGCTGCATTTATTCGTCTTTTTTCGGCACTGCGCACAGCCCCACAGCTGACACCAGTGTGTCTGAGAGCAAGTGCCCTGGGTCATCCAGGCTCCCGGGGCCTGCATGGAGCCCAGCCCCTAGGCGACCCTCGAATACGTCTGCAGAATGTCGCCCACTCTCAGGAGGCTTGGAGTAGAGAGGGCCCAGCCTTCTCAGCCAGGTGCCTACCACCTCTGATCTCCCAAGGGGCCCCTCTTCTCTGAGATACAACCCCAGACACATGGGCCTTTCTCTAGTCCCTCCTTCCTTCCCTCTCTCTTTCCCTCCCTCCCTCCCTCCTTCCCTCTCTCCTTTTCTTCCCTTCCTCCCTCCCTTTCCTGTGCATAGCGAATTACCTTGTCCCTACAGTGAAGAATTACATACTCAGTCGTGCCTGACTCTTTACTACCCTATGGACTGTAGCCCACCAGGCTTCTCTGTCCGTGGGATTCTCCAGGCAAGAATACTGGAATGGGTTACCATTTCCTCCTCCGGAGGATCTTCCCCAGCTAAGGATGAGTCTCCTGCGTCTTCTGCATTGGCAGGTGGATTCTTTACCACTGAGCCACCTTCGAAACCCATTTCCAGTAAAGAATTAGTATGATGAAAAGTGAACTGACTTGAGTTTCAAGCCCAGTTCTGATTCCCAGAGATGAGAGGGGGAGACCCTGGAGGGGTTGTACAAGGCTTTTGCCTCCCTGAAACTTAGTTTCCTGATTTGAATAACAAGGCCACTAGTTTGGGATTACAGGAGCCCCAGGAGCCCTGCTCCCTGGGGTGGAATGTATCTGAGATGCTTATTCTGCTGAGAGAGGGACAGGAAGCTCCTTCTGGATTTTGGTGAAATTCTGGAAAGGGTGAAACTTGGACAGTAAATGGTACGAGAAGCCTTGGCCTTGGGGAAAATGAGATTGGAGGGGGGCAATTATACATCAAATGCCATGTATTTGTCAGGAATTCACTGCTTAATTGATGCTTTATTGCTCCCGCTGACACATGTGTTTGAAATGAAATTGCATCTACAGGGGAGGAAGTGAAATTTATTTCTGCTTGTATCTTAATAGGGGGAATAAAGTGTCAATTAAACAATGAAGATGATATATATTTCATGGATGATCTGAAGAAGAAATATTACTCCCTAAAATGTTATTTTACAATTTATAATTATGAAGAGCGACAGTTCACACTTTCCACTATTTAAAAATAGCAAAAAAAATGTATCATTATTAAATAATACAAGAAAACTTCACTTTTAGTAGAATAGTATAAAAATCCTACCAGTAACTGTTCTGCTGAGTTACCCACTAATCAATAATAGGTATAGGGCGGGGAACCAGGAAAGTAGAACAAGAAAAGATACATCTTTTCCTCGATGTTGAAAATGAGATGGACATGTGACTCAGGAAGCCAGAATCAATGTAGGAGCTGCTTTCCAGGCTCCTGGGTGCCAGGTTGAACTTGAGCTTGATCCTAACTCTCAAAGTAACCCTGCTTTACAGGCAAGGAAACTGAGGCTCAGAGACCTGACCAAAGGTCACACAGCAAATATGTAGCAAATCTAGGATCTGAACCCAGGTCAACGTGACTCCAAGGACCCTCTCCTTCCTTTCTGTCAGAAGGTAGTTAACAGCTGAGAAGGAGAAAGTGTTCCTGAATGCAGGGACAAAGGTGAGGGAAGAAGGAGTTTTTGGAGCTCAAAGGCCATTGGAAGAAAGTGTCGAGGAAGGAAATGCGAACCACAAGGAAGTACAGGGAAAGTTCTGAGAAAAGGCCACTGTGGACAGATAGCAGAGTTACATGCCTTTCATAAAGACTGCCTTTAGTTCAGAAATTAGTTCTGTACCCCTACAGCTAAATCTCTGCCTGCGTGATGAAAGAGACAGATTCTGTCACTGGGACATCTGTATATCCAGTCATGTATTTTTAGTTTATTTTGCATTTATTTTTATTATCACATGGGACATTTAGGCCTTTTCAAAATGTATATGGCCTCATTATGCAATCAAAAGGTGCCTATGAATAAAAAACAACAATCAGGAAAGTTTCTTGCTGTAAATATGATAAAGAGTTAATGTTACTAATATGTAAAGTATGCATCATTATAGAAATATTTAGCCAGTACAGAGATCTAGGCAAAGAATGTAATCAACAAATCTCAGACATAATGAACTGATTAGAGGTTATACTCTCTAGCAAACAAATAAAATTAAAATAGCAATGAAATATTTTATTATTATTAAATTAATGAAACTAAGAGGAAGAGAATACTCAGTGCTGGTGAGGATGAAGAGAAATATTCTTACATTACAGTTGGGGACATAAATCAGTATAAGTTTCCAGAAAATAATTTGTTAGTATGATTAAGAACTTTTAAGAAGTCTGAACATTTTGCATAGCTTCCCTTTAGAATATATCCTAAAGAAATCATTATAAACTCAGATACATACACATAGATATATATCCCATGTGTATATATAGATACAGTATGATCTATATATACAAAAGCCTAAAAAAACCCACAACTGAATATAGGCAAACATACCTAAGGGCTTCCCTGTAACTCAGATGGCAAAGAATCTGTGTGCAGTGCAGGAGACCTGGTTTCGATCCTCAGGTTGGGAGGATCCCCTGGAGAAGGAAATGGCAACCCACTCCAGTATTCTTGCCTGGGAAAGCCCATGGACAGAGGAGCCTGGCGGGCTACAGTCCCTGGGGTCATGACAAGTTGGACATGACTGACCAACTAAACACTACTTCTAAACATACCTATATGTGATGAAATGTCACACAAACCATCAAAAATGGTGTTTTTGAAGTCTAATTAATGACAAGGAAAAGTTCTCATGATACAATCTTAGTTAGAAATATCGTTCCAGGGACTTCCCTGGTGGTTCAGTGGTCAAGTCACAGCACTTCCAATGTAGCCGTGCAGGTTTAATCCCTGGTAGGGAACCAAGATCTCACGTGCCCTGCAGCAGGGCCAAAAACAAATTAATATTATAAAAATATTGTTAAAAGCACAGTATAAACATTGTAAAAAGCACTGTGTTTCTGTGGGTATAGGAAAAGAAACTTAAAAGCTTCCCAGTATTTTTTTTAATGATGAGATAAGTCTTCATTACTGTTGCGTAATTTTCACGTTCTCTACATTACAAATATAATTTTGTAATCAGAAAAAATGTTTTTAAAAACAGCGAAGTATGTTTGAAATGGAATATTTAAAGGAAAGTATTTTGAGCATATTTATGCTATTTGTACCAAATTGCAAAATGAACAAAGTGTGGGTTTCTGTTTTACATCCATTTGGTGTGACAACTAAGGACAAAATGACTGTCAAATAAATTCAGGTAAGTTTATTTGAACAAATAATAGCAGATTGAAAATTCACTTAATGGTGAAGCTGATGATTAAGAAGAAATTAAATGGGGTGTGCCCTGACAAGATCTGCCAGGTCAGTCAAACGGTGAATGAGTCTACCCCTGCAGATTTTGTCTGAGGATCAGACTAATCAGAGCGGGTTTATATGCCTACAGAGGGTTTATTTTAGTAGACTTGTACTTCCTAGACAAGTGGACAATGGGATTTAGGATTTAGCTCATTTTAAAACTGGTGACCCTCAGTGGTCTCTCTTTTACTAAGTTAATGAAGATGGAGTTGGAATTGTTTTGGTTTTGTTTTGATTCAGTTTGGTTCTTTGGCAGAAAGAAGAGAGAGACGTTTGTTTTACTTATCTTGAAAGAATGATGAGAGAAGAGACAAAGAACAGCATGGGGTCTGCCCCTTCTTCCTGACACAATGACTGGTTTGGAGCCCTGATAAGGACAGAAAACTGGGAGCAGAAAGTGAACATGGTTTTTCATAGAGTATTTGAGAGACTCTGAGCTCAGGCACAGGGAGGGAGGCCAGTTGTGCTCAGCACAGAGGGGACCCCCAGTGCCCCCAGGCGTGGGCTTCTGGTAGACCCCAATAGAAGTGGGGGTGGGATCTGGCAGGAAGAGATTCTTTGCAAGGATATAGGGCTATTTAAGAGTCAGGGACAGACATGTACACACTACTATATTTAACATAGATGACCAACAAGGACCTATTGTACAGCACAGGGAACTCTGCTCAACGTTATATGGCAGCCTGGACGGGAGGGGAGGCTAAGGGGGAATAGATACATGTATATGTGTGGCTGAGTCCCTTTGCTGTCCACGTGAAATTATCACAACATTGTTCATTGGGTATATAAAATAAAAAGGTTTTGTTTTTTATTTTTTTAAAAAAAGAAGAGTTAGGTGGGCTAGAGACCCAACTCAGAAAAGAGCAGCAGCCAGAGGAGTCTAGACAGTTGTTATTGTTGTTCAGTTGCTCAGTTGTGTCCAACTCTTTGCAGCTCCATGGACTGTAGCACGCCAAGCTTCCCTGTCCTTCACCATCTCTTGGAATTGATTCAGACTTATGTCCATTGAGTCAGTGATGCCATCCAACTATCTCATCCTCTGTCATGCCCTTCTCCTCCTTCACTCAATCTTTCCCAGCATCAGAGTCTTTTCCAATTGGCTCTTCACATCAGGTGGCCAAAGTATTGGAGCTTCAGCTTCAGCATCCATCCTCCCAATGAATATTCAGGGTTGATTTCCTTTAGGATGGACTGGTTGGATCTCCTTGCAGTCCAAAGGATTCTCAAGAGCCTTCTCCAGGACCACAGTTCAAAAGCATCAATTCTTTGGTGCTCAGCCTTCTTCATGGTCCAGCTCTCAAAACTGTACGTGACCACTGGAAAAACCATAGCTTTGACTATACAGACCTTTGTTGGCAAAGTGATGTCTCTGTTTCTTAATATGCTGTCTAGGTTGGTCATAGCTTTTATTCCAAGGAGCAAGAGTCTTTTAAAAATTTCATGGCTGCAGTCGCCGTCTGAGAGCACAAAGTACTAACAGAAAATTCTAGCTGGAGCTGGCTGCTGCAGAAGCTGCCATCATGTGACCTCACTGGCAGGGCCACCCGCCTGTTCTGGGAACAACCAGTAACTGCCCTGCTTCCTCGCAAGACACACAGTCCTGGCAGGAAATTGGGTCGGTCAAGTCCGAGTCACATGCCATGTTCTTGCTGCCTGGGGAGGGAAGACAGGTTTGCCACACCTCTCTAGCTGCTGTAGCAGAAGCAAGCCTCTGCCTCCATCTCCAAGATCTGCTCAATGCTGGGAGTTCCCCGTATGTGGCTGGTATTCTCATGCTTTGTGGCCAAAACACAGCAAATGTCTACCATACAACCCTGAGGTGTTGTGGAGGGGATTCAGTGCAAAAATGAAGATGGGGCACTTAGCACAGAGCCTGGAACACAAGATAGATTCATTAATGCCTTCCATGATCATTATTATATTTGCTATTATTTTACTAATTATTACATGAGACCTAGACTTGAGCAACTGATGAACCTCCCAGGAATTCTGACTCCTGGGAGAGTGATGCAAGATTTTTGTAAAGGTAGTAGTGGGGGAGTGTGCTATTTAGTGGAATTCTAACGTGATAGCTTTTGCAAAGAAAACATTCCATTAAGAAGGAGGAATCATCAGTAATATCTGATCAGTAAAGATCTAATCAATAACCAATACTGGCAACCAGGTGCTCTGAGCTCCATAGAACAGCTTTTATGGATGTCTTTGGAGTCTCAGATCATTCGGGAAGAAGAGGAATTTGGAGCAGAAGTTGCTAAATGCCTCTCCCAGCATCCTCTCGCCTCCTCCTATAACAGACTCCAGTTTTTAGCGGGCACTTTGCTGCCTGGACTAAAGGACTTCCGTGCAGCTGAGAGGGTCCAGGCAATTAGATTTTAACCAACCAGGTCTAAGCAGAAGTGTGGTAAACATCTCAGGAAATCTGCTTAAGGTCTGTGTTCTGTGCAGGCCAATCCTTCCCAGCACAGACTCAGCATCTTTGCCTCCGTTTCATGGATGGGAGGCTGGGGCATGGAGGGATTAAGCAGCATGTTTGGATGCCCTGAAATTGCGAGACTGATGAAATCAGGCCTTTCGCTTGGGGAACCACATTCTCCTCAAGGTACCACTCCACCTTGCCTTTTGAAAAGTAAGCAAAATTGAGGTACAATTTGAATACCATCAAAATGCAGCAATTTAGAGTGTACAGCTTGATAGGCTGTGTCAAATGCATAAACCGCATAATCCAACCACATCAAGAGAGAGCCCTTCCATTTCCCCAGAAAGTTTCCGGCCACTTCTTTGCCATCACGCGCCCTCCCCCAGCCTCAGGGGACCACTGACCCGCTTTCTGTCACTATGGATTAGTTTTGCCCATTCTATGATTTTGTATAAATGGACTCAGGCACTGCCTACTCTTTTGTGTCTGGCTTCTTTGGCTCAGCAGAATGTTTTGGACCTTGATTCAAATTATTGCCAGTATCAGTAGCTCATTCATGCCTTTTTCTTGCTGACTAGTACACCAGGGTGTGGATATAGTCACCATCTATTCACCTCTCGATTTGTATTTGGACTGTTTCCAGGTTAAAGCTGCTATGAATATTGCCGTGTAAGTCTGTATGGACATGTATAGTCCGTTTTTCTTGAGTGAATGATCAGGAGTGGAGTTGCTGGGTCCAAAGGATAGGATTATGCTGAAGTTCATACAGAAGTGTCAAACAATTTTCAGAAGTGTTTCATGGTATTTTACCTTTTTAAAAACTGCTTCTGAAACTCTGATTTTTAAATGAGGCAATTTTGAAATACCTGACTTATTTAGATGAGGTTCAACCTATCCCCCTCAGGGTGACCTGCTGGGAGAATGTTTATTGTGTGCCTGCGTGCTAGGTCAAGTCCAACTCTTTGCAGCCCCATGCACGGTAGCCTGCCAGGCTCCTCCTGGCAAGGAGGAACATGGAATTTTCCAGGCAAGAATCCTGCAGTGGGTTGCCATTTCCTGCTCCAGGGGATCTTCCTTGGATCCATGGACTCAAGGATCAAACCCGAATCTCCTGTGTCTCCTGAATTGGTAGGCGGAGTCTTCACCACTGAGCCACCTGGGAAGCAGACAAGGAGGTGAATTAGCCTGTGTTCAGTCATTTAGTCATGTCTGACTCTTTGTGAACCCATGAACTGTAGCCCATCAGGCTCCTCTATCTATGAGAATGTTTATGTCCCCCCTAAATCCATATGTTGAAGCCCCAAGCTCCAATGTGATGATATTAAGGGGCAGGGCTTTGGGGAGATAATTAGGTTGGAGTGAGTCTTGAGAATGGAGCCCCAGTGATGGGTTAGAGCCCTTGTATGTAGAGAAGAGAGCAGAGACCTCTTTTCTCCCCATCCTTTCTCTCCACCTCTGTCTCTCTCCCTCTCCCATGTGGAGACACAGCTAAAAAAGCAGCTGTCTTCAAGCTGAGAAGCGAGATCTCACCAGAACCTGACCATGTCCATACCTTCATCTGACACTTTCAGCCTCCAAAACTGTGAGAAATTTCTGTTGTTTAAGCCACCCAAGTGTACGGGATTTTGTTACAGTAGCCCAATCTAAGGCAAAAATCCTCATTCAGCCTCTAAAAGTGACTTGAACAGTTCCTTTACCTCAATGAGAAGTGGCCTCTTAGGTTGTAACACAGCTGATAATCATAGTATTAATATCCACCCCACCTGGTTGGGTAGGACTCAGTGAGACAGCATTTGTGGACATGCCTGGCACATCATGTTGGCTCGTAGTCTTGACATTAATTTATGATGAGGGATTTTACTGGCGAATAAGGCATCTTTTGTACCCTTGAGTCAGAGAGCAATCTATCATCACATTTTATAAGTTGTAGAAATAAGTCCCTTCAAATGGATTTGCCTCAGAAGTTCGTATTAGAATTGTTGACACTTCTTGGAGTCATCACAGTCTAGATGGCTATGTGTAACTCAGCAGGTAGGAAGGCTGTTGACAGCATTAATTGTTTCATAAATAGTGTCAGGAGAGGATCTTTTTCCCCCCTTTGGCTTAAACCAAGTTACTGAAAAACCAATACTGTGCCATATGTTTATACTTTTCTTGGCACATAAACCAGATACTTTACAGACAGGGACGGGTAATAAAAGGCAAGTATTCACTCAAGTCACACATTTCATTCTCCATCAAAGAAAAACAGCCATAACCATCCCAATTCCACTGAAATTTTTATCAGAATTAGTTGTAAATCTCAGACACTGGAGACAGCACCTTAAGCAGAAATGGCTACAGGACTAAGAAACCCCCCAACCCCTTCTAGGTAGGCAATATGTCAAGTAAAATTTGGAACATGTGTCCCTTTTTTCATTGGCTTTCAGTACAGGAAATAAATTAGGTGAAACAAATTTGACATTTGGAAAACCAAAGAGTTATCACTGTTTACTGTAAAGGTAAATCTGGGACCCACTGGAATTTTTAATAGTTGAATTGTTTTAGGTAAATGACCTCAAGGAAGGCTGGCTGGCTACCTAGTGGACCTGCGAATTGCATCATGTATGTATGCATGCGTGTTAAGTGGATTCAGTCGTGTCTGGCTCTTTGCGACCCCATGGACTGTAGCCCACCAGGCTTCTCTGTCCATGGGATTCTCCAGGCAAGAATACTGGAGTGGGTTGCCACGCCCCCCTCCAGGAGATCTTCCCAACCCAGGAATTGAACCCTTGTCTCTGGCATCTCCTGTATTGGCAAGCAGGTTATTTACCATAGCGCCACCTGGGAAGCCCTGCATCACGTGTGTATATTTGCCACCTACGTATATTCCCCAATAACCAGAGAGTTGAGAGACTGATTCTGTCTGAGCACATGCCCTCGTGGAGTGTGGGATCCAAGACTTGGCCCTGTTCTTGCCTCCTAAGCCCAGTTCCTACACCCCTCTCCAAGTGTGAAAATCAGAGCAAAGTCAGGTGTGACTCTAGGATTTCAAGTTTCATTTTCTTCATACCCCTGCCCCTCTCTCAATGCCAGCCTGCTGCTTTGTGTTGTCACTCTGCCCTAGGCCCCAGGAAGACACTGGTACCAGAGCTGGGCTTGCTGGGGGATGACATGTCAGTCTCCCAGGTGGCAAATAGCTGTGTCATTGATACTTAAGGCTGATTTAAAGAACTGGCCAGAGTGTTTTTGTCACCTGGAACCCCATTCATTTCAGACTTCTGCCTTCACACCTCTACCTCGAAGGGCCACTGGCTCACCCACTAATTCACAGGCATGGTCCAAATCCAGCCTTTGTCTGGAGCCTCTGCGGTGACTCCAGAGGACACCTCTGTCTCCTCCAGGGGCAGGCTAGGGTCCTGTCTGTATTGGGTGATGTAGGTTCTTAGAGGGCAAGGTTTGGAGCTGAAGGGCCCTCGCATATTAGCACCTGCTTCTTCCCTTAGGGAGGAGCCTCCGTCTCATAAAGGCAAACACAGACTCACAGCAGATGGAACAGACAGGAGAGAAGCTGCTCCCGAGGAAGCTGGAGGTAGAGGTGGGTTTCAAACAAACCCACCATTTTACCCATGAGGACATGTGCCTGTAGCTTCATATTTCTGACTTTTTTTTTAATTAAGCAGAACGCATTGCAATTGCAAGCATTTAATTTTATTTTGGAAGGAATCACTAGAAAGTTTTGACAGTGATTCCCTTTGTGGGAGGGGCTGAGGGAGTGGTGGCTTCTGCTTATTTTATATCTTTTTATTTAAGAGGCTGTAGAATATAATGTTACCCTAAAGGGCGCTAGAGAGGTGTTGTTGGTTTCAAAGCCCAGTGCTATTCCTTGGCTCCCTGTTCCCCCCGGGGAAACTTGGCCACGACGCTCACATGCTCTGCGCGTCCACTTCCTCCTCCACAAGCAGAGCTGATGGTCAGGGCTGCTTTGCACAGTTTTTGTACATTGAGAACTACATGTGGAAGTGAAGTTAGTCGCTCAGTCGTGTCTGACCCTTGCGACCCCATGGACTCTAGCCTGGCAGGCTCCTCTGTCCATGGGATTCTCCAGGCAATAATACTGGAGTCGGTAGCCATTTCCTTCTCCAGGGGATCATCCCAACCTAGGGATCAAATCTGAGTCTCCTGCACTTCAGGCAGATTGTTTACCATTTTAACCCTCCAGGGAAGCCCGAGAATTACATGACTGCTCTATAAATATTGGCTACTTCTCGCTTCTTCCTAAACTTTCTGAGTATACCTATCCCCTTTATTTTATTTTAAAATCTGTATTGGATTTGTTACAGTATTGCTTCTGTTTTATGTTTTGGTTTTGGGGCTGTGAAGCATGGGGGATCATAGCTCCCCAGCCAGGGACTCGGCATTGAAAGGCGAAGTCTCAACCACTGGACTGCCAGTTAAGTTGCCCCTTTATTTTAAAAAGCTCAATATGTATTATCTATGCAATAAGATTATGGAATTTTCTTCTTGATAATGTCCTCCCTAGTAAGCATTTCACAAAATAAGACATCACTGCCTCAACGTTGTGCAAGAGAGACCCACACAAAAGGGGGGACTAGAGAAGTGGGGGGCATCCTCTCTCTGGGGTGACATAGACAGAAATCAAATAGGAGGTGCTGGGCACCCAGGCTCCCTGGGTCGTGCTGTCTGTCTGCCCCAGTTTGACTGGGCCTCTGCTGGTCTCATCGGCTCCTATGGATGTGATGGCTGCCTGAATATGTCAGGGGTCATTAGTCTGGAAAAGATTCATTCTAGAAAGAATCAGGTCCTCTGCCCCCCTGCCTGCCCCCCCACCTCTGACAAGACTGCTGAAACTTTTTTTTCTTTAAATTACATTTTAATTAAGAAAGTCACCCTTTGGTGAAAATTGCAAGATTCTTGTACTTAAGAATCAATAAAATGTGCACCGTCTAAAATGAGATTAATAATGGCCAAACTCTCTATTTTGGGTGCAATTATTTATTCATCAAAGAAAACCAGCTGCTTAAAACCATAGTCCATCATGAACGCCTAAGACACTTCCACTTCAATTCTGTTGTTAAAAGTCCCTTCTATTGCTCCATCTGGTGTTAAATATAAAAAGCAGGAAGGCTCATTCTCTACCTGCATACATTTTAAATAAGAATTTCAACATTATCTTGTCCATTTAAAATAATTGTATGAAAATGTGAAGAAATATGATCTTGTAAAACCTGCAGTCTGACGCACCCAGGGAGTGAGCGAGAAAGAGCAAAGCCGCTATTATTTAAAATTCATGGAGACCATGGCAAGATTGATCACAAGAAGTTCCTTCCTAAGACTGGCCAGGCATGAGGCTTAGGCCTGGCTGGGGGCTCAGCCAGGACCCCAGCCCCCAAAAGGGTTGAAGGGCATTCATTGCCCTAGCCTGGACAGAGATAGGACTGAAGCAAGCAGAGGGTACCCCTGGATTCTTTCATGGCATGGGTCCCCATCAGGCCTGCCCTAGGGAATGGTGGTTGGGGACCAACATCTCAGGGGTCTGGGCAAGGCTGAGCCTTGTTCTGTGGGCAGGGGCGGGTGGGGGCTGGCTTGTGGGGCAGGAAACTCAGACCAGGGCTGAGGACCAGAAAGGAGAAGATGTGACAACCGCCCGCTCAGAGCTTCAGCTGGAGTTTGACTAATCTACCATCTCACTGTTGTTATCACTGTTCCCAAAGGGAGAGGTGGCCAAGATCACAGTACTTCTGTTCATCTGTATCTCTGCCTCCCAACCGGCTTCTGCTGTGAGCGAGCCAGGGACTTTGGGTTCAGCTAGCCTCTTTTCTCTCTCTCTGATTGGATTAGTTTCCTAATGCTGCTCTTGCAAAGCCCCACAACTGTTGTAGTTTAAAACAACACAGCTATGTTATCTTTCAGCTCTGCAGTTCAGAAGGCCAAAACAGGTCTCATCAGGATAAAAGCAAGGAGTCTTTGGGGCAGGATTTCTTCCAATTCTCTAGAGGAGAATTTGTTTCCTGGCCTTCTCCAGCTCCTAGTCATTATCCTCTGCCTCATAGTTCCTTCCCTCATCTTCAAAGCCAGGGAGGAAGGGGTGAGTCCTTCTCACATGAAGACACTCTATGTCTCTCAGCTCCGTCTTCCTCCTGTAGGGATGCTATCATGGCAAGGATTATATTGGACCCTCTCTGCAACTCAAAACCCTTAACTTCATCACATCTGAAAAAACCCTTTTGCCATGAAGGTAACATATTCCCAGATTGGGGATCAAGATCTGGACATCTGTAGGAGCCATCACTCTGCCCACACATTTGGACAAGTCTCTTGGCCTTTGTGGGCCTCAGAGTCTTTATTCTAAGATGAAACTGTAACCAGTACCTTATGGTGTTTTGTGAAGGTCTAAGGAGCTCCTTGGAAGGAAGGCTGTGACAAACCTAGACAGTGTATTAAGAAGCAGAGACATCACTTTGCCTACAAAGGGCGGAAAAGTCAAAGCTGTGGTTTTTCCAGTAGTCACATATGGATGTGAGAGCTGGACCATAAAGAAGGCTAAGCACTGGAGAATTGATGCTTTCAAATTGTGATGCTGGAGAAGACTCTTGAGAGTCCCTTGGACAGCAAAGAGATCAAACCAGTCAATCCTGAAGGAAATCAACCCTAAAGGAAATCATTGGAAAGAGAGACGCTGAAGATCCAATGATTTGGCCACTTGATGCAAGCAGCCGACTCATTAGAAAGGACTCTGGTGCTGGGAAAGATTGAGGGCAGGAAGAGAAAGGGGTGACAGAGGAGATGGTTGGTTGGCACCACTGACTCAATGGACATGGGTTTTGAGCAAACTCTAAGAGATAGTGAAGGCCAGGAAAGTCTGGCGTGCTGCCGTTCATGGGTCACTAAGAGTCGGACACGACTTAGTGACTGAACAACAGCAATAAGGAGATACAGCAATAAGTGTGTTTTGTAATCTGTTAAATTCCTTATAGAGAGAAGGTTTTTTTGGTGCACTTAACCTCGGTTAAAAAGTCCTCTGTCGGTGACGGATTCTGTTGACTCGCATTTAACACTTTCCCCTCCCATCCCAAATCGACGCGTGTTTGCAGGCAGCTCAGTTCCTGATGTGTCCAAACCTCTGAATTCTTGGGAGTTCTGTGTGTGCGCGCCTGAAGCCAGCACATGGCCACTTGTAGCCTTTGCTTCTTGGTCGGCAGGGAGCTCAGGACAAAGCCGGCCCCATACAAGTAGAAAAAAGGAATCGGTGATAAGAAGGTTCCATGGCACTAATTGGGGAAGCACTGATTCACTGCTGATAAGAGTTCTGTGGTCATTCCTGGGCCACACCCCCACTTCCCCGTTGGAAACGGGTGATGAGGGGGAGTGGTCCCCACCCCAGGCACTCACTACCATCCTCCAGACTGTGTTTGGCAGATGAAGCCCCTGAGGCTAAATTCCAACAGGTGTCTGGTTGATTCAGGTTCTGTGTGGGGCTTGGTAATCCCCAAAGTCCTGTCATCACCAGTTCTAGGAATCTGCATCTAGAAATTGACCCTCATGCATTCACCATTCAAGGGCTTCTGGAAGTGTACCCCAAGATCCCCTTAGGGTCACCTTGAGAGATGACTGGGAATGTGTTCAAGTGCAGATTTCCGGACACCTCCAACCTCAGAGCTGGCACTGAGGACACCAAGCTCCCCAGTGACTCTGCTGTGCTCCCAGCCTGGAGAAACACAGCTCTGACCACAGGGTCAACTGTGGGAAAACGGGGCTCAGCACACTTCTGTCTGAACTCCTTGCCTTTCTCCTAGGTCACCTGGAGCGTCTGTCTCAGGACAGGGAATTCAGGGTTAACTTTCACCACCCTTCCCAGCCTCAGCCTCTCCAACACCACAGATCCTCAGGTCCTACCAGGAAAGAAATCCCCCTTGGGGAGAAGAGCTCTGGACATTAGGAATTTTCCTACAGAAGCGGATAGGAGAAGGAGCTGAAGAGCCTAACCCACCCTGAGCCAGCCCCACCCCCATATTTCCTCCCTGCAGGTGAGCCAACACCTGTCTCCAGCTTGCCCTCGGCTGCCCGAGAGTGCCTCACTCCCTCCACATTTTTCCCTTTAAACTCTGTCATTTGTACAGCCTATTAACCTTTAACTTTATGACTACCCAAAGATGAAATACTGCAGCATTTAAGGCTGAGAACACTCCAGCCCTACCTTCTTAGTTTGCAACAGGGGTGAAGCACTTTCTCTTAAATCAGTCATTTTTAATATCAGTCACAGAGACGCTACCCATGGAGAGTATTTTTGGCTCCACGTACCCAGCTGATTCATAATAAATGTTGCAGCACTGGATCCTACCTCCACACGGCCCCTAGGAGCAGCTGGAGCTCTTCCCATTAACTCCAGGGATAAAGTACTCTGTGTGTTAATAACGCCACCACCAGCGGAATACCTACCATGGGCTGTGTCAGGTCCCTGAGTTCAGATCCTCCCAAAGGCCCTGCTGATATATGCGGCCTCACCTCCATTTTCAGAAGAGGAGGCTGAGGCTCAGAGAGGTTAGGCTGTTCGGCCAGGGGAACCCAGCTACTGAGCAGCTGGGCTGGGATTGGATCCCAGGTTTGCTTAATCCCAAATTCTGTGAGAACTGGCCCAGATCGTCTCAGTTTGTCTTTGCCGGGTGAGTCATTCTAGAACTTTGGGAGACAGGGGCTGCCTCAAATTGCAAGCAGCCTCCCCTGAGGGGCAATGGAGAGCCTGAGAACCTGGTGGCTTTGAGATCCAGCTCTGACACTGGCCCAAGGATGACCAACCATCCCAGTTTGTCCGGGACTGCCCCGGTTTCAGATCCGCCTGCAATGCCAGAGACCTGGGTATGATCTCTGGGTCGGGAAGAAAGCCCTTGGAGAAGAGAATGGCACCCCACTCCAGTATTCTCGCCTGGAGAATCCCATGGACAGTGGAGCCTGGCAGGCTACAGTCCATGGAGTCACACAGAGTTGGGCATGACTGAGCACACCCTGGTTTCGGCACTGGAAGTCTCAAGTTAACAGGAAGAATTGGTCGGCTTATTTACCAATGACTTGCTGCATCCAAGCCTTGGGCTCCTGGCTGTGAAGTGGGAATGGTGCTGCCTGCCTGGTGGGGGCGGAGGAGGGTCTCACACAGAGTGGTATGTGGCAGCCTGGCCCAGACCGAATAGGGTGAATTAGGACCAGGAGGGAGACTGGTTACCAGGGAAACCGAGTGACCAAGGGTAGATCTGAGGATGGACTGGGAACTTGGGAACCAGCAGAGATTTGGTCTGAACTGGAGCCCATTCTTTCACCCTGCTTTGTGGTTCTCTCTAGCACTGGCCCCTCTCCTGACCTGTTGCGGATTCACATAGTGTGTCTGTTTTATTGCCCCACCAGCAGCTAAGCTCCAGGAGATAGGGACTTCCGTCTACTTGCTCCACTGTGGCGCTGACACTGAGAATAGGACCTGGCGCTTAGTAGGCTCCCAGTGCTAGTCTGGTGAACGAAGAAGTGAATGAATGAACAAAGGGAGCAGGGACCTGGGCTGGGAGGCTCTCTGCTACAGAGGAGCAGCCTCTGATGGTGGGAGACTCAAGGTGAGCTACAGAGGGGGCCGCAAAGGGTCGCTCAACCCCAGGGAGAATCCTGGGAGCAGGCCACTGCTTTGCTGCTTCCGAAACCCACTCTCCATCAAGGCTACCTGGTGGCCTGGATTCTTTATGGCAATTTCTCTCCCACAGAATACATCCCTGAAGCTGAATCTGGACTGTGACACCCTCTTGGATCTAAACAAACCCTGGTACTGGGTGTTCAACCAGTCATGCCTCTTCTCTCTGAATTTATGACTCAGGATCCCTGGCAGGAACCTCGGGATGTCCGCACCTGTGCAACACAGGCTGTGATAAACTGGCTCCCAATACCACACCGACCAGAACTCTGCTGCCTGACCTTGGCAGTGGGCAGCAGCGAAGGCTCCACAGAACTCAGAGCAGACTAGGGGGCAGTTCCCTGGTGGTCCCAGGTGGTGCTATGGGTAAAGAGCCCCCCTGCCAATGCAGGAGACATAAGAGACACGGGTTCGATCCCAAGGATGGGAAGATCCCTTGGAGGAGGGCATGGCAACCCACTCCAGTATTCTTGCCTGGAGAACCCCAAGGACAGAGGAGCCCTGCTGGCTAAGGTCCACAGGGTTGTAAAGAATCAGGCACAACTGAGACGACTTAGCATACACGCCTGCGTTGGAGAAGGAAGTGGCAACGCACTCCAATATTCTTGCCTGGAGAATCCCAGGGACGGAGGAGCCCGGTGGGCTGCCGTCTATGGGGTCGCACAGAGTCGGACACGACTGCAGTGACTTAGCAGCAGCAGCAGCTTAGTATACATGCACGCCTGCACCTAGTGGTCCAGTGGTTAAGAATCCCCCTTGCAATGCAGGGGACGTGGGTTCAATCGCTGGTCAGGGAACTAAGATCCCACGTGCTGTGGAGCAACTGAGTCCACGAGCCACAGAGAGTCTGAGCAATGAAAGAATGAAGGATCTGGCATAAGCCAAGGAAGATCCCATGTGCTCCAATTAAGACTCAACGTGGTAAAATAAAATAAATAAATAGATAAAAACATATTTTGTAAAATGCAAATTAGGGAGGGAGACCTGGCACCAGTCTAGCTCATGCATTAGGCCCCACTGTGATGCTCCCGACTCGTTAACATTTATGTAAAAGTTTCCTTCTTGTTTTGGTCCCATTTTATGGTTAGTATAAGGCCAGTCTGAAAGATAATATATTGTGACTGTTATATTATTTATTTTCAAGCCAACTTATTGATTATTGCGTGCTGAAAGTGACAAATGGTGTCTGTGCAAGGCACGGTCAGCAGGTTCTATTAAAGAAATGATAGTATTGCTCATGGATTGTTAAAAGGTTCAGTTTAGGTTCTTTATAGGTTTATATCCATCACTATTTAATGACCAAATGATGAAAAATATGAGCTGTGGGGACAATTTTTTTTCTGTTGGAGCTTTATGTTTAAGCAGTTTGCAGAATAAGATACTCCATTTTGGTGGGGGAGTAGGGGGGCGGTGAAGGGGATACAGTGAGATTTTATTTCTCCAGATTTCATAAATTGTAATAATTAATGCTGAGGACATTTCACCGAGCCGGAGAATGCCGAAGAGGAGAGGGCTGCCAGGCTGGGAGAGAAGCCACAAGAACTCCCCACCCAGTGTTCCGGCTGGTGAGGATTCTGCTGGTTTCAGCTTCGGATTGTAATCATCCATTTCTGGTGGTGTTGATGGTGATGCAGGTCCGGGGCTAATGCCAAGGGGAAACATCAAAGGATGGGCCTCCTGGGGAGCCGTCTCTCCTTATGGCTTGAATGGGCCTGGTGGGAAGAGGAGTCCCCAAGGCAGAGAAGGAAGCCCAGATTCTGCATAGAAGGTAGATGGTCCACAAAGGCAGAGGCTCCCAGAGCCTCCTGAGAGAGGTGGCTGTGACCAGACACTCTCCAAGGCATTCCGGGAAGCTGTTGTGGATGCCTGGCCATCTGAGTGCCCAGAGGCTCAGCCTTGGCACTTTAGATGCTGAGCCAAGGATCACAAGAAATGCCCAGAAAGTGTGTGGTGACTCAGGAGCTTCCATCAGCCGGCTGTTGTCTCAGACCGTCCAGGCTCTGCAGCAGGAGTGCGCGGGGGCAGGCTCACTGAGGACGCCTGCAGGAAGCACCACTCTTGGGAGGCACAGGGCAGACAGGAGGACCCACATGGGAGGCACAGGGCAGAGAGGAGGACCCACATGGGAGGCTCAGGGCAGACAGGAGGACCCACAGCGCTCGCCTCGGCTGTCCAGTCTTTGCAGGGGCCTCTGTGAGCCAGGCCCTTTCTCCCTCTGCATTGAATAGTGCACCCAAAAGAGTCCTCTCTCTATGCTTGCATACGTACTAAGTCACTTCAGTCGTGTCTGACTCTGTGTGACCCTATGGACTGCAGCCCACCAGGCTCCTCTGTCCATGGTATCCTCCAGGCAAGAATGCTGAAGTGGGTTGCCATGGCCTCCTCCAGGGGTTCTTCCCGACCCAGGGATCGAACCCGCATCTCTTATGTCTCCTGCATTCTCAGGTGGGCTCTCTGCCACGAGTGCCATCTAGGAAGCCCCTCTCTCCTCTAGGGACTCTGAAACTAGTTCCAAAGGACTCGTGCTGATGATGAGGGGAGAGTCCAGGTGAGGGGCATGCAGTGGGAGCAGGGCAGGGGGCAGACTTGAAGATGTCCACCAAGCATGGTAGAAACGGAGCTGCTCACCAAAACGCCATTCCTCTTTGCTTGGGCACCAGCCAAACTACATTTCCCAGACTCCCTTGCAGTGAGTGGGGGCTCACCAGGCAGATTTCTTTCGGCCAAAATTATAAATAGAATAGGCAGGCACACTTGTTTGCATTTGCATTACATTTACTCCAAAATAGCTTTCCCAAACTCATTCCCAAAATGAAGAGTCAACGCCAGCAATTCCTACTTTGGTGTGAAACTCTGCCATTTTCTCTACTATCACCTAAAAATGCCAACATTCTGGGGAGGGCCTCAGCCCTTTTCCCTATTGTACTAGTTTCCCGCAGCTACCATAACAAATCACCACAAATTGGGCTGCTTCAGGGGCTTCCCAGGTGACTCAATGGTTAAAAAAAAAAAAAAAAAAAACTCCCTGCCAAGCAGTAGACCAGGATTCGATGCCTGGGTTGGGAAAATCCTCTGGAGAAGGAAATGGCAACCCACTTCAGTACTCTTGCCTGGAGAATTCCATGGACAGAGGAGCCTGGAGGGCTACAGTCCATGGCGTCGCAAAGAGTCGGACATGACTGAAGCGACTAAGCATACACGCCCCAAGAGACACTCCTGCTGTTCTCTGGAGGACAATATGTTTCACCTTAAGAATACGTTAAATGTCTCCCCCTTAGGGATGGCCATTCAAAAACAGGAGAGTGAATAGGAAACGTCCAAAAGTTCTCCCTTGTTCTTATTCCCCCTCCCCTCACCTCCTACAGCTACTCACCCAATCTTGAAGGTTTTAGTAGCAAAACACAACTCTCTTAGGGGTGATTCTATTGCCAGGAGTAAAGCCCATCTGGACCAGTTTGAGTCAAGGGGGATTTTCTAGGACACAGAGGAATTGATGGAACCCAGGTGCAAGAATGGGAAGCCCCAAAGGCTCAAGAGGTAAAGAATCACCTGCAATGCAGGAGATGCAGGAGACATGGGTTTGATCCGGGGGTCAAGTAGATTCTCTGGAGAAGGAAATGGCAACTCACTCCAGAAGCCAATGGCAAACTCACTTGGC
>ML660216.1:11889464-11961964 GCA_007570785.1 Antilocapra americana | reverse complement strand
GTTAAGCCAAAAAGGAAAAAAAGTAAAAAAAGAGGGTGGGAGGCCTCTGGGGGGAGGTGAACATACAATAGCATGTTTAAAAGCCCCATGTTCCCTTCTCAAGTGGAATATGTAAGAATGTGGTGAAAAATTTAAGATAAATTATCTCTGATCACAGTTTTCTATTGTACACTGGGTAAACATTTATAGTAAATCGTTTGTAAATTTCACCCTTGGAAAAACTACAATGCAATCATGTTCGTTATTTCCCAGCTTCTAATACAGTCTTTGGTGGCAGACTTATATTTCTCATATTACCTTGTTCCAAATGTGAGCTGGGGCAGCTGGCTCTTTTTCTTTCCTTACATTTTCATGATTTATATAAATACTTTCACTGCTGTATTGTATTTTATTTTTATCCTTTGCATTTTATTGGTACCAAACTACTCGTGCATTTCCAGGGCTCCCATGCGAATATTCCTATTTATTCCATGATTATTTATTGAAAGCTATCTCATGCTCGGTTACTTTGCCACTTTCTTTGGCTTTAAACATTAAACAGATGCAGTATATTTTCAAATAATTTAAACAATACTTGATGAGTGAATTTTCCCTTTCCCCCCGGCAGGATTTTGTTCTTTCTGATCGAGATTGTAACATCTCTGTCTTTGCTGTCAGACTTGCTACAAATTAGGGAAGACTTGCCATCTCCTAACTGGTGCTGATGAAACAAGCTCAGTTTTTTGACCTGAAGAAAGGCTTTGCCCATGGAGAAAAGACAGAGCTGAGAGGAAAGCTCAGAATAGTCCAGAAGAACTTTCTGAGCCAGTGTAAACAGTGCATGGCCCAATACACCAGCCACAGCAACTGGTAAAACTGAGGAAGTAGATTTTTTTTTCCTGTCATAGTAAATCATTTATTTGTTAAAATGATACAGATTATTCAAGATTCTACAGTCTTAAATCATGGATGGCAACATAACATGGATTGATAGAAAAGTAGATCCCAGCGTAGGTTTTTTCCCTTTCCTTCTTAAAAAAAATACTTATAGACCAGAGAGGGGGAAAAAAAATGGTTTTAAAAAGGGATGAACCATGGTCTGATAGAGCCAGTTCCTCAGCACCAGAGGCTTCTGCTGCGGCAAGGGAACTAGCTTTGTAACTTGATTTCATTTTGATTACATGTGCCCACATGTGACCATGTCCATAATGCTGATAGCACTGATCTAAATGGTCTTGCTACGTGGTTTGTTTGGCTCCTTGGAGGGACTTGCTGAGGAAAATGAGCTTGTGATGCATACTGAAGGGCCAGTGTGTACACGCTAGCACAGGGCACCCTGAGCTGATCACCAGCACCACCCTCTGCCAGCTCAGTGACCGCAAGTAAGTCACGGGACCTCTTGGAACCCTGATTTCCTCATCAGTAAAGTCATCACAATAACCAAAAATTCCCAAAGTTATCATAAGGATAAAATATGATTAACATGAGTGAAAGTACTTTATTGAGTAGTGCATTTGCTGTTTATTTTACATGGATGATCCTATGACCAAAGGAATAGTGTTTGTGTGTGTGTGAACTCAGTCGTGTCCAACCCTTTGTGACCCCATCGACTGTAGCCCACGAGGTCCCTCTCTCATGGAATTCTCCAGGCAAGAATTGTGGAGTGGATTGCCATTTTCTACTCTGGGGGATCTTCCTGACTCAGGGATCGAACACACATCTCTTGTGTCTCCTGGATTGGCAGGCAGAATGTTTCCCACTGTACCACCTGGGAAGCTCTAAATGACTAGTACGATACTCATTATCCCTGGTCCCATTTTAGAGACAGGGACACTGAGGTTCTAAGAGGCCAGTGATGCTCCTAGTCTCCCCAAGTGGGAAGGAGCCGTGCAGCCCCTTGGGCTTTGCCATTGTGCCAAAGGACCCCAGCAGTCAACCCTTTAGATTAATTCCAGGGGTGATTAATTGCAACAGTTGCCATGGCACCCTTTGTCTTGGAGGGAGACGGCAACCCAAGCCACCTCGGGGGGTGCTATAGCTTCTGGAGTGGAGGGGCCTGGGGAAGCAGCCAGGGCAGGACCGCCCCTTGGCAGAAACCCCCCTCCTGGAATACTTCCTGCCGGCCATCTCCCCTGATGCTGAGAGAAGTCACTTCTGGCTTTCAGTTTCATAACGCTATGGTCATATTTCAACAACAGCCTTGCTGCAAACTGCCTGCTGCCCAGAGTCCAGCAGGACGATGGTCTACTTTCCTCGATGCCTCTGGTGGCCCTTGGGCCTGTGGAGTGGCATCTGAAGTGACATCAGCCAATGGTGTCATTCTTCAAACAAGGGTTATAATTATTCACATCCAAGAGCAAACAAGTGGCTTGTAGAGCAGGGAGAAGCTAAAGGTAAGTAGATCCAAAAGCGATGGCGAGGGGGTCGCAGCCAGAGTGACTCCAGGCGGCAGGTGGATGAGCACCAGCAGATGGTGAAGACGGCCACGGGCCACCTGCACATTTCTCCTCCTTTAGGGACTCTGGTCCTGTCAACATGCACCTGTGTATTTAGATCCCATATGGTGTCCGAGGCCAAGGAGAAATCCACGCCGGCTGAGGGTTCCATGGCCTGCCGACCCGAGTCCCTCTTGAATTGCTTGCAACGGGAAGACTGAGCACCTGCCTTCTTGCTCAAATAGGGGCCAGGCTCAGATTTAAGGAATAGGGAGATGTTCAAAGAATTAGCAGTTCAAGGTGTTCCAAATTTCTATTTACACTCCCAAATTATTTGTCTTTTTTTTGTTTTGTTTTTGATGGCTCTGGCCCATCCATTCAATTAAGAAATGTGTATTGAAAGCTTATTTTCAGATTATTTTTTAAAAGTTTTCACCAAAAACTTTCATGGTTGATTTCATGTGATCAAGTTTTACCTTTATGTAAAAACAAAGAAGTCTGGCTCTGGAGGCAGTGGCTCCATGCCCTGTGCTTTGGGTTTTTCTGAAACACCCATTTTGTGAGGTCTTCAGTCCTCCTCAAGGAGAATGAAAACAGGGAGTAGAAATGGAGATGTCAGGATGCTTGACCCTGGGGACCTGGGTCAGTGGGGCTCCTGAGATGATAGGGAGCGTATTGGGGTGTCTAGCCTGAGGGCAGAACAAAGCCCAGCAGTGGAGGACGTTGGCTTGGCTGGTGGACACCAGGCCTTCAGTTCCTTCAATTCATCCTCCAGGAAAGCTGAGGCTCTGAGCAGCACATCAGGTCCTTCTAATTTGTACAAAGCAGGTTTACTTCCATCATCTCACTTGACACTCACGGCTGTACTGGGAAGCTGTACTGTTATCATCAACCCCATTTTACAGATAAGGAAACAAAAACCCAGGAGGAAAATGGCTCAGACAACATCACACTGCTGGCAAAGAAGCAGAGCCAGGACTCAGATGTCCCGCACTCACTTATTTCGAGACAAATTCGTACATTTCCCACTGCTTCTTTGGGGACAGTGAAAAACAGGCATTAGCTGGGGCCTCATCAAGGTAGCTCTGAAGATGTAATCTGAAGCCAATTTTGTTGCTTTTATGTAAGGTGTGTATCTCCTCAGTGCAGTTCTGGTTGTGTTTCATTTAATTATTTGAAACAGCATTTTCACAGCTGCCAGTAAAAATATGTATAATTACAGTGTGCAATGATCGGAATCCTGAAAATCCTCAAGGCAGCCACTTTCATGGGAAGGCGAAGACTCCTGAATGACGCAGCCCACTGTTTCTTTACCAAAACATCCCCTATAATTAGGTCACATTAAGGATGCAATGCCCGTAAAATTGGATTATTTAAAAATAATGAAACTTTAAGGAGAAAAAAAAAAGAGACTTTTAACAATTAAAGATTTTCAAGAGGGTGATTAAGGGAGATTTGCTCCAGTTTGAACTGATTAAAATGTCACCGAGGGAATCAGATTCGAGGAAGCAATGGAGGGGACACCTTTACCCCCATGTAGACCATGGTGAGTTCTAACTCCGAGGGGGCGGCTGTAGTGAGTCACACAGATGGAGTCTCAGAAGCTTAGAGGTTGGGGGGCATCACCAGTTATGGTGTGATTACAGGTTGAAGAATGGCTGCCAGTTTTTGAAAGAAGTCCAATTACATGCCTTTTGGGCTTCGATTTTTTAAATATATATTTATTTATTTGGCTGCGGCATGCGGGATCTAGTTCCCCGACCAGAGATCAAACCTGAGCCCTCTGCACTGGGAGTGTGGAATGTGGGCCCCTGGACCCCCAGGGAAGCCCCTGGGCTTTGATTTTAACACTGGGAAAAATCAGTGACGTCCACCCAAGATGCCCAGCCCAGATCCATTTCTCCCACCACGGTCTCTGTGGCCCCAGTCCGAGCCTCGGGCACAGCCACCACCTTAACCTAGCTTGTTTACAGTGACAACAGCTTGGCCTCTGTGCCCCTAGAAACATCAAGCCTGGGATCAGAAACAGGAGGCCAGGAATCTTCCTCCCTCCTGCTGTGGAAGCTTCTAGAAAGCTTTCTAGAGAATCCTGGAAACCAGGCCCATGAGCTAAATCAGGAAGAATGAGGGAATGTCTACTCACTCAGGGAGTAGCTATGCTTTCCAGCAGAGGTGCCATCCTGGTTGGGGGTGTCCACCCGTGCAAGATCGTTCTGGGTCCTGAGGGTCCCTCACATTCACTTCCTGGTCCCGTGTCACTGAGTGCGGAGCCCCCTGCTCTCTGGGCCCCAGGCACTTGCACTCTTAGGGGGAGAGGCAAGACAGGCCCTAAAGGGGAAACACACAATTTCAGATCGTGAAGAAAGTGAGCAAGGAGGATGTGGGAGAGGGTGGGAGCCAGGTTGGAGAGGCTGGGCAGGGAGGGCACAGGAGAGGGGAAGGACTCCAGGAGGAGATGCTGCCAGGGGCACGAAGGTGTCTGTGGTTAGCTTCCATCACTCCCAGGGCTGGTGGGGAGTGGCATCTGGAGGGACTCTCTCCCCTGCCTGGGGGCCGCCTGGGGTCCTGGAGAAGGCCTCCCCCTCTCCTGGCAAGCCCATCAGACTCACCCCCCCACACACACTCACTTTCCCACCTGCCTTGCCCGCCCTGTGCCTCACACGTGGGTGCCCTGGGATGGACCGGTTGCTACCCCAACTCAAGCTCCAGGGCAGAGACACCTGTGCTGCTCACCACAGTGGGTGAGAAGAGCGGGCAGGGTCCTCTGGGGTACAAGGGGGGGTGGCCAGTCAAAGGGGGGACAGGAAATACCGCTGCATTTCTTGTCTCCCACCTCACTTGTCAAGGCCTTTCCAGCCCAGTGTTCATGGGGTGTCTGTGTTGCTGTCAAATTGGGTGCAAAAAAGTGGGAAAAATTCCAGGTGAATGCTAGTGCTCTGGACCACTCAGAGTCTCAGGAAACAAGGCCATTGTAAGATTGTGCTACAGGGACTTTCCTGGTGGTGCAGTGGTTTAAGAATGTACCTTCCAATGCAGGGGACACAGGTTCGATCCCTAGTTGGGGAACTAAGATCCCACACGCCTGAGGAGCAACTAAGCCTTCAAGCCACAACTCAAGAGAGAAGTCAGACCTCAACAAGAGACAACCCACATGCCACAGTGAAAGATCCTGCGTGCCATGACTAAGACCCAGCGCAGCCAAATAAATAAATAAAACCTTTTTCTGTTTTTTCAATATAGTGCTACAGCTCCCAGGCCTGATGGACTGTGGTGTGTGCCCATTGACCCGCATTTCTAGGGCCCTTTCAGAGAGCTGTTTGAGGCTCAGAGACAGAAGGGTATCATGCCCACTGCCCAAGGGGGAAACAGAGGCTCCCGCAGAGAGAGCATGAAGGTCCTTGAGACACATAGCAGCTGCCTGTGGTTCCAGGTGGGAATTGTGTACAGCTCCCAGTCTTTGGGGGACCCCTGAGGTCCCCCAGCTTGAGCCTGGGTCGTGGGTCAACCCAACAAGAGAAGCCACAGGGGGCAGAACATTTTGGGGAACTCATCCTCTTGTCTATTGCCTGTTCCTGCAACAGGGACATTCTGATTGACTGATGATTCTCCTTAACTGAGAACTGACTATCACGGGTGCTTCAGTCTCATTCTTCTCAAAGAAGGAACACAGCAACATTCCCTTATGTGGCATAAAGCACCAGCCAGACCCAAATCCTGATAACGCAGTGATTTAGAAGGTTCTTTAGGACCTGACACCACGATGCTGAAGCTGAGTGCTGAAGAACTGATGAAGAAGGCTGTGCGCCATAGAATTGATGCTTTCAAACTGTGGTGTTGGGGAAGACTCTTGAGAGTCTCTTGGACTGCAAGGAGATCAAACCCATCAATCCTAAAGAAAATCAGTTCTGAATATTCATTGAAAAGACTGATGCTGAAACTGAAGCTCCAATACTTTGGCCACCTGATGCGAAGAACTGACTCATTGGAAAAGATCCTAATGCTGGGGAAGACTGAAGACAGGTGAAGGGGACAGCAGAGGATGAGACAGTTGGATGGCATCATCAACTTGATGGACACGAGTCTGAGCAAGCACCAGGAGATGGTGAAGGACAGGGAAGCCTGGCGTGCTGCAGTCCATGGGGGTCACAAAGAGTCAGACATGACTGAGCGAGTGAACAAAAATAGAAACCACTTCGCTCCGTTGTTATCGCTGAGGCCAAGATGACTCCACGCGCTTGCTACTGGATGTGCCTGTCAGGTGGAACCCCGAACAAGTCCCATCTCCCTGCAGAGCCCGGGCTTCCTACCGACTGCCTTCTTCACTTCTCCTCACAGTTAGTGGACAGTGACCTGGCTCAGCTCCCGTGTCCCGAGTGACTCAAGCTAGCCTAGCCTCTCTGAGCCCAGAACATCTTCCCAATGGAGACCATCAAACTTGCCCTGAATCTTTCTTGTGAGGGTCCCATGAGCCAACACACGCAAAAGAGTTTTGAAAACACTTTAAGTGTGTTGTTGAAAATAATCATTATTCTCAGGACTTCCTTGGTGACCCAGTGATTAAGACTCCACGCCTCCACTGCAGGGGGCTCAGGTTCGTTCCCTGGTCAAGGAACTAAGATCTCACATGCTATGCAGCATGATCAGAAAGAGAATCATCATCAGGATTGTTAAAACCTTGAGTAGAACAAGCCATGTGACTAAGTAAAGGAGTAGAATGGTCTGTGCCAACACCTCAAACACATGAAGGCTGTCGGGGGGAAAGCCTGCCCTCTGAGCCAGGACCAGGCTACAGGAAGACAGGTTTCTGGCTCAGAGCCTTCCTGGCCACTTTGCTGAATCAGTTCCCAGACAAGGGCTGGACCAGCAAGCCAGCACCAACTGTCACTTGCCCAAAGGCCTGGAGCAGAGCTCTCGGGTCAGGCCATTTGCATGCAAGCCAGGGACAGATGAGACATTTAAATTTTACCAGCCCTCAGTTATATGCTTGACATAGAGAAATGGCTGCAATTCTTTTTATCAGCTGAGAGAACAGGCATTACATGACAAAATATTAGCCAGGGCTAAGATTCACAAAACCTATGTGCTCTGAAGCAGCTTCATGAAATTTAAACTTGTAGGGAGGCTAGAGGAGAGAGAATGGCCCGGACCTCCCTTTCCAGGCAGAGCTCTCCAAGCGTCTTGTCCATTTTTATATTTATTGTTTTGCCCAATCACTTTATTCGTCTGTCTGTTTATCTGTGTCAACCCATTTTTTAAAAATTTTAATTCTTATTTATAGACTGACCTTAATAAACTCTCCTCAAGTACCGCGGGTTTGTCATTGTCATGGATGAAAACATTATTAATGGCAGGCTGGTTGACCGGGGACAATAGCTGCCCTTTAAACCCCTCACAGATGACCAGATTGCAGAAACTCAGCTGGGGAGAGGGGCTGTGGTCGATGAGGTCAAGGGTCAGCCATCACGGCCCATCATTAACGCCCTTTCCTATCATCACGGCCTGCCACGCCCGCAGTTGGAGCGTTCTGCTCCTGCATTCACGAATGGTCCCCAGCTCTCAAAGGCACCGGAAAATCCACAGCCGTGGTCCTATTTATTTAAAATTAAGGCAGATAAATGGGAAGTGGAGGGAGCCATTTAAGGAGAGCGTGTCTGACACCAGCGGGGGGGGGGGGGGGGGGGGGGGGGGGGGGGTTGGGAGCCGTAGTAGGGCGGCAGGGGGAGCGGTCTGGGTTATGATGGGGGACACAGGATGCCCTTCATCTTAGCTCCTCCAATGAGCTGCCTCGGTCAGGATGTCCTGTCCTTGAAAGAGAGAAATTCCCAGAGGAGGACATGAAGGTTTGATCCTGCAACGCAGGTCAGGACCAATGTACCCACCAGGCACAGTTCCGAGGACCCAAGGAAATGTTTTAATTTTCATTTCTTCCAGAATCAGAAATAGAAAATTTAATATCACAGTAAAGTCTTTCTAATCATGAATCTAGTTCAACTTTTACTTGTCTTCATACCAATGCAGTCATAAAATGCAATTTAAAATACATAAATTCATTATATATTTATATACATATTTATATAGTTTACAAGTATTTTAAATTATGTATTTTTAAATTTATTTTTAATGGCAGGAGGAGCACACAAAGGCAAAAGCATCTAGGACCAAGAGAGTTCAAATGCAGCCCAGCCACTGGTTCAGGCTTCCAGGTGGTTTTGAGCTGCCTCCGACATTCTTCTCATATGGGCGATCCATAATTTCATTAAAGGCACAGCCTAGCTTTGTGGGCTTCTCTTGTTCCTCAAGACAACAAACATTCCAAAGATGCTGGCTTTTACAGGGTAGAAAAATGTTGGGTCAAATTGTAAGTCCAAAGAAGGAGGGGATATGTGTGTATATAAAGCTGATTCATGTCACTGCACAGGAGAAATCAACACAACATTGTAAGCAATCATACACCAATTAAAAACATTTTTTCTAATTACTAAAAAAATCATAAGTCAAGGAGGCGCCCATTAGCCTTAAAATTAGATATTTTTACATAAGCCTTGGACATGCTCTTAACAGACCACAGTCTCCAGCCTCACTGAGAAACTGGCCGAGTCTTCTCTGTCCCTGGAGGACTAACTTGCTTGAAATAGACATTTTATTCCATAGGAACTTAAAACAAGCCTAACAATTATTTGGCAATCTCACCCACCACTTATTTTCATCTCAGGAGAGGCCTGCCATGTGGGGTGGTGTGGTTTGGGTACCAAAGGCAGAGCTGAAGGGCTGAGGTGTCACAGCTTTCCTGAACACGTGGCCGCTTGGACGTGGGACAGCCTCTCCGGCCACAGGGCCCAGAGCTGGCGAGGTAAATCACGCCACGTCCCCATTAATGTCTCATGTTGTTGCAGCGTGGTAATTTTGACAGCAAAATAAGCTACAAAACTGCATATGCTATTGGGTGACATGCAATTTTAACTTCATTCAGGAGTGAGACCTTTGAGACATTGTTACCTGCGGGAGCAAGCAATAAAACAAGGATGTACAGGGATGTGTCAAATAGAAGCCCTTCCTAAATTACGCCGGGAGGCCCAGATTAATACATTTAATATATTCTGGTCATGAGTGAAGTGCTCATAGCCGAACAAGTGCTCCTTCAGCGATATCATTCATGGGAATGAACTACAGTCTCACTGACAGCCTGGAAAAATGCTCCCACTTTTCAAACTGTACAAATGGTGGTTGGACACAGTAACTCAAAACTGGACACTTCATTTCAAGTTTAAAGCTAGTGGCCCAGCCACAAACTATTACTCCATCTTCTTTATTTGTGGTCCATGGTTTTGTACTCTTTAAGAATCAAATAAATACTGGTGTAATGGTTAGCAACTGCCAGTTCAACGAAAAATACTGCTAAATTCACCAATAAGTCTTTTTTCCACACACACAAATTTATGCCCCAAGACCAGAACCCATTCCTGCCACAGGGTGTGGATAGTTTTTTAATGTAGAGGGAGACTCACTTTAGTGATAAGAGTTTAAGCCCTCGCTCCTTTTTCCTTTCCTCTTGCTCATAGATCTAGCGCTGGGAACAGAGGGAGGTAAACGATCGATATATGTAAGTGGAGGCGCGTTCACTCGAGCCGTTCACTGCTCGGTGGCCCAGGCAAGACTCCTCCCCACTCCTTGCCAGCTGGACACGGCTTCTGGAATTCCAGTCCACGCTGGGAATCTTCCAGGTTGGCTTCCTGAGAGTCCTAGCCAGCTTTAACTTACTGTGATATTATTGCTGTTGATAAAAATATCTCCTGTTTCCAGAAGGTTGTTTTTTTTTTCCAAAAAAAAAAGCTTTATTGAGATACTATTCACAAATACAAGTCACCCATTTAATTTGCTTACTTTTTGGCCACTCCCCATGGCATGGGGGATCTTACTTCCCCAACCAGGGATCAAACCCATGCCCCCTGCACTGGAGGCATAGAGTCTTGACCACGGGACCACCAGGCAAGTCCCGCAATTCACCCACTAAAAGTGTATAATTTGACGACAGTAAAGAATCCATCCGCCTACAATGTGGGAGACCTGGGTTGGGAAGATCCCCTGGAGAAGGGCATAGCATCTCACTCCAGTATCCCTACCTGGAGAATCCCCATGGACAGAGGACTCTGGAGGGCTACAGTCCATGGGGTCTCAAAGAGTCAGACATGACTGAGCGACAAAGCACAGCACAGCACAGTACATCAGTAGGCATGTGCAAACATCACCACAATTTTAGAACATTGTTATCATCCCAAAAGAAACCTCAAACTCATTAGCAGTCACTTCTCATTTTCCCTCAACCCTCCAGGCCTCCGTAACCACAGACCTACTTATTGTCTCCATCGATTTGCCCTGTAGATTTGTAGAATGGGCAAATGCATTCTGTGTATTTGCATAAACAGAATCAAACAGTACGTGATCCTTGGGGGCTGGCTTCTTTCACTCAGCATGTTTCCAGGGTTCACCCACATGGTAGCGCGGATCAGTATGTCACTCCTTTTTATGACTGGGTAATAGTCCATTGCTTGGATAGCCCACAGTTCACTCGCTAGTGGATGGATCAGAGTGCCTCCCTTGCCCTTCCCCAAGTGTCCCTAGCAGACCTGCTGTGCTGTGAACATGCAGAGGGCAGCACTGCATGCGTTTGCTCATGGCTTTGAGGGCTTGTGATTTACCCCGAGCATCACCCTTGGTACTCTTGGTTCCTGGTTAGTTGACAGCTGGGGACCACACAACTCTCTTACCTGGGACAACAGCTCAGAATGTGGCTTTCTGCTCAAGCATCTTCCTCCCACACAGGATGGATACACCCCTGTATGGTCATTACCTGGGAAATGTAAGGGAGGGAAGGAGCTGGGCTGCATGTTCTTTAGAGGCCACCTCACAGGTCACTGGGGTTCAGCACCCTGGCAAAGACCACACAGGGGACAAGCTGCAGAATGCATAGTTCTGGGCTTCGGCAGGGCTCCTCTCCATACCTGCCCAGGGGAGAGGGATTGACTATGCCTTAGTCATCATTCCAAGGATAGAAGTCGCATCACAAGGTTGGGTGAGACCAGGAGAAGTTGAATGCAACAGGAAGCCAAAGCAGAGATTTGGGCACTGCAGCCCCAGCCCCTCTGTGTTCTGTGCAGAGAAAGCTGAGGAATCACGCCCTGGACAGAGGCTGTGAGTTCCTGCCTGATGTCTGTTCTCCCTTCTTCCTCACTGACATAACCTCAATTACATCCAGGCATCAGTATACCCAGTTCAAAGGCTACATTTCCCAGACCCCTTTCTACAAGGGCTGGCCAATGAAACGAAAGCAAAAGTTATTGGGCAAGGATTATGGGAAATCGATCTTTAAAAAGAAGCAAACTTTTTATTAAGAAAGTTTTCAGGCATGAAAAAAAGGTAGACCAGGGTAATGGACACCTATATACACCCATAGCCCAGATTTAATAGTTGTTAATATTTTGCCATGTTTGTTTCTTTTGTACCCAATATATTAACCAGCCCATAATTCAAGTTATGAAATCTCTTTCAAAAAGTTGACTCAAATGGGAGACAGATGTTCCTTGTCCATCCTTGCTTTATCCTTCTTCTTTCCTAAATCACAAACAAGAAGGCTGAACCCCAGCAGCCGTCTTGTGATTCTGAAGCCATCATGAGGATACAAGCCAAGGAGAAGTATGACAAAATGTAAAGAGGGAAGGATAGCTTGCTTGATTAGCAAAATCAAACAAATAAAACTAACAAAATAAGATACCAAAAAACAAACCCCCCTAAAAAGCAAATAAAGAAAAAAACAAAATCCCCAAACACCAGTTTAACTGAATTTCAGATAAAAATGAATGATTAGTTTAGTATGTCTCAGGCGAACTTTGAGACATACTTATAATTTTAAAGTTGTTTATTGTTCATATAAAATTCAAATTTAACTGGGCATCTTGTATTTTGTACGACAGTCCTGTCATGGGCCTGGGTCTTTGGTGCTTATGGACTTGCCATACACTTAGACTTCCCATTTTATCTGATTAATTCATTTAATGAGCATCTATGTAAACACCTACTCTGCTCAGTCCTGGGCAAAGTCCTGTGAAAACAGTCAGGCGGACACACGGGATTCACCGTCTAGTGTGTAACACCAAGACAAATACCCAAGTACCAGTAAAATGAGTGATGAAAAGGGGGCTTAGGTTTTCCCCTCCCCACACTTACCCATGCTGGTTATTCCTTGCACACTGGGCTGCTCCCACCCCTGACCTTTGCCCACAGTACCTTTCATCCCGGAATGTCCTCATCAACACACCTGCTCATTTCACGTCTTCCACTTACTAAATTCATTGAGCAAACTTTGGTTAAGAACCTTCTGTGTCATGTCCTAGGGAACAGAGTGCTCGCCCTGCAGGGGCTTATGGACTCACTGCCACTGATGAGTCCTCCACATGCCAGCATAGAGGTTGGACTGTGTGATGATGGCAGTGCAGGGACAGGGAGAGAAGGGGAGGAGGAAGGGCAGGCCAGCAACAGAGTGGGGTCTTGAGGGATAAACAAAAGCTCAGTACACATATGAGGTGTGAGCACAGCCCTGGTCAATGGACAGGCAGATGAAGCTGGCCACGAAAATGAGGCTAGCCCACATCACGACAGGCCCAGCCCCTGCCTCTCCTCTCGTGAGGAGCAAGCCAGATCCAGGGAGACTTTGTTGTCCCCGCAGAGTGGACAGAGCACTTCTTGGGAGCCAGCTGGCTGCTGGTTATGCAACTGGCCTGAGCCCGTTGCAGCAGGAGAAGGTTGAGTCAGGACACCTGAGTCACACGGTCCAGCTTCCTCCACCCAAAACTTAACACACCCCAAAAGGAAGCCTGAAGGCCTCTGAATGGGTACATTCTCCAGGCCCCATGAACATTTATGGAGTCCTCCAGGTCAAGGCTGGAAGGTTTCTTAGCCACAGTCTGGTTCAACTGCTTATTTGGGCTGTGCTGTGCTTAGTCACTCAGTCGTGTCTGATTCTTTGCAACCCCATGGACTGCAGCCCACCAGACTCCTCTGTCCTTGGGGATTTTCCAGGCAAGAATACTTGAGTGAGTTGTCATGCCCCACTCCTGGGGGAATCTTCCCAACCCAGGGGTCAAATCCAGGTCTTTCACATTGCAGGCAGATTCTCTACCTTCTGAGCCACCAGGGAAACCCAAGAATACTGGGGTGGGTAGCCTATCCCTTTTCCAGGGGAACTTCCGGACACAGGAATCGAACCAGGGTCTCCTGCATTGCAGGCAGATTCTTTACAAGTTGAGCTACCAGGGAAGCCCAACCTCCCATTTAACCGATGAATAAACTGAGTCCCAGAGAGGGGAAAAACCCAAGGTCACATCCCACAGCCTGGTCCAGTCCAGCACTGCTGGACCCCAATTCCCTGGCCTTAACGGCAGAAGTTATACTTAGCAAAAGCTATAAATAACACCCTGAAACCAACTGTTTGGGGCACCCCAACAGTGATTTAATCCCCTATGTACAGACCCCAGCCCTGCCAGGCCATAAGCCCCAGGCAGCTCAGCTTGGTGGCCAACCACAAGCCCCAGCCACCTTAGAGGGTACAGGCCACAGCTCCAGCAGCCAGCTGACCTAGGAGGTGCCTCTGGGCAGAGGGCTGGAGCATCCTAGAGGTTCTTTTTACAGAGCCACAGGAAGAATCCCTCTCCCAAGCTAGTCTCTCTTTCCTTCCCGTGGGGACTCTGCCCCCTAACCCATCCTGCAGTGTGTTGGCCACAAGCAAACAAGGAGGGAGCCATGGCCAGTCATTCCTGCTGAACAGATTTGGGGTTGCAGCCTGGAAAGGGTAGAGCCTCCAGTGACCTTTGGAGGGAGCCATCGTGGATGCTGGAGTGGCTGGTTCCCCCAGGCTTCGGGGAAAGTGAGGACGGCCCAGAAGCTTAGCGGACTTCTAAGACCTGCTGGACAACCCCCAAGTTACTGATGAGGCCAGAGAGAGGCCGGGCCTCCCGACTCCAAACCCAGAGCTTCCCTGGGGTTCGTCTTCACCCCAAGCCCTCCACGAACGCCAGCTCCTCCAGACAGAGTAGTCACCCGGATGGCCCGCTGAGAATGTTCCAGGGTCCTGGGACAGGCCTGTCCTAGGCGGCAGTGTCCTCTCAGGAGCGGGGGCATTACCCTTCATGGACTCAAAGGTTAGCTGCCAATTCCACCTTGCCACTGGTAATGAGGAGCGCAGGAGACAGATGGAGGCTGCCCCACGCACAGTATGCTAATTCCGCTAACCAGTGGACCAGGAAATGGCCG
Source organism: Antilocapra americana (assembly GCA_007570785.1). NCBI lineage: Eukaryota > Metazoa > Chordata > Mammalia > Artiodactyla > Antilocapridae > Antilocapra > Antilocapra americana. Next base: position 11,947,247 of record ML660216.1, on the reverse strand, counting down.
GTCATTTGCGCTGCCATCTAGAGTCAGAGATGCTGCCTCGAAGCTCACTTGTCTTTAATGCTGGCCCCCTGTTGAGGATCCTCAGAGCGATCGCTCCAGCCAATTTCCAGAGAGGCAGGCAGCCGGAGGACAGGAGGAGTGATGGATGCACGGGCCTTGCAGGGAGCCCTCCACCAGCACTCAGGTTGCCCGGGGTCCCAGCAGGCACTGGGTGCTCTTGGGGCAGTGCCACCATCTCCACCTTGGCTTCTCTGCCCCTGGGGCCTCCCTCTCGGGGTTGGGGCCTGGACCAAGAGGCAGGCAGGCTGCTTCCATCAGGCTCCTGTAAAAGAACAGTGTTCCTGTTTGTTGTTGTCCAGTTGCTAAGTTGTGTCCGACTCTGCTTCCCCATGGGCTGCAGCACGCCGGGCTTCTCTGTCTTCTGCTATATCCCGGAGTTTGCTCAAATTCATGCCCATTGAATTGATGATGCCATCCAACCATCCCATCCCCTGCCTGCCCCCCGACCCCCTCCTTCTCCTTTTTCCTTCAGTCTTTCCCAGCATCAGGGTCTTTTCCAATGAGTCAGTTCTTCACATCAGGTGGCCAAAGTATTGGAGTTTCAGCTTCAGCATCAGTGCTTCCAATGAATATTCAGGACTGATTTCCTTTAGGATGGACTGGTTGGATCTCCTTGAGTTCCTGTTGCTAGCTGGTGTTTCTGGACTCGCTGCTGGCTCTCAGCTCCCAGGTGGCCCCTCTCCTTGCACGTGGGGTGGTGGATGAGGGTAGGACCAGAACACTGCCTGGTACCTGCAGAGCTCTGTTCTCAGATTCTGGGACATGCTTGAGGCCAAACCAGGACTGCCTCCTTGGCTCCCATTCAGTCCCTCTTATGTCCAAGTCATGGAGCCCTGGTACTCTGACCCTGAGTCCAGTCCTCCTGGGACACTGTCTTTCCAACCACTAATGGTCCTTTACCATGGGGAAGCCACTCATATTGGGAAAGCCCTCCCTACCAAGGTAACAGAGACCTGGAGAGGATGGCCCCGCCTGGAGCCTGAGGGTGAGAACTCAGGGCAACTGATTCCTGGTTCCTCTCTCTCTCTCTCTCTCTCTCTTCCGTGTGTGTGTGTGTGTGTGTGTGTGTGTGTGTGTGTTTCTCCTGCTCACTTAATGCTGGGCAAATGCATGTAAGTGATGAATCTCAGTAACTCTGAATCATAACATAAAGAACGTACACATTTTGTCCTGAGGATCCTGGGACCTCACCGAGGTCCATTCATCCTCGAAAAATTAGTGCTAGAAAAGGCCCATTTTAAATGGACCTGTGTTAAGCAGGGATCTCCTTTCTTAGTACATGGTAAAAACTGAAAAGAAGTGGAATTCATCTTAAAGCTTAAGTTTGTCTTAAAACTTATAAATGGTATTCCAATTTATTAAAATTAATTTATCTTGTGTTTTAAGCTATGGCTATAATACCATCTGTAATCTCTGAGCAAAGAATGAATCAAATGTTGATTTGGGGGTATACATTTTTCAGGAGAAAATTGTGCGAAGACTCATTCTGTAGCCATTCTTTGTGGTTAATTTTCACAGTATGATCTTCCCAGGTGCCATTTTTTTGCAAAATGATCCAGAGTCTTCATACATCTTCACGAAGGTGCTTGTTAATCCATGGCACTCAGACCATTCCCTTTTGAGTGTCTGCTGAGTTATCACCTTTGTCCTTTTTTCCTTCAACTCAAGAATGGCCACATCCTCCTTTGTCAAAGGCTTCGCACAGAACTGGAATGCTTCTTCAGAGTCATTTTCACTTCCTGAAATCCTGTAACTTTAGTACAGTTTGCATTTTCATTTTGTAATCCATTTATCTGAGTTTTGTGTAAGTGGGCCAAGATGGACACCAGAGTTTAGCAGAAAGGGGTGTTGGCTGGGCACCACGTTTATAGATGGTCCCTTTCTTAGGAGACAGACTGCTACATGGACTCTCACTGCCCTAAGGAAGTGAGGTGACTGGGGAACTCAAGTATTGGGTCCAAGGATAACAAGAACCTGGGTGTGGTGCCCCTTCTCTTATGTATCTAGATCCTTCTACTAGCCAGGAGTAATGGAGGCAGTGTGCTTCATGTTCCTGGTCTCTGCTAGCTCTTCCTGGACCACGTGGGGGACTCATCCTGATAGGGCGCTTGAGCCTCTGAAAAGGACCAGCCAACTCTATCAAAAAGAGCTCCTGGTTTAACTGTACCCTCCTTAATTTGGGCCCCAGCAGCCTCCTCATCTCTGGACAGGGTGTAGGATTCAATCTGAGATGGCACTTTCCTGCCATTTTCCCTGGGAGCAAGAGGCTGCAGGATCCAAGGAAGTGGTGTATAGTACCTGGGGACATCCATTTCATTAAATGTTATCAACAGGATAAAAAAAAAATGAGAATTTATCAGACTTTGTTACATGCAGCTGAAGCTGCTCAGTACAACTAAATGTTAATACAGTGTGAAATCTTGAATAAGGTCTGAACATGAATAATGGACACTAACATAAAATTTTGTGAAGTTTGAACAAAACCTGTTCAAATTATTAAATCTTTAGTTAATAATACTATATCACATGTTAATTTCCTGCTTGTTTGTTTGCTTTGTTTTTTACAACATAGTATTTCTTTATATTCCCAGGTTCAGATTAGAAGTTTCAAGCCTCATTCAAATTCTGTTTTTTAAATCACTAAAATAATAAGCTTTCTAGACTTTAAGCAGTAATTCTAGAAGCCAAAATAAATGGCATCAAAGTTTTGAATGAATGTAAATTAGAAATCTAGTATTCTATTCATATTTAGTCAAACATGTGGAACCAAAATGTCATAAATTTTTCAGCTAAGCAAAAATGCATGTTTTCTAAAGCATATATATTATACATACTATATATATGTATATAAAAGTTTTTCTACTATACTTGATAAAGGCTTGAGAAAGAACAACAACAACAAAAAAGAGAGAAATTGTAAAGTGTTAATTCACTAAAATGGGAGCAATGAATATGAAATAGAAAAAGTGTAATAAACTAGATAAAAGTAAAAGATCATCATATCGTCCAGTTGTTTTTTTTTTTTAACTGTATAAACTATTTATTAACACAACGCCCATACATTTATTTCTTCTTGGACACACCCACAGTGCGACCACGGCGGCCTGTGGTCTTGGTGTGCTGGCCTCGGACACGAAGTCCCCAGAAGTGGCGCAGCCCCTGGTGGGCCCGAATCTTCTTCAGTCGCTCCAGGTCTTCACGGAGTTTGTTGTCTAGCCCGTTGGCCAGGACCTGGCTGTATTTTCCATCCTTCACGTCCTTCTGTCTATTTAAGAACCAGTCTGGGATCTTGTATTGGCGTGGATTCTGCATAATGGTGATCACACGTTGAGCTCTCCTGCCCTCTCGGTGAGCTCTCCTGCCCTCTTGGTGAGGTCGATGTCTGCTTTCCTCAACACCACATGAGCATATCTTCGCCCCACACCCTTAATCGCAGTGATGGCAAAGGCAATCTTCCGCCGCCCATCGATGTTCGTGTTGAGTACTCGCAAGATGTGCTGGAACTTCTCAGGGATTACTAGAGACATGGCGTCGGCCCCAGCGGCGGCGTGTAGGCCTCCAGTGGAAGAGCCGTCCAGTTGTTTTTAAACATGGCTCTTCATCAGAATCACCTCTGGAGCTTTGGAGGAAAAAAAAAAGATACCTGGGCATTTGTATTATTTTTTAAAAATTACAAGATAATTCTAATGTGCATCTGGATTTTAAAAAATGATTACAGATTTTTCTATTAAATGACAATTTTAGTGGTATAGAATTCAATTATTTTCTGTTGACCAATCATGATACAATGGTATTAAACTGAATAATAGTTCAAATAATCACAATAGTAAAAGATGTCTACCCATTTCCACAATCTGTTAAAAAATATTTTCTACTTTTCCTTAGATACACACATCATTTAAAAGTGGACATTTAATTTCCAAATACATGGGGTTTCTAAAGTATCTTTTATATTAATTTCTCATTTAAATATTTTATTTTTTACAATCATCCTCTTTTTTTTTTCAGTCTTTTTATTGAGGCTTTCAATGGGTAAGTCAAAGATCTCTGAGTAAATGTCATATTACACTTGAAAATATGTGGGTTAGTTTCGAATATCTTTTGATACTGATTTCTAACATAATTCCAGTGATAACAGATTTTGTATGATTTTTAATATTTTTGGAACACGAAATTTTTGCACCTTGTTTTTCATCCCTGGTTTATGGTCTGTGTGGTCAGTCACTGAGTGTGTCTGACTCTTGTCGACCCCATGGACAATAGCCTGCCCGGCTCCTCTGTCCATGGGATTCTCCGGGCAAGAATACTGGTGTGGATAGCCATTCCCTTCACCAGGGGATCTTCCCCACCCAGTGATTGAACCTGGGTATCCTGCGTTGCAGGCAGACTCTTTACGGTCTGAGCCACCAGGGAAATTTTAGTCTATGGGAGTTTATAGTCTATGGGAACTTAAACAGAATTTGTATCCTGCTTTTGTGTGAAATTACATAAATCTTAATGATGTTGAATTGCTTTATAGTGCTTTTCAGGTCTACTATATCCCTCTACTTTTCTTTTTATTAATTCTATTATATTTCATTATTATATTATCATTTCATTCTATTAATTTTTGAGAGTTTGGTATTGAAACTCCAACTAAAAATATTTATTTACCTACTTTAAAAAATAATGGTAATATACAGTGGAACTCGGAGAAGGCAATGGCAACTCACTCCAGTACTCTTGCCTGGAGAATCCCATGGACGGAGGAGCCTGGTAGGTGCAGTCCCTGGGGTCCCTAAGAGTCTGATACGGCTGAGTGACTTCACTTTCACTTTTCACTGTCATGCATTGGAGAAGGAAATGGCATCCCACTCCAGTGCTGTTGCCTGGAGAATCCCAGGGACGGGGGAGCCTGGTGGGCTGCCATCTATGGGGTCGCACAGAGTCGGACACGACTGAAGCGACCCAGCAGCAGCAGCATAGTGGAACTATATGTAACTTTGTTCTGTATTTTCCAAGTCTCCTGTAAATGTGTTATCATATTTTCATAATTTAAAAAAATCAAATGAATTTAAACTAAAACTATAGTAAGATAAAGAAAATGAAATGACAAAAAACAGAAATCTTCATGGTCTCCCAAGTCTTAAATAACAATAGTAATAAGTAAAATGTATTGATTGCTTACTATATGCCAGGTATTGATGTAAACATTTCACAAGGATTGTCTTACTTAATCCCCACTACCCTGGTTAGTGTTACCCACCATTTTACAGTTGGGGAATAAAGACGTAGAAAGCTAATTTTTTTTCCAGGTCATAAAAATGATAAATCGTGAGTTGAGATTTGAATCCAGGCAGTCTGACTCCAGACCTCATATTCATAACTAGTAATGTGTTGGAAACTAACATGGCTTTTTTCTTCTGGGTTTGAATGATACTGGGGGCAGGGGCAGTGGGTGTAGAATTGATATGTTACAGGATAATAGGATAACCTGAGGGAAGAAAACTTGCCAAATGCAGCCTCCAAAATCAACAGCAAAGTGCCATACTGAAACTAACAAGCATACTTTATGCTTAATCATGGATCCGTTTTGAAAATTCAGTGCCTAAGTCAAGAAACTGTCTTTTAGGACCACCAACCCCAGAAAACCTGCTGTCCCTCAGTTTCAGGAACAGGAAGCATTTTCCCAAAGATGCCTTGTTTCTTGAAACGAATAAAGTAATTGGGTTGCAAAAGCTCCATGCCGTCTTCCCCCTACCAGTGAGCTCTTTTATAGCCACTGAAAAGTCACTTTTGGGGGGAGCTCTTTTATAGCCACTGAAAAGTCACTTTTGGGGGGGCTCGTTATCCCTCAAGATCCTGTGCCGCTCATTTGCATATGAAAGAGGAAGTTCATAAAAGCTCTTTCTTATTTTCCAACACGAGTTCAAATCAGGGGCCATTATCACCCTATAGAAAGATCCAAATGGCATATGGATCATTCTGGAGAAGGGGGTGAGCGCCTTTTAAGAGAATTGTTTTAGTTTTTGCAGGAAATTAATCAGAGGGATGGGCTTTGTGGAGCGGGAGCAAATCTAATCTGTTCTTTGTTCAAATTTGCCTTGCTCCAATTCCTAGCAATTGTAGACAACACGCTCTTTTGTTCGGGAGACACTTGTTACATGCATAATTAGAGACTGCAGTAGCTGTGTTTAAAGAAAAACTGTTTTCCAATGTAATGTGTGATCTTGATAATAGTATTTTCATCAAAGGTAGCAATTACATTCATTAAGCTAGGACTGGCGTGGCAGCAAGGAAATTAAGTGGCAAGTGAATAAAAAGCTCCCCTCCCCCCCCCCCCCCGTTATCTCCTACTCTTTATAAGTTGAAATGCACCATGGTGAGCTGGAACTGGGAAATACATAGTGCATATAAAAAAATAAAGTCCTCCTTAACCTTTCTGAATAATGACCCTGTAGATATCCTAGGGACGTCAACTATAGATGCACTTTTCAAATTAAAGGGTTTTATTCTCCCTTAATTTCCTATGCAAGTTTTAAACGAGCTCAACATATGATTCAGGTCTTTAAAGGCTGCAGGGCTCTTTAGGATTAATTCACTGTTCTTCGTACACATAAATTAATAGTCTTATGTCCTCAAAAAAAAAAAGCTACAACAAGGCATACATCAACCAGTTTAGGAGAGAAATAGAGCCATTTGTCTATTTTTAATTACTCCTTTAACTGTTTATTTAGGCTTGCTTATACTTTCATTTTAAAGATGCTGAAAATGAAGTCCACACGTGGAGGGTGGAAAACACGGTGCAGGGAAAGAGCCCCCTCTCCACCCACACTCAGATTCTTGAATCTCACTATGTTGCTGTGAAAAATTTATCCTGAAAAATAAAAATCCCAGACATGTATATGTATATGCGTGCGTGTGTGTGTATGTGTGTGTGTGTGTGTGTGTGTGTATCTCCTCTAGGCAGATGCTCTGTGTCCTCCCCCGCCCCATCCCCCTGGTTTAAAAGTCCTGCTTGAAAAATGTCCTTGCAATGCCTCAAAGGGCTTGATGATTTCAATTTTATTCAACAGAGCACAATGATAGCCAGACATTTCTGGGCAAAAGCAGATGGAAATATGCCACCTCCTATCAGCACCCTAGCTCCGGCCAATGTTTTGACCTGAAAAGCTTTCTGAGAAAATGAAACCAGTCCACAAAAATCAATTGGGGACCCCTATTTCTTGTGATTGGACATGCACCGCTCTGCGGCAAGAATCATTATCTGTAAATTGATTGACCCAAATGTCGTGCAGACCATCTTGGAGTGGGAAGCTGAGAGCTTGAACGGCCCGTGCATTTTCTGCTGGCTGCACAGCCAGATGAGGCAGGGGCCTTGCCGGCCAACCTCTAGCCAAGCAGGTCAGGGTAGGGGACTTGCTATAATTGGAGAAAAAGCGAGACTGCAAGAAGTTTTTCAACTTTACTTTCTGCCCTACTCGCTGGCAGTTGATCTGCCAAGGGTATTGAATGAGGAGCCAGGAGACCTGCACGTGGTCCCAGCTGGTGATGCGAGCTAAGGTTTGCCAAATGGCTTACTATCCGCCAGGTACTCTGGTGCGGTTCACACACATGGTATCTCTCACTCCTCACAGCAAGTCTTCGAGTGGGGCATTGGTGTTACCATTTTCATCTTCCAATCAAGAAAATAAAACTTTTTAGAAGTCAAGTAAGCTACTTCGGTTTGCATAATTATGACATCAGGGAACAGGCATCCCTACACTGCAGTCAAAGCTCAACCCTCTTGGTCATTGACTTCATGATCGCAGGAACAGGGGCTTTGCTCTTTTCAGACTCACGTTCCCTGCATGTCAATAAAGGGTTAGCTGATAAAGCCCTATGTCCCAAGCAGCTGGACACGTACAAGATTTTTCAGGAGACCTTTCAAGTTATCTTGTCGAAGCAGCTTCTTTGCTTTTGGGGCTTCCTTTGAGAAGCCACAGGTAGCCCCCAGAGTTGAGAGAGGACAGAGCTGGGTACCCAAAGATTACAGGCAGCTAAAGCTTTCAGGAGGGGCCCAAAGATAGGGGATGGGTGTGGACCTTGGTCCACCGACTCAGGTGAGCAAGAAGGAAACAGCACATTAGGGCTCAATGGAAACATTTTCTAATAACCATCCCCAATTACCCTCTGTCCAAGCCTCCTCTCCTGCTCAGTGGGAGCTCCCTTGATGGTTATAGATCTCAGTTCAACATGACAAAGTCAGAGTCACTTTTGGTTCTTTGAGCAGCCTCGGTTCATTCTCAAGACTTAGCTGTGTTGGGAATTCCCTGGTGGCCCAGCCGTTAAGAACCTGCCTTGCAATGCAAGGGATGTGGGTTCGATCCCTAGTCAGGGAACTAAGATTCCACATGCCATGGAGCAGCTAAGCCTGGGTGCTGCAGCTAGAGAATCTGTGCGCCTCAACAAGAGATCCCGAGAGCCACAGCCAAGACCTGATGCAGCACCCACTCCCCAAAAGACAGCTCGGTTCATTTAAAAACCACAGCCTCGTGTCTGTTAAAAAAATATATTTATTTATTTATGTTTATTTTTTGGCTGTGCTGGGTCTTGGTTGTTGCGTGCAGGCTTTCTCTAGTTGCAGTGAGGGAGACTACTCTTCTCTGCGGTGTGCAGGCTTCTCATTGTGGCGGCCTTTCTTGTTGCTGTGTACAGGCTCTAGGCGTGCAGGCTTCAGTAGTTGTGGTGCTCAGGCTTAGCTGCCCCAAGGCATGTAGGATCTTCCTGGACCAGGATCGAAATGGTGTCCCTTGCATTGCAAGGCAGATTCTTAACCACTCGACCACCAGGGCAGCCCCCTCATATCCATTCTGAGGCTCCTGTGAGCAGAATCTCAGCAGTGGCCCCACCTGTCTCCTGCTCTAACAGCTCGTGGGGTGCGTGTGGTGGGGGGGATAGGGCAGAGTTCAGGGTCTTTCTTGACTTTTTCCTTTTTCCCTCTGGTGTTGGGATTGGTTGTCGCTTGAGAATGGATTGGGGGGAGACCTGGAAAGGTGCTGCCCTCCCCTTGACTTTGTTGTTCTAGCTCCTTCTCTGTGTGCATATTATGAATGTGGATTGACCATCAAGGGGACTTGTTTCCTTGGGCCTTGGGGGTCTCTGGCAAGAGTGGCTACATTTCACCGCTGGCTCTTTGCATTCCTTCTCCATGCCTACTTCTTTGTCCTCAGGGGAAAAGATCCTATAGAAAGCATATCATCTACAATCCCATCCTACCTCCTGTGCCAACCCTCAGGCCTGTGGGCACAAGCAGGGTGATCCTGACCCCCTCTTGGGCATTCCCCCACTGTGCCACATGGTTTCCTGGGTTCTTTTCTTCTGCTTTTATGGGAAAAATTAACAATCACCTAGCTAAGTAAGGTGTCCAGGTGGGAACAAAATGCATTGGCTGATGTACTCTTTACCACTAGCGCCACCTGGGAAGTTCAGAAGATCTAAACACACTAAGAATTATTTTGGAGATCTCCCAGCCCCACAGTCAGCATCACTGGGCACTTTTGGACTCTTTCTGACTTCCTGAACTTGCCTCCTTTCTTGTTCTTCAGGTTTTGGTTCCCTTTTTCCCCACATCTGAAAGCCAGTCCCTAATGACCCTTGGCGCCAGGCCTCATCTCATCTTTCCTTCATTGAGAATAAAAACAGTGGGGGAAAAAATGAAACGTTGAAATCCTTTCCTCACAGTGCCTTCAGTTCAGTTCAGTTCAGTTGCTGAGTTCAGTTGCTCAGACTCTGCGACCCCATGGACTGCAGCATGTCAGGCTTTCCTTTCCATCACCAAATTCTGAAGCTTGCTCAAATTCATACCCATTGAGTCGGTGATTCTATTCAACCATCTCATCCTCTGTCATCTCCTTCTCCTCCTGCCTTCAATCTTTCCCAGCATCAGGGTCTTTTCTAATGAGTCAGTTCTTCGTATCAGGTGACCAAAGTATCAGAGCTTCAGCATCAGTCTTTCCAATGAATATTCAGGACTGATTTCCTTTAGGATTGACTGGTTTGATCTCCTTGCAGTCCAAGCGACTCTCAAGAGTCTTCTCCAACAGTTCAAAAGCATCAATTCTTCGGTGCTCAGCTTTCTTTATGGTCCAACTCTCATATCCATACAGAACTACTGGAAAAAACATAGCTTTGACTAGACAGACCTCTGTTGGTAAGTAATGTCTCTGGTTTTTAACATGCTGTCTAGGTTTGTCAGACCTTTCCTCCAAGGAGTAAGCGTCTTTTAATTTCATGGCTGCAGTCACCATCTGTAATGATTTTGGAGCCCAAGAAAATAAAGCCTGTCCCTGTTTCCATTATTTACCCAACTATTTGCCATGAAGTGATGGGACCAGATGCCACTGTACCTTCACCCCTACCTAAAGGATACCAGCTGTGTTTAGGAGAAAGCTGGATGGGGAAAGTGGGCAGAGCCTGCACCTTCTCTCCAGTCTTGAACCTGATCTTCCAGTCAGGCTTGAGAAGCAGAAGCTCTGTTGTAGACAAGAGGTGCCTACTTTATGCACTGGGAAGTATAATTTGTATACTTGGGAAAGGCGGTACCCAACTTTACTTTCCTTGTTTGTCAGGAGCCAAATCTTAAACCAGAAGTAACAACCTACATGAAGATGTGGCAACAGAAGCAATTTTACAACTAGATAAGAGTGTAACAGTTCATCACAGTTCTGAGAATATGGCTAGCTGTCTCAGGGCATTTCAGAACAGTGATACATTGTGCAAGTATTGTTTGGATATTCTCAAAGTTAGGACATGGGCACGGGGAGCTGCTGCCCCGGGCTCTTGAATTTCATAAACACACAACAGTCCCTGTATTCACCAGGATCTGGTGCTATGCTGGCCCCCTGTGACCGGAGCCCTAAGCGTCCACTCTTTCACGACTAACACCGTTAAAGCTACGGGATTCTTTTTCATCTTCTCTGCCTGAGGTGTCTGAAATAAAAGGAGCAGGAATCCTGACGAGTATCTCAGAGAGACACACTGCTTGGGGGGAGAGGAAGGTTTGCTTAGGGAAAAGACAAATTCACTAACTTGTCAAATCTTTCCTCTCAGAAAACAGGAGTGCAAGGGATTCTTGAGTGACCAGTGATCCTAGAGCAGGGAGCTTCCCTTGTTTGGCTCCTCTGTGTTCCAATGGAGACTTCCAGAAGTTCCCATCAACTGGCATGGCTTTCCAACAGTTTTATATGCGGTGGACAACATTTTGTAGCAATAATTCACATGACTTTTTATTTTATGGATGAAGGTCTAGAACTAACATACATGGCATGTGACACCAATTCATTACATTAGCTGATGAATATAAGACTTGTGAATATTCTTGTTTATAAAAAGAACTAATTAAAATGTCAAAAATCAAAATTAAAAAGTGAGTTTCGTTTATAATTAAAACCTTTATATAAGTTTGAATTTTATTTGGCTCTTTAATTAGTATTAACTATTTTGAATACTTTAAAAGCTAACTTTTAGAAACAGATGAAAAAAGAATTTGAATTTTAAATTCTGCGTAAACTTCAATTTACATTTTTTAATGAAGGTACATTCTACTTTTGTACACTTTGAATAAAAAAATGTTTTTAATCCTATAGATCCTGAGTACACATAAGATCATAATAGAAATAGGAAGTACAAAAATAGAGGTTAGAAAACAAAAGTAGAAATAAACTAGAAATAGAAAATCTTCAGTGAGGTGGTGATAGTCTGCTTAAAACTTTTATACTCCATAATATCAAGTGGACATAAGCAAGATATAACACATTTTTTATTTAAGAAGATTTAATTACTGATCACAACAATGTAAAATATGTGAAAATCATTCCCATCAAATCCACACCATGAGAAGGTGGAAATCTCTGCAATTTCACCCTGTTTATTAATTAAAAAAATAATTACCAGGGTTTCCTTGATGGTTTAGTGGTAAAGAATCGGCCTGCCAGTGCAGGAGATACGAGTTCGATCCCTGATCCAGGAAGATCCCACATGCCACAGAGCAACTAAGTCTGTGAGCCGCAACTGCTGAAGCACGTGGGCCCTAGGACCCATGCCCCACTGCAAGAGAAGCACGGCAATGAGAAGACTCTGCTCCACAACTAGAGAGTTGCCCCTGCTCCCCGAAACCAGAGAAAAGCCTTCGCAGCAAGGAAGACCCAGCAGAGCCCAAATAAATAAAGTAATAACTGGTTAAAACAATAAGACCAGGGGAGTTCTCTGGTGGCCTAGTGGTTAGGATTCCAGGCTTTCGTTGCCACGGCCCAAGTTCAATCCCTGGTCAAGGAACTGAGACCCTACAAGCTGCACAGTACAACCAAGTAAAGTCGCTCAGTTGTGTCTGACTCTCTGTGACTCCAGGGCCTGTAGCCTGCCAGGTCCTCTGTCCATGGGATTTTCCAGGCAAGAATACTGGAATGGGTTGCCATTTCCTTCTCCAAAAACTTAATTAATTATTTTAAAAAACCCAGTAAGACCATAGCTGCGCCTCTGGTGGTAAGCTAGCTTCAGGCCCAGGGCTATCAGGGCCTGGCCTTCTCACCTTCAGAGAACATTTACAGAGATGCTGGCATGGGCTCATGTTCTGTCTCATGCATGCTGAAATCATTGTGGGAAAGTCAGAAAGTAGGGCAGTATAAATGGTAGAGGGACAAGGGGTCAAAAGCGAAGGCTTGTTTTGAAACTTGTATAAATTTGTTTGGACATTTTTTCTTTTCTTTTTTTTGCCTGAGCCATATGGCATGCAGGACCTGAGTTCCTTGACCAGTGATTAAACCCACAACCCTTGCAGTGGAAGTACGGAGTCTTAACCACCAGACTATCAGGGAAGTCCCTTGAAATTTTTATTCTGCTGGGGTTTGCCATGGATTGCTGAGGCCCCGTAGAAATTTTAGACCAAAAAACCTGCTGGGAGGCTGCAAACATTTGTATGAATTTAGGGTCAACCAGGGGCTTCCCAGGTGGCTCAGTGTTGAAGAATCCGCCTGCCCATACAGGGGATGCAAGAGATAAGTTCGAACCCTGGGTTGGGTAGATCCCCTGGAGTAGGAACTGGCAACCTGCTCCAGTATCCTTGCCTGGAAAACGCTATGGACAGAGAAGCCTCGTGGGCTACAGTCCACGGGGCCTCAAAAAGTCGGACATAAATGAGCACCACACCCAGACACGAGGTCAACTGAAGTGAGAGTGTGTTAATTCCAAGACAGCAGGAAGGTTCCCACCAAATGATGACCTGTTAGAGCAGGACGGTAGATGAACAGAGCTTGAGTTTTTTAGTTTTGAATAAAGCCACACCCACACCTTTCTGTATCCAGTCAGTTTTTAGTGTTGGTACATTTCAACCTGAGTAATTCCCAAGAATTCTTGCCCACTGGACAAGTGCAGGGTTGTTTCAGCCTCAAGATGCTCTTCATTATGAAATACACTTAAAATGAGCTCAGCCACAATCAATAAGCAGCATATCCTTAGCTTCTGTCTACTTGGAAAAATCAAGTGGGCTGAAAAGATGAAGCATTAATACTCAAAGGAACTGTACATGCACTACACAGTGATAGGTTTCTGCCATTTGACCGAGCGCAAAATAACTCAAAGGACCCACGGAAACTCAATCAGAAGTGCTCCCCTCAGATTCTCCAACTGTCCAAAGATGTGAAACCCTACAACTCTGGTATTACCTTATTGCGTTTACATCTCCAAGAGGAAAAAAAGAACAATTTCTCTCTAAGAGAAATTAGATTTTAAAATACCATGTTCAGTTCAGTCTCTCAGTCATGTGCGACTCTTTGTGACCCCATGGACTGCAGCACGCCAGGCCTCCCTGTCCATCACCAACTCCTGGAGCTTGCTCAAATTCCTGCTCATCGAGTTGGTGATGCCATCGAACCATCTCATCCTCTGTCATCCCCTTCTCCTCCTGCCTTCAATCTTTCCCAGCAGCAGGGTCTTTTCAAATGAGTCAGTTCTTCCCATCAGGTGGTCAAAGTATTGGAGTTTCAGCCTCAGCATCAGTCCTTCCAATGAATATTCAGGACTGATTTCTTTTAGGATGGACTGGTTTGATCTTCTTGCAGTCCAAGGGACTCTCAGGAGTCTTCTCCAACACACAGTTAAAAAACATGAATTCTTCAGTGCTCAGCTTTCTTTATAGTCCAACTCTCACATCCATACATGACTACTGGAAAAACCATAGCTTTGACTAGATGGACCTTTGTTGGTAAAATAATGCCTCTGCTTTTTAATATGCTGTTTAGGTTGGTCGTAACTTTTCTTCCAAGGAGCAAGCATCTTTTAATTTCATGGCTGCAATCACCAAATCTAAGGTGATTTATCTTATCATTAACTCTGTTGCTAACAAAGGTAAACTCTCATTAAGGCTAGCCTCACTGAGCCTCCTATTTTAGGGTGGGAGAATTGCAATGAACACACTGCCCGCAATTGCACAGCTTCTAGTCAGAGCCCCAGGAGAGTGACTGCTCACTCTCAATGATCTAGTCGCCTCTAGATTCAGTAGGAGGAGGTGCCCCTCTTGTTTCTTCTGCTCCACCCCTCAGAGCAGGAGGCTGTTTGGGGACTTCTGGGTTTGCTTAGTCAGTCCTGTTATATTGGGGTGCTGCACAAGTTGAAAAGAAACCCGTACTTTGGGGCTGGAATCACTTGAACATTACTCAAGTTTGGGTGTGTGATGAAAATGCTCGTGCAGGGTCCTGACAAAGGCAGATTCTAGACCCCACCAGTCAGGAAGTCTGTCTTTCCACAAAGACTGCAGATGATATGGGACAGAAGGCCCAGGAGAAGGCTGTCTTTACACCACTAGTAACTGTTTATGTTGTCTCCCAGACCTCAACCTCCCACCATATTTTATTTTATTTTATTTTTTTTTTTAAGCTGTGCTGAATTGCTTACGGGATCTTAATTCCCCGAACAGGGATCGAATCCATGCCCCTTCCAATGGAAGCTCACAGTCCTCATCACTGGACCACGAGGGAAGTCCCCTCCTGCACTTTACATATACATTTCCAAGAGCCTGCTGGACATCCTGCTGGGACAGATCTGAAAATAAACATCATCTCTAATGACTCGGGAATTCTGGGACTGGTATTCCATGGCCTGCACTTTAAGACTCCAGCAGTTACTCTAAAGCACAGTGAAGACGTTGATACAACGGACAGACTATGAGTCGTGGTAGAATCTTGATAAATGGAAGAATTTCATGTGAGGGAAAAGAAACCAAGAGTTGGTCAAAAGTAGACATTTGTCAAAAAGCAAAGGAAGCAGAGTCTTAGAAGAGGGGCATCCAACGCTATCATGTCACCAGTTATGGGTCTTTTTATAACTTTAAGAAAATCATTTACATTCACTGATAAAAGCGAACACCAACCAAAAAGGGATTAAAGGAGCAGGTGCTGAGGACGAGGGGTGGCTGCTGGGAGCAGGACCACCATCCACGCTTTCAGCACCCTGAAGCAGCAACTCCTGGAAACTTATCTTTTGAGGATGCAGATACCTGAGCTCTTCTGTAGCCTGAAGGAGGAAGCCAGTCTAGCTTTGTTGTTCACTTGCTAAATCATGTCCGACTCTGTGACCCCATGGATTGCAGCACGCCAGGCTTCCTCTGTCCTCTGTGCTGTCTCCAGGAGTTTGTTCAAATTCATTTCCATTCAACTGGGCTAGACAAGCTACAAATGAAGTTACAAGAGAATAATGATCCAAGTTCCTAGGGAAGGTCTTCTCTCTCTCTTTTTATGATGTGACACCCAGGTGAACTGACCAACTTCGGTAGGATCTGACTTAGGAGGCAACAGTTTCATCAGGGGTTGGCCAGCTTTTCTTTAGGCTTCGTGGGCAGACAGCATGATTGGGGATATCAGGTACATGTTTATATAGCATTTTAAATGCAAAAAAAAATTACTTTGCGGGTAATAACAAAACCAGGCAGTGGGTCAGATTTAACCCCCAGGCCCTGGTTTTGCCCACCCAATTTAAACCTGGGTCCTTGGACTCGAGATGCTTTGAATGTTTTTTTTGCTGGTCCAAGAAAATATTATGTTTGAGTACCTCAAGGCAAATCACATATAATCAAATTACAACCAAAGGCAAGCTGCTAATCCCAAGGCCAGGGTGGCTGGTTCAGCTGATACGAGAGGCCCCCCCAGGGAAGTCTTCCCACTCAGCACACACACAGTGCTTTGTGAGGAGGGTGTTTCAAAGTGGTCAGTGCTGTTTATCCAAAGAGGTGAAATCTTCAAGGAATTAGGTGTCAGACCCCTTTTCCGTCCTCTCTGTTTTCTGAGTCTAGTCTCCCATGTGGCTGAACGGAGCTGACTGCATGGCTGTGGGAAAAGCAGAACAATCAGTTAAAGGTAAATGAATGCACAAAAGGAAAACTTTCAGTAACCCTATAGGTAGCTTTAATTGTATTTTAAATTACACAAGATTATATTTACTTTATTACAATTGTATGCTCTAATAAAATTATGAAATTCAAACAGTCAGGATGATACCAGTGATCCCTGTGGCTGCCCTCTTGACCCCCAGTCCCAGGGCAGCCCCCAGCATGTTGACTGTATTTTCTGAGTTTATTCCAAGAATTTATATACATGCTTGGACTTACAGAATATATAGATTTGTACTGTTGTGCACAAACCTTACATGATGTGTTGTTTTCTTAAACAATGGAACTTGGTGATGATTTAATCTTGGAACATGGGTCTTACTCTTTTAAACTGCTGCACCAGATTACGTGGTGTGTATGTCCATGATTTATTTATTCTCCTACCTAGCCATTTCTAATTTGTCACTACCGCAAACTCTGCTGCCCTCAAAGTCCCTGACATGCCTTCCTGTCTATCCTCCCAGAGGCAGTGACGACAGCTGGGTTTCTTTTGTTGACAATCTGTAATTTATATGTTTATTTTCCAGTTAACCAGTTATTTAAAGTTATGATGAGTTTTTTGCAGCCTACCTTTTGGTTATTTACTCCTCATTGTGTACAGTAAATGTTGCCTGTAAGTCTGTCTTTTTGGCATTTATAAAAGCTTCCTTCATGGCAAAAATTCAGAATTAGATAATTCGCTTTCATTTGAAAAGAAAAACTTCTGTGTATAAATATATATGTCAAACTTGTTGATTATGCTCCCCAGTCCCTTTCTGTTCTTACCATTCTGCTTGACTTGATTTCTAAGTCAGAGGCTGTGATTATGACTTTATCAATGTTTTCGCTGTGTTTTTATTATTTATTTGGTTGTCTATAGTTCCCAGCAACACTGTAAGAGACATAAACTTCATGACTACTGGACCTTCTTGGTGAAGGCTTCCTGTTTTACTACGAGATATCCTTTTCTGCCCTTTTAAAATTATTTTTGCCTTTAACTCCATTTTGATGTTAATTTTGCTGTTCTTGCTTCCCTCTTAGTAGCATTTTGTATGGCCTTTCTCCTCTTCAACTTTCCCATGCTGCTGTTTTTTTTAGGTGTTTCTAACATTATGTAGCTGGGATTTAAATTTTTCTTTTGTGCCATCTTAACATAGTTTAATGGATGAGTTTAACTCATTTATAAGTTTTACTATGTTTGGCTACCTTGCTTTCTTCTCCACTTACCGTAACTTCTTGGGGGAAAAAAAGGCTTTGTAAAGTTTTTTAAAAATTATTTTTAAAGTTTATTTTATGTATTGGCTTCACCAGGTCTTCTTTGCTGCTCGTGGACTTTCTCTAGCTGCAGCGAGCAGGGTCTGCCCTTCACAGTGGTGCACCAGCTTCTCACTGCGGTGACTTCTCTTACTGTGGGGCATGGCCTCCAGGCGCATCGGCGTCAGAAGCTGCAGGTCACAGGCTGACTAGTTGCGGCATTAGGGCATGTTGGATCTTCCTTGGACCAGGGATCAAACCTATGTCCCTTGCATCGGCAGGCAGATTCTTAACCAATGGACCACCAGGGAAGTCCTCAAAGTTAGGTGTCTTTTTTTCCCTGTTGTGAGTTATCCACACGTGAAGGCAAATTGAACATCCTGCAACCACTCCCGCTCAGATCTGTTTCCTGCTCCATCTTTCTTCCTACCTCGGGGCAGTGCTTGGATGGCTGTGATGAATATTTTTTTTTTTTGGAATCTCCTTAGTTCCCTTTCAGTACCCTTCTCACTCTACTGCATCTTCCTATCGACCTGTCCACCCACCCTCCATTCATTCTCGTCAAACCCATATGCTCCCACCACACCTGTTTGTCTTACAGGCTATGTTCTCAGCTAGCTTCCCTGCTTGAAAAGATCTGAAACAATCTCCAAAGAACTATTAGCTAGTAAAGGGCTAGGTGGCAGCGACTTTTATTAGGACACTCCTAAAAATTAACAAACCTTAAAGACCCAAAGGGATGAATCTGAGAGGGCCTTCGCCAGCCAGAGTTGAATCATTTCTGTCATGTATCAATAAGCAACTTATTTCCCTCTCCATGCCTCAGTCTTCTTGCCTTTAAAATGGGCTCACAAGAGCACCTACTGTATAGAACTGAGTTAAAATGTGTCAAGAGCAAAGAATAATGACTGGCACATGAAAAGGGTGTGAGAGATCTTGGTGCTATTGTTATCATTCTAATGGATCTAAAGAAATACTTTTTTAAATGATGTTTTTTTAAACTAATTAATTTGGCTATGACAGGTCTTAGGTCACATGCAAACTCTTAATTGTGGCCTATGGGATCTAGTTCTTTGATAGTCTTAACCACTGGACCACCAGGGAGGTCCCTAAAGAAATACTTTTACCTAGGGTTGGCCTTGGTGGTTTTCTATGTTTGAGGATTCACTAACGAGAACAGGAAAAAAAGACACCAGACATAAACACTTTGATAAGAATATGGTCTTACTCGTCTTTGCCTCGCAGCCTGGAGCCCACAGCACCTTGCGCCCTTGGTCACAGTGACTGTGTGGCACACATCACTGAATGACAAATGCAAAGATGGACTGATATCTAGATTTCTAAAACATTGTAGGAAATAATGGGGAACAGATAGGCTGAAACCTCCTATGAGCTTAGACAACAGTGTATCACTGAGGAAAAGGTCCAACAATACAAGAGTTCCAGAAGTGATACTACAAACACAGACATGAATTATCAGCTAGATATTTATGTGAGCTATACTGTGAAGTGAAGTCACAGTTGCGTCTGACTCATTGCGACCCATGGACTGTAACCTACCAGGCTCCTCCGTCTATGGGATTTTCCAGGCAAGAGTGGGTTGCCATTTCCTCCTCCAGGGATCTTCCCAACCTAGGGATCGAATCCAGGTCGCCCGCATTGCAGGCAGATGCTTTACCGTCTGAGCCACGAAGGAAACCCCATACATATTGTGAAGATGTGCTCAAAAGAAGCGACCTCTCCACTGAAGAGCTGCTTTTTTCGCTTTAAAAAAAGCAGGGGAGGGGGGTGATCAATCTCGTAAAAATTTTATTTAGCATCATGAATTTAAAATTGGTCTCTTCCCTGAAAACAAACAAAATGGGCTTACACGACAGGCAAGCTACGACAGGCAAGCTACCAGCTTGGTAAACAAAGGGGCAGAGTCTGTCTTTCGGGAAGAGTATGTTGTTTTCTTACTTCTGTACGCATAACAAACAATTTTGCTTTATTAAAGTAGCAGAAGCCTCCAGGCAGTGCTTTATTTTTTCATTCTCCGTAGAATATTGATTTTGTAACACTGATTACAGTCTGATGTGTACCATTACAACAAAAGTTTTACTTTCTGAAAGATCAGCGAAAATACATCAGCAAGGATATAACTAGTGCATTTACTAAAACACACCATAATCATAAAACCAAGTGATTACAATCATCCTCACATTTGACGTACCAGTTACATCCTAGGAGAGCTGGTATATTCAGCAGGTGATTTATAAATGTAAGTAATGACACCCATTAGTCTTAACACTTCTGAAATGTTATTCCTTTATCAGTTAAACCTAAAATAAATCAATAAGAGGACGGAAATATAACAAGGATGAAATCCAGAATGTGTTGAACAGAGACAGTGGTAAACAGTAGGAAGTGCACTGAATTGGGAGCCAGTACATTTGGATCTCTGTCTTATCTTTGGCCCTGGATGGATGATCTTGGGTAAGTATTCTGGGCTATATGAATCCTTCTCTACAGTCTTTCTAAGATATGAAAGTGAAAGTTTAGGTCACTTAAGTCATGTCCGACTTTTTGCGACACCATCAACTGTAGCCCGCTTTTGTACATGTAACTCTCCAGGCAAGAGTACTGGTGTGGGCTACATAGCTATTCCCTTCTACAGGGGATCTTCCCCACCCAGGGACTGAACTCGGATCTCCTGTATTGCAGGCAGATTCTTTACCGAGACACCAGGAATTGGGGGCTTTCCATAATTCTAAAACCTTTGACACCGATTCATTTTTGTGTTGTAAAGTGAAATTCCTGACAATACTAATGTGACAGTTGGGGTGAGTCCAGCTCTGCACAAATAAATATGATTTGGTGCTTGTGTTTCAAGTCTCCTCCTTCTGGGTCCCCAGTGGCCTTATCTTCAAATTAACAAACAGTAATGACAGGCTTCAGGAGGTAAACAAGCCTGTCCTTCCACTAGACACAAACTCAAAACCCCCAAGGTCATGGTTATTAAGAAAAGCGATAATGGAAGAACTATGAGGGAAACCCACCACATCCTCTTTGTAAATGGTACAATAATAAAATTCACTAATGGAAGAAGGCAGGGACAGATATTAACTATAATACATGATTTTCAACTGTTATTTGTGAACAAGCACAAAATTATACTCATAAATAGAACTGTATCAATATGAAATATAAATTCAAGGTTCAGATATACACAGAAGCCTCTCCCATACTGCTAATCTGAACAAGGTTTATTGTAGCTTCATATGTTTATAACTCTAGGGGAGAGAGTTACTGATGTTGGCTTCTACTCTGTCATTTGAAAAGCCCACCTCACTCAAATAATCACAGAAATCAAAGATGTCCCCGCCCTGCTTTAGGGCAATTCATCCATCCCCTACTTTCCTTATCAGACTACTGTGCTTTTGTTCTGAAAGACTGAATGACTGGTTTCCGTCAGCTCCCTACCTGAAAGTTAAGTAGACTTGATCTCTTTTGATTGGAGGTCTAAATTTGTCCATATTTCTTTCTAATATTCTAATATAACTCCTATCTCCACTCTACTTACACAATTCTGAATATTTATCCATGATATGCATTATACAAATTTGAAGAACATGAATGTGTAAAGCAAAATTACTTTGAAAATGTCAAGTTTTCTTAATAAACATCATCCTTTCTTTAAAGTACTAAAGTGTTTCCCATTTGACATCAGTGATTGCTTTAAACAACTGGATGAGGGTTGAAACATTCTCTAACACCTCTAATTCGTGCCCTGTCCCAGGAAATATAACACACTCAGCCCTTCACTGTCTACCTCCCGTCTAGGGGACAGAGGACTTAGATCCGCTTCTCCTGGTTGAGAATCCCTGATACTGAAGAACTGGCATTGCCAGCTAGATATTTTGAGTTTTAGCTTTCCATAATTTGACTGTAAAACAACAGATTTTTGCTTTCCCAGATATGTCCATTTTTATAATATCTAAATATGCTTTTTGAACCCTACAGCTCTCTTGCATCCCTCCTTCTTACAAGACTTTAGTACACTTCATTAAGAGGGCAAGACAATCCCTCTGGAGAATCACTGAACTAAAGTATAATTTCTGAATTACCTATCATGATAAAGCTCAATAACTGAGCTTGAGTAAACAATTTTACTCAGTATTCAATTTAAATTGGAGCTTAAGTATTCAATATAAAGAGAAAAACAACAGCATTGTTGGTAAAATGAATATTACATTGTTAAGTATATTCTGATTATTAAACCAAATTATTTAAACTTCATACTTGAAAACTAATGTAGAGACTTGTTTTTATTTTTTTAAAGTGCAATCATCTTTTATTTATTTATTTTAAAATATTTATTTATTTCATTTGGCTGTGTCGGGTCTTCTGTCACATGGGATCTTTCGTTGAGGCACACGGGCTCTCTCTCTTGGGTCATGTGGACCCCGAAGCACGCAAGTTCAGTAATTGCCGAGTGTGGGCTCAGTTGCTCCGTGGCATATGGTATCTTAGTTCCCCTACCAGGGCTCAAACCCATGTCCCCTACACTGCAAGGCAGATTCTTCACCACTGGACCATCAGGGAAGTCCTCAAGACTGGTTTTCAAAATGATCTACTGCAATCATCAGAAAATACCCCTTTCATACTGGTCAGTTATAGTAACAAATTATATCGCTTTCCTTTGTTAAAATGTTTTCTTCAATCATATAAACTATAGAGTTATATCCTCATTTTCCACTCATTTTCTTATATTCAGAGCTAACACTTTTCAGTTCTGTCATGTCCGACTTTTTTCGACCCCATGGACTGCAGCACACCAGTCTTCCCTGTCCATCACCAACTCCCGGAGCCTGCTCAAACTCACATTCATGGAGTCGGTGATGCCATCCAACCATTTCATCCTCTGTCGTTCCCTTCTCCTCCTGTCTTCGATCTTTCCCAGCATCAGGGTCTTTTCCAATGAGTCTTTTCCAAATACTTTTAGATTTTTCTAAATAAATTTTTATCAGTGTCTACCTAGTTTAGCAACTTAGAATTGAATCTGTTTGTTCTATAGAACTGCCAACTATCACAAACGTCTCTTTGACTGATGATGTATAATGACAGGGATATAGAATAGCCATATCTGCAAGAAAGACTTAAAACTGTTTTTATTTTTCCAAATGCTAATAAAGTGAAACTTCTGTATACTGAAGCTAGAATGATAGTGCATACAGAGCTTTAAAAATAGTTTTGGAGAAAATATGGGTGCATTTCTTCCCAAAGTTTAAAAATGATTTTTCTGTGCCTAAGTTAAGCAGATTGTAAAGAAAAGACAGAAAGGGTCTCCGATCCAAGATGAATGGCCTAAATGAAATCATTCAGTGAGATGGAAGTTCACAGCCCCCAACAAGGCACAGAGTTTAAAATTTAACACCAGCGGCAGCAGGGAGGGGACCCCCTTCTTTGGCTGTCCTGTCAGTATTCCGCACCGATGCACTTTGCAATGGTGTTCAGCTGGATATTTGAAGTTCCTTCATAAATTGTGCCTTAAAGAAAGGGGAGAAAAGGAACAAATAGGAGTGGAGCCACAGGAAAAGAGTCTGTACAAGAAACAGGTCTGCAAACACCACCTCTGCATTTACTGTAAAACTTTACCAGGAACACTATCCAGTGCCCCCTAAATGTGGTATTATTTGACAAGGTAACTTAACCTGAGAGATAACAATATTCCATTTGATTTACAGATTTCCAGAATCAATATTAAACAGGTGAAGTTTCCTATTTCTAAACTATCAAGGCACAAGCCTGCATGGTTTCCTGGGAATAGGCAGCTTTTTTTTTTTTTAATAGGCAGCTTTTATAACTGCTGAGTTTCTATCTTCCTACCTGGCAGTACAGCAGTGGCGTGCTCAGGCTTGGTTACCCACTTAGTGTCTAAAATTAGAACTGAGCTTCCAGCAACAGCATTAAACCAATCAAAAATATTAACATTTTTAGTAAAAGAAAAAAACAGTGGAATTTTGTGGTTTTACTGAAAGGTCTTCAGAGGCCTTGAGGCATTTAAAAAGACAATTTGATGTTCAAAAAAAAAAATCTATTTTTTTGAAGGAAGAAGTAGAGGGAAAAAAAAACCGTCCCAAAAAAAGGAGAGCCAAGAAATACAGTAACTGAAGAGATTAAAACTGCCTCTGCCTAGGTATCAGTAACAACAATAACAAAATCAAACCAACACAATAGCCTAAAACACCTACAGAGTCAAATAAAACAAAATAAATGTTAAAAACTTGATTTACCAATCTTCGCATCTCGGAAATATTTTTCCACAGGGTAACTTTTGGTGTAGCCCACTCCTCCCATCCACTCGATACACTTGCTGGTTATGAGTCCTGCAAGCTACCAAAAAGAAGCACAAATGCTGCTGAAACCACGTAACTTACACATGACCAACACTCTAGAATATTCTTAGGGACATGGATTCACTGCCATTGGCAATTGGAAGGATTGAGGTTATTTTGTAAACTAACAGTTCTTCATCCCAGTCTCTACACCATTTATGGAAAATTTCCTATTAGTTCATAAAATTCTTCTTAAGAGAATTAGGGTCTTTGTTTTAGACTCATACACTCGCCGACAGTGTCGTTTACTTAGCGATTGTTAACCAAGGGCCTTCTTGTATCAACCACTCTGCCGGCCACAATGTCTGGGCGTTGACCACTTACTGCCCTTTTGGTCCTGCTGGTCATTCAGGGAGACAGATGAACCACGATCACCAAAACTGAAAAACTGTATGGGGCCAGAGAAGAGCCTGCAGGAGAAGCTGCCACAGTTCAGATGGGGCAATGGGTGAGGAATGGACAGCCTCACCGACAATTAAAGGACACGTCAAAGGATGTTTCAAACTGAGGAATGACATGTAGAAAGGCTCCAAGGGAAAATGGGGTCCTTGACCCCAAAGGCCTGGGGACCAATGGGCTGGGGTTGGGCTGAGCTGTGAAAAGGGAATGGGTGTGGGCAGCAGTGGGCCTCATGTGATGTGAGCAGTTTAAATAATATGCTGGCCCCCGGAGGTGTCCACAGGAGAATCCCCAGAAAGTGTGAGTGTGCATCACCTACGTGGCATAGGAACTTGCAGGCTGATTAAGGTAAGGGATGATCCCAGGTTATCTGGGCAGGTCCCATGTCATCACAAGGGTCTTTACAAGGGAAAGAGGGAAGTAGAGAAGGGTGATGCGACCGCAGACACAGGAAGCTCTGAACACACTGCACTGCTGGCTCTGAAGACGGAGGAAGGGGCCCTGAGTCTCAGAAAGCGAGTGGGTTCTAGAAGCTGGGGAAGAAGAGGAGATGGACTTTCCCCCAGAGCCCCCAGGAAGCAGCTCTGCTGACCCTCAAATTTCACCCCGTGTGTGTGTGTGCAGGCGCACATGTGTGCAGATGTGTGTGTGAATGTGTGTGCATGTGTGTGCTCAGTCGCTCAGTCATGCCCAACTCTTTGCAACCCCATGGACTGTAGCGCGCCAGGCTCCTACAACCCTGCATGGGATTCTCCAGGCAAGAATACTGGAGTGGGTTGTCGTGTCCTCCTCCAGGGGATCTTCCCGACCCAGGGATCAAACTCGTGTCTGTGCGTCTGCGGCACTGCAGGTGGGCTCTTCACCACTGCATCACCTGTGAGGCTCATCTCCGATGTCTTACGCCAGAGCTGTGAGACGACAGACTGTGCTGTCTCTGACACTAAAGTTTAGGTGATCTGTTCAAAGCAACAATAGGAAGTGAATACAAAGGTCCCGTTTTTTGTGAGGAGTCACTGAAGGGTTTAAAACTGGAGTGTAACATGACCTCATGGACACCTTGAAAGGGACACTGGACTGGAGGAAGCCATAGGGACCAACGAGAAGTTAGAAGGTGACTCCGGTGGTTTGGTAAAGAGGTGGTACAGCTTGGACTAGACGACTGGCAATAAACACCAGGGGAGAGAGAAACAAATTCAAGACATATTGAGGCGTGGAATTCTCATAACAGATGATGGTTTCAACAGGGAGTGGGAGCAAAGGAGGGGCGTTGAGGGGACTCAGGTTTGGGACTCTGCAGAGTGGGAAGGGAGGGTGGCGGTCAGGGGAAGGGGACAGGGTGGGTAAAGCAGAATCGGATCTGTTGGTCTGGAGCTCAGAAGGGAAGTCGAGGCACAAGATTAGACCTGGGGGCTGAAGGGGTTAAAGAAATATCTGAGGCCAGGGAATCACTAACACATTGCCAAGCCCCATGATTCAATCAAGTTTCAGTCCAAATCCAACGTGTTACATGCAGAGTACAGTCAACACGTGGATGGCCTCTTCCTGCTATTTTCTATTTCACATTATCTCCAGGGCATTCACTTCGTCCCAACTTGAAACCACAGCCATGATACCAGCGTTCAGCGGAGGCTCACCTAGGGATTTACAGTGGGTTTTCCACCTGAACTGGGTGGTTTGATTTCCACCCGAGAGCCATGAGAACATGGAAACCTTACAGAGTTAAAGCACCTTCCTAAGGCAGCTTTACTTTCTTGCATTTCCTGCATAGGAACTAGAAGGTCCATGTCATTTTACTTGAAAAATAAACAAATGTTCAAGCAACATTCCTAAACGACAAGGTTAATAAATAAATATCTTAAGAATGAAAAGACTGCAACCTGAAACAATCACAGCATTGTTAATCAGCTCAACTCCGATACAAAATAAAAAGTTTAAAAAAAAAATTTAAAAGACTGCATCACTCTTGTTTGCTTTACCTCTGATGCGTGGTATTTGGCCATAGACGCTTCTTTCACAATCGGCCTCCCGGCCTCCAAGAGCCGCGCAGCGTTGTATGTGAGCAACCGCGCAGCTTCCAGCTGGGTGGCCATGTGAGCCACTTGGTGTTGCAGCCCCTGGAACAGCCAGACCCAATGTAGAGAGACAGTCAGACCCGATGCAGAGAGACAGCCAGACGCGATGTACAGAAACAGCCAGACCCGATGTAGAGAGACAGCCAGACCCGATACAGAGAGACAGCCAGACCCGATGTAGAGAGACAGCCAGACCCGATGCAGAGAGACAGTCAGACCCGATGCAGAGAAACAGTCAGACCCGATGCAGAGAGACAGCCAGACCCGATGCAGAGAGACAGCCAGACCCGATGTAGAGAGACAGCCAGACCCGATGTAGAGAGACAGCCAGACCCGATGCAGAGAGACAGCCAGACCCGATGTAGAGACAGTCAGACCCGATGCAGAGAGACAGTCAGACCCGATGCAGAGAGACAGCCAGACCAGATGTAGAGAGATAGCCAGACCTGATGCAGAGAGACAGCCAGACCCGATGCAGAGAGATAGCCAGACCGGATGCAGAGAAACAGTCAGACCCGATGCAGAGGGACAGTCAGACCCGATGCAGAGAGACAGTCAGACCTGATGCAGAGAGACAGTCAGACCCGATGTAGAGAGACAGCCAGACCCGATGTAGGGAGACAGTCAGACCCGATGCAGAGGGACAGTCAGACCCGATGTAGAGAGACAGTCAGACCCGATGCAGAGAGACAGTTAGACCCAATGTAGAGACACTCAGACCCGATGTAGAGAGATAATCAGACCTGATGTATAGACACTCAGACTTGATGTAGAGAGACAGTCAGACCCGATGCAGAGAGACAGCCAGACCCGATGTAGAGAGACAGCCAGATCCAATGTAGAGACAGTCAGACCTGATGTAGAGAGACACTCAGACCCGATGTAGAGAGACAGCCAGACCCGATGCAGAGAGACAGCCAGACCAGATGTAGAGAGATAGTCAGACCCAATGTAGAGAGACAGCCAGACCCGATGTAGAGAGACAGCCAGACTCGATGTAGAGAATCAGTCAGACCCAATGCAGAGAGACAGTCAGACCCGATGTAGAGAGACAGCCAGACCCGATGTAGAGAATCAGTCAGACCCAATGCAGAGAGATAGTCAGACCCGATGCAGAGACATACCTGATGCAGAGAGACAGTCAGACCCGATGTAGAGAAACAGTCAGACCCAATGCAGAGAGACAGTCAGACCCGATGCAGAGAGACAGCCAGACCCAATGTAGAGAGACAGTCAGACCCGATGCAGAGAGACAGTCAGACCCGATGTACAGAAACAGTCAGACCCGATGCAGAGAGACAGCCAGACCCGATGCAGAGAGACAGTCAGACCCAATGTAGAGAGACAGCCAGACCCGATGCAGAGAGATAGTCAGACCCGATGTAGAGAAAGTCAGACCCGATGTAGAGAGACAGCCAGACCCGATGCAGAGGGACAGTCAGACCCGATGCAGAGAGACAGCCAGACCCGATGCAGAGAGACAGCCAGACCCGATGTAGGGAGACAGTCAGACCCGATGCAGAGAGACAGTCAGACCAGATGTAGAGAGACAGTCAGACTTGATGTAGAGAGACAGTCAGACCCGATGTAGAGACACCCAGACCCGATGTAGAGAGACAATCATACCCGATGTATAGACACTCAGACTTGATGTAGAGAGACAGTCAGACCCGATGCAGAGAGACAGCCAGACCCGATGTAGAGAGATAGTCAGAACCGATGTAGAGAGACAGCCAGACCCGATGTAGAGACAGTCAGACTTGATGTAGAGAGACACTCAGACCCGATGTAGAGAGACAGTCAGACTCGATGCAGAGAGACAGCCAGACCAGATGTAGAGAGATAGTCAGACTCAATGTAGAGAGACAGCCAGACCCGATGTAGAGAGACAGTCAGACCCGATAGAGAGAGACAGCCAGACCCGATGTAGAGAATCAGTCAGACCCAATGCAGAGAGACAGCCAGACCCGATGCAGAGAGACAGTCAGACCCGATGTAGAGAAACAGTCAGACCCGATGCAGAGAGACAGCCAGACCCGATGCAGAGAATCAGTCAGACCCGATGTAGAGACACTCAGACCCAATGTAGAGAGACAGTCAGACCTGATGTAGAGAGACAGCTCACTGTCAAAACCCGCCCGGATATGGAACACCGACAGACTCAAAACATAAGTGCCCCCAAATCAACTTTCATTTTGCAAAAGTGCTAGTTGTACCCAACTCTTTTTGACCTCATGGACTGTAGCCCACCAAACTCCTCTAGTCCACGGAATTCTCCAGGCAACAATACTGGCGTGGGTGGCCATTCCCTTCTTCGAGGGATCTTCCCAACCTAGGGGTCAAACCCAGGTCTCCTGATTGCAGGCGGATTCTTTACTGTCTGAGCCACCAGAAGGTAGCTTAAAACCTGCAATCTAAAATAAATCGCTCCGAAAAAATTTTTAAAGTTCAGGTAAATTGTTTACAACTGCTGAGATTTAAAGCTTTCCCTGGTGGCTCAGTGGTAAAGAATCCACCTGCAATGTAAGAGCCGAGGGAGATGCGGGTTTGATCCCTAGGTCGGGAAGATCATCTTGAGGAGGGCATGGCAAACCACTCCAGTATTCCTGCCTGGGGAATCCCAGGAACAGAGAAGCCTGGCGGGCTACATAGAGAAGAGTCAGATACAACTGAAGTAACTTATCCTGCATGCCAAGATTTAAAAGATAAATTATCATAGAATTATGTTTAAAAATGTGAGTGCTATTTTTAATACTGTGTCAAGCACTTGAAACATCTGAAAGAAAGTGAAAGTCGCTCAGTTGTGTCCAGCTCTTTGCAACGCCCTAGATTGTAGCCTGCCAGGCTTCTGACTGTCCATGGAACTCTGTGGGCCAGAATATTGGAGAGGGTAGCTGTTCCCTTCTCCAGGGAATCTTCCTAACCCAGGGATTTAACCCAGGTCTCCAGCATCGCAGGTAGATTCTTTACCATCTGAGACACCAGGGAAGCCCCTTTAAAACATCTATTTGATTCCAAATCATCCTAAAGATTATGCAATGTTATCTTTATTTTACAGATGAAGTGGCTGAGGTTTGCAGAGGTGATATAACATGCTCAAGGACTAACCCAGCAAGACAAAGAACCAGGATTCTAACCCAGGATGTCTGACCACAAACCCCAAACTCTGGAACTTGCAAGCCATGAGGAGGCAGCTCCCAAGGGCTCATCAGTGTATCCTGAATAATGCCATAACCAGGCCTCAAGGACTACTGCTCTGCCCTTGGAGAAGGTCAAGGCAGTTACAAGTACACACTCTGAGACCTATTCCTTCCTCCCTGTGCCTCGCCCATTAAAATCCCTGAGAGGGTTCCCTTGCGGATTTGTAACAAAGCTTTTCATTAACAGGAAGACAAGAGAGTATGGAACGGTAGAAAGGTGCTAATAATTACATACCTGAAAATCAAATACCCTTCTGCCAAATTGTTCCCTTTCTTTAATATATGGAATAGTGTAGTCAAAACAGCCTTGAGCCAGTCCCAGCATCTGTTAAAAAAAAAAAATCAGAATTTCTTATTTTTTATTAATAGTTTATGTTCTTAATTATTCAGGTTACAAATTGTTTTTACAGGCAAATTGAAAAGTTGGGGTAGAGAAAGAACTAGGCATATCAAGATGGTGAGGCATATGTTAATGACCTTCACTCACTGCACTTATAGAACTTAAGTTCTGGTAATTGAGAGAACACTTCCCTGATGGCTCAGCAGGTAAAGAACCTGCCTGCCAATGCAGGCAGTACAGGAGACTTGGGTTCGATCCCTGGATTGGGAAGATTCCCCGGAGAAGGAAATGGCAACCCACTCCATATGCCTGCCTGGGAAACCCCAGGACAGAGGAGCCTGGTGGGCTACAGTCTGTGGGGTTGCAAAAAGTCAGGTGTGACTAAGCAGGCAGGAAGGCAGGGTTTTCCATCTTTCTCTGTGTTCTATTGCCACTATCACTAAGCTTAGATTAGGAAGTCATAAAGTCGTGAAGTGGAAGAAAATGTGACTAATTTCCTATGAAGAATACATTTGGTTCCAGCATGGAGGTAGACTTTTTGGGGTGGTTATGCCCACTTTTACAGATTCTTCTTCTTTAAGCTTGAGTTTCTAGGCACAAACTAAGCCTCAGAAATTTTATCACTTCTGAACCTTCTATCTTCTGGTCCATTTTGCATATGATCAGGATTAATAAGAGCTTTGGTGCTGGATACGACTCTTGAGAGTCCCTTGGACAGCAAGGAGATCAAACCAGGCAATCCTAAAGAAAATCAACCCTGAATATCCATTGGCAGGATGATGCTGAAGCTGAGGTTCCAATACTTTGGTCACTGATTACGATGAACTGACTCATTGGAAAAGACCCTGATGCTGGGAAAGACTGAAGGCAAGAGAAGAGGGTGACACAGGATGAGATGGTTGGACGGCATCACCGAATCAATGGACATGAATTTGAGCAAAGTCCGGGAGATGATGAAGGACAGGGAAGCCTGGCGTGCTGCAGTCCACGGGGTTGCAAAGAGTCAGACAGGACTTAGCAACTGAATGACAACAAGAGCTTTGGTGGGCTGAGTGTCAGAACGTAAAGGAGCAGTGTTTCTCAACCCTGACAGCTTGTCAGAATCATCTAGGGGAGCTCAAATAATAAAAATACCAATGTGGGGCTGCCCTGAGCAGTTTCCTCTCCAGGACCCCAAATGCTCAGTCACCCTCCTTCCCTTGACGCTGACTTAGAGCAGAATATGAGAGGGACCCTTTTGTACTGTTCATGGGGTTCTCAAGGCAAGACTACTGAAGTGGTTTGCCATTCCCTTCCCCAGGGGACCACGTTTTGTCAGAGCCCTCCATCTGCCTGGCCCACTGCAGTCCCTGGGGTCGCAGAGCTGGATACAACTAAGTGACTGGACTGAACTGAACTGATGAGAGAGACCACAAAGGTAAGGGCCTACCCAGCGCTGGGGGTGAGTCCTTAACAGCACATCGCTTCTTTCTGGGGCGACGAAAATGTCCTAATAGTGGTGACTGCTAAGCAACACTGCAAATATAATACATGCTACTGAATTATGCACTTTAAAATGATTAATTTTGTTACACAAACCTCACCTCAATGAATTATTTTCAATGGCAGAAAAACAAACAACGTGAGGGTCCAGCAACCAAACCCAAACTCTGGGCGTGGGACTGAAGGGGGAGAGAGAGTGGGCCTGAGCTCCAGCATTCTGAAAACTCTTTAATGATTTAATGCACGGCAAGAGTTGGGGACAACTGACACAGTGCCAGTAAAAATATCAGCGCATACAACTGAGGAACAAATCAGGATACGGTGGCAGTTTTAGCTGGACTGTCTCACTGCCATCCCAATCTCCGTAAGAACTGGATGCATTTGAGTTTAGAAACTGTTTCTACATTTCAACATTATAGGTAGCTGTTAAATCACTACCTAATTACATCAAACCATGTAGGTTTTAGAAAAAGGAAAAAGAAAATCAATAGTTAAAGCTTTGGGGGGAAATGCCCACAACCTTATCAATATTTCATTAGGGTTCATTCAAATTTTTCCTCAGCCTTTTACTTTGAACTTTCTGAAGGATGGAATATTATGCTCCGTTATGTTAAGGACAAAACCCAAACCAAGTCAAAACCCCAAAAGCAAATTAAAATGAGGCAGCAACTCACTGCACTTTCAGCTGTGAGAGAAGATGTTGTTGCTAAACCCTTACGACTAAAGCTCACAGGATGCCAACAATATGGCATACGGGCACAAATTGTAGTGATCATTTGTCAGTCAACACAGGCTTTTCCAAAACAGTGTACAATGTGTTCACTATAAACAGTGAAAAACTAAAATCCTTCACAGCTACAGAGTTTAAGGCATTCACAGTATTAATCAAGAAACAATAACTAGCAGACCTTAGCCTTTGTTTCTTTTTTCTGACCTTAATTTTTAATTAGGTTATAAGATAATTTGGAGTAATCAGACTAAAGCCCAGGCTGTGTATTTACTGCCAGTTCAGTTCAGTTCAGTCGCTTAGTCGTGTCCAACTCTTGGCGGCCCCAGACCTCCTCTTTGCGACCCCAGGCCTCCTTGTCCATCACCAACTCCCGGCGTCCACCCAAACCCATGGCCATTGAGTCGGTGATGCCATCCAACCATCTCATCCTCTGTCATCCCCTTCTCCTCCTGCCCTCAATCTTTCCCAGCATCAGGGTCTCTTCAAATGAGTCAGCTCTTTGCATCAGGTGGCCGAAACATTGGAGTTTCAGCTTCAATAACAGTCCTACCAATGAACACCCAGGACTGATCTCCTTTAGGATGGACTGGTTGGATTTCCTTTGCAGCCCAAGGGACTCTCAAGAGTCTTCTCCAACACCACAGTTCAAAAGCATCAATTCTTCGGAGCTCAGCTTTCTTTATAGCCCAACTCTCACATCCATACATGACCACTGGAAAAACCATAGCCTTGACTAGATGGACCTTTGTTGGCAAAGTAATGTCTCTGCTTTTTAATATGCTCTCTAGGTTGGTCATAACTTTCCTTCCAAGGAGCGTCTTTTAATTTCATGGCTGCAATCACCATCTGCAGTGATTTTGGAGCCCAGAAAAATTAAGTCAGCCACTGTTTCCCCATCTATTTGCCATGAAGTGATGGGACCAGATGCCATGATCTCAGTTTTCTGAACGTTGAGCTTTAAGCCAACTTTTTCACTCTCCTCTTTCACTTTCATCAGGAGGCTCTTTAGTTCCTCTTCACTTTCTGCCATCAGGGTGGTGTCATCTGCATATCTGAGGTTACTGACATTTCTCCCAGCAATCTTGATTCCAGCTTGTGCTTCCTCCAGCCCAGCATTTCTCATGATGTACTGTGCATATAAGTTAAATATGCAGGGTGACAATATACAGCCTTGACGTACTCCTTTTCCTATTTGGAACCAGTCTGTTGTTCCATGTTCAGTTCTAACTGTTGCTTCCTGACCTGCATACAGGTTTCTCAAGAGGCAGGTCAGACATTTGCATTATTTATGTGTCTGGGAAGAACAAAATCCAGTGCTATAGTTTTTAATGTCATATCTGATGAAGCTGAATCACAGAAAAACTTAAAAAAAACCAGATAAGCCAGTTCTCTTTACTGATATGTTATCTATGCTTTGTGGGAAATATGGATTAAGTTTTGAGTTAAGACTATTTTATTAGCAGATTAACATCAGTGAGAAAAATCTAGAGTAAAATTATAATTTAACTATTCCAAATAGTTAATATATGCAATATCTTCAAAATCTAAAAGCTGTAAGTTTTTGAATTCTGAATACTCATTGATTAAAAGTTAATATATTACAAAAATGAATTCATAAAACCAAGGATTTCACTTTGTGATTCTAGAAAACAACTGGTGTCATCTAATAGAAAAATTTAATATGCTATTTAAAGGGCAAATTTGGTAAAAAAAAAAAATGAATAGTCCATATCTTATCTGTTTAATTGTTGCCATTTTATCTCTAAGTAGCAGGCCAAAAAGTTGTTTGATTTTCAAATGCAAAACACTAAGTAAAAATCTTTCATTATCTACAGAGACTCTCACTACACAATAGATTGCAACTCTTTCCTTTTTTTAAAGATTTACTTACTTATTTTAAATGTTTGTTTATTTATCTGGGATCTTCCATCACCCTGAGGCTGGTGTGATCTGGTTCCCTGACCATGGATCACACCCGAGACCCCCCCGCCCCGCACTGGGAACACGGAGTCAGCCACCGGACTGCCAGGGAAGTCCCCTGAATGTCACTTATTCTTAATTTTAAAAATTGCAAAATGAATTGCATGCTTTGAAAAGTTGATTTTCAAAAAAAATATCACATTTAATCTACAAAATGTGTTTAAGTTATTGATCCAGGTACTAGATAATACTTTAATGCTCTCAAAGCAGAAAAAACTGTTAGCTCTAAGCCACTTGTTTGGGTCTCAAGACATTATACAGTTGACCAAAGTAGAATTTTCTTTCTTTATTTTTTTAATTATTATTGGTTTTTATTTTTATTTTTTTACTTTACAATATTGTATTGGTTTTGCCATACATTGACATGAATCTAGAAATCACAGCCAGAAGCTATTCTTTCACTTCTTGGAAGGGAAGGGCGCCATCTTGTGTTGACAAGCTTCTAAATACTCACTGGTTTTAATGATTTTTTTTTTTCTTTTTACATTTTAATTGACTGTGTGTGTAAGAGTCAAGTTAAAGGGCTAAAATCTGACTAACCTGCGCCGCGATTCCTATTCTGCCTTCATTAAGACTCCCGATGGCATACTTATAGCCATGTCCAACTTGTCCCAGGATATTTGTTTTTGGAACCTGAAAAGAAAAACATGCAGTTATTTCTCAATTTAATTTGCCATAATTCATTTTGATTATATATTTCCAAATGCACGTATACTCTCAATTTCTGTGATAACACTCTAGCATAGTATTCATTAAACTCCAAGGAAATTGTCCGGTATGTCTCTGTCACTCCTTCTAAACTGCTCCCCACGCACTCTCAGAGGGATACGACTCAAGTCCACGCTGTTCACTACTGCATCCTCCAGAGCGTAGCACAGACTCCTGTTGAATCTAGAAGAGTGAAATCTCATACAATTCATCAAACAACATAAATGAGTAAGTTTCCCCGTCCCCTCCCCGAACTCTTACTTGTCTGCTACAGTGTGAGATACACGATTAGGAAGAACAGACACTGCGAAAGGGTAGTAAGCCTTTCTTCTGTTGAGACTATTATTGTGACAAAAATCAATGGAGGGTGTGTGTGTGTACACACGCGTGTGGACACAAGATAAAGGAGGAGTGAAGAAATAGATTAGACTGTTTACTCATATTTAAAAAATCTAGACTAGGAGCAATTAAAAAAAAAAAGACCCTTAGCAGAATTCCCTGGCGGTCCAGTGGTTTTAGGACTCTGCGTTTTCACTGCTGGGGGCACAGGTTTGATCCCTGGTTGGGGAACCAAGACCTCACAAGCTGTGTGGCATGGCCAAAAAACAAAAAACAAACCCTGCTTTATAGAGAGGAGCGAAATTAAAAAAATACACTTAGCTTCTTAATGTGAGCAGTTAGCAGACAAGAGTGGGCAGCGTGGGGAAAGCAAAGGGAGATGAGAAGAAAGATAGCTGGGGTGCAGCAGTGAGGCTCCCACGACGGCATAAGGACACCCCAGGAACACATGCAATCACCAGGGAGCCAAAAGGTGACATTCCCACCAGCGGCGGCTGATGAATCACACCCTGCCCTTTCTGTCTAAAGCACCGCATCCTAGTCATCGCTCCTTTTCTTTAAGATTCCACTCTCTCTCACCTGCAGGGGGCTGCCTGGCTGTCTCCCAGTCTTACTGGGCAACCGCCCCACCTCGGCCTGGCTGTGGGCTTCCTCCTCCGAAACATGTCTGGTGCACGAGTACCAGGCTGCTAAACTATGGATGGGATGACTTCTCTGGGGTGGCGCTTGAGACCAGCGCTGGGCAGACAGGTTTCCACCCTTGGTGTCAACTCTTGTGAGAAGCACACTGAGGTCATGACCTCAACTAAGATCACTGCTCAAGAGGTTTACAAAATGCTCTCCTGTGTAGGACTAATCATTTTGATGCCTTACCTGCATCTATACATACAGGCAGAGTTACTCCTTGTCTAAGACACCCACCTTGACATTTTCAAATGTGATTGGGCAGGTGGAAGACGCTCTGATCCCCAATTTGCTCTCTGGTTTCCCTATATGAAGGCCCTCGGTGTCACCATCGACCAAGAAGCAGGTAATTCCTTTATACCCCTGAAATGCAGATTTAAAATGCCATCATCACTTTGACTGAGAAGATCTCTTGTTTCCAAAGGGCTCAAAGTAAACAGAAAACTAAAAGCAGACTTTAGCACTAATTAACTAATGAACTCAGAACTGCACCATGTGTGTTATGAAGCAGAGTGGTGAAAGTAGATTCAAAATCAAGAACTTTACTCTTTCTTAAACCACTCTTGCTATTAAAATTATTAAGCAACACAAAAGTATTATAGGATGAATTCCCCATCTTAAATTTAACTTTATTTCATAAAGTTGCAAAATTTAATTAAACATTACCCTAGAGAAAAAACAAAAGCAATCTTTATCATTTTGCATCTGTCTATTTTTCAACTGAATGTGTATGTGCAGGCCCAGTCATATCTGATTCTTTGCAGCCCCATGGACTGTAGCCCACTATGCTCTGTCCATGATGGATACTCTAGACAAGAAAATTGGAACGGATTGCCATTGTCCCCTCCAGGGGACCTTCCAAACTCAGGGATTGAACCCGTGTCTCCTGTGACTCCTGCACTGGCAGGCGGATTCTTTACTCCCGAGCCATCTGGGAAGCCCCTCTTCTTTTAAATAAGAATAAGTCCTTCTTATTTTAAGAATGTAATAAAACATTCTTAAAAATAAATGTGCTAGAAAAAGAATTAAAAAAAATAAATGTGCTTGGGGACTTCCCTGGCCGTCCAGTGGTTAAGACTTCACCTTTCAATGTAAGGGGTGTGGGTTCAATCTCTGGCTGGGGAGCTGAGATCCCACATGCCTCCTGGCCAAAATATAAAACAGAAGCAACACTGTAACAAATTCAATAAAGCTTAAAATGATCCACATCAAAATTAAATAAATGTACTAAATAGCTACTTAAATTCCTCATTATTAAACAGAAAATCTGAAATTCTATAAAATTCAAGATTTTAGCCTCCTGTCTAACAGATTAGGGGATTAATTAAATGGCCCTTCATGTAATTAAAATTTATTGTTAATTGTAATATTTTGTTTAGGAGGTTAGTAAATAAGCAGATGAAAAGATGTCAGCTGTCTAACCTTTCTAATTCTGAGGAGAATGAAGAATTTAAGACAGTCCTAAAAAGAAATGGAAGTAAGGAAAAGTAACAAAGAGAAAAGATTGAGAGGGGCAATGGCGAGCACATTTGTCTTCAAACTTACAGCTGAAAAGTCTGCGTTTGCCATCACCACAAACAGCCCAGCGATCTCAGCGCTGCTAATCCACATCTTTGACCCATTGATGATGTAATAGTCTCCCTTTTTATCAGCTCTGGTCTTCATAGCAAATGAATCACTACCTGCTCCAGCCTCTGAAATGCAGATACTTGATGCCTACACATTCGAGAAAAAAATTCCAAATTAAGACCTGTATTTATATTCTGCATAACAAATACCCACTTACAGAAAAATCAACATTTGAAAATCAAAAACTTTTAGCTACTCCCAAAAGCCTGTATGTACCAAAATAGTAACTGCATTCTGACAGCATTATTTCCCAAAATATATCCTATTATTTGTCTAGGTCAGACTTAAAGATCTAAGCACACATATTCAAAGCTACGTTTCATTAAACTGGTTTTCATAATTGCAATGTAAATGAAGCCACCAGTCAAAATAATAGATATAATTGGGCTCAAAACAGAAATAATTTAATTGTGCAGTGGTAATTCTCTAAATTTCCGAGTGCGTTTTTCTAGTGTATATTAGCCATTCAGTCATGTCCAACTCTTTGATTCCATAGACGGTAGCCCGCCAGGCTCCTCTATCCATGGAATTCTCCCAGCAAGAACACTGGAGTGGGGTGTCATACCCTTCTCCAGGGGATCTTTCTGATCCAGGGATCCAACCCACGTCTCCTGCATTGCAGGCACATTCCTTACCGTCTGAGCCACCGGGGTAGCATTAATTTCCTGAGCGTGGCTTGGGGCTGTGTTGCGGTCTTAAACAGGAAAGCCAACACTGTGGCTGCTTTTCTCCTGAAAACATCCTACATTTAGACAAGACCAGATCCATGTCAACAACTCAGGTCAACTCACCTTTTCTGTAGCTAGTTTGGGCAAATAGGTAGCCTTCTGTTCTTCTGTTCCGTATTTTCCGATCATTCTGTTAATTAACGTGTTCTGAATGTCACATACCAGAGCCACAGATGCATCAACTTTGGCTAACTCCTCTATCACTAGGATACAGGAAAAAAATGAAGCTCCCGTTCCTCCATATTTTGTGTCAATTTCAATACCCATCAACTAAAGGAAAAAGAGGGAAATATACATTAAGCAAGCTATTTTTTATATGGGACAATTTCTTGCAAGAATGAGTTCAAAAATAATTTGTAACTATATACAGTCTTAATTTTTAAATTCGTATGTATATCTTATTTTTTATTTGGTATGGCTCTATCCCTCTAAGTAACAACAAAAAAAATCTATAACAGAAATGTATTTTCAAAAGATAAAATGACATGCTAGAACTATCAATTATTTGCTTTTGGGATCTAAAAAACAAAAATAAGAGAGATAAAATAATTTGAAGGATACTGAAATGGAATAGCAATAAAATATGTAAATAAGGAAACTGGAGAAAGCAGTGAATATCTCCAATTTCTTTGAGCAGAATCTCTTTGAGTCAGTCCCCTCCACCTTGACCCTTTAAACTGAGATAATAACTGAATGAGTAGCTGAATGACCATTCTTTTGCGGACCATTTCAGCAAGTCCAGATGGTTAGCAGACCACATGTGGTCTAGTGTTTCCTAGAATCATACAAGACAAGGCCCAGCTGTCTGGTAATCATGGTCAAAACTGGTCAAGGCTTTTCAGTAACTGCCTGACTGTTCAGTAACCAGTCCTCAGTCTGGAACATGAACCATCCACAGTATTCCGTTTTTTAAGTGTCGTCGTTTCAGAAAGAGAATGTGTGCACGTGTAATTCCAAGACCCCAAACTGTGTATACGCTGACTTCTCTTCACACGGAATAAATCTTCTGCCTTTTACTAGAGGGGGCGGACACAAAGCTGTGACCAGGCAAAGAGGAACACTTCTCTGTCCTCTCCAGGTAGTAGGGAGTTGCATGCGCTGCAGCCTGCATACAGCTGTTGTGTTTTTAGCTGATGGGAAACTTAGCTGATAGGAAGTGAGACTCACAAGGGGGAGCGTAGAAAGGCTGAGCGAACCAGCAATGATGTTCTATGAGGAAGAATTCAGGACTGGGAGGTGACTGAGGCTGACGGAGGCGTGAGAATATCGGACTGTCGTATCCTTAACAGCTGTCAGAGACACTGCTTCTCTAAAAAGGTCACCGATGGACATGTTTGTCAGTTATCTTGGCAGGTGACCTCTGTAGAGGTCAGAAGTTAGGAGTCACGCGAGGCTGAGAACAGCTGATGCAAGGTGTGAAAAGAAGCAGCCCCCCGAGGGGTGTGTGACAAGCAGGCAGGAGTGACTGTGATGTGGCAGGCAACCGGTCGCTGCAAATGACCCTGTGCCTGCGAGAGCTCCCCGCTCTTGAGAGTGCTGCTCGAACTGTGGGGCCCCCAGACCTCTCAGAGAAGCCTTGCGGTTCTATAGATGGACCTGACTGAGAAATGGATGCTTTCTGAACCACTGTGAATCAAATCAAATAAGATTTGATTTTCCCAACAGTTTCACTGATAAAAGAAAGTTGAAAAACTACTACTATATGGTATTTTTTAAAAAAACAAAGCTAGTATTATTTGAACAGTAAGAAATAAAACAATTACTAGAAAAGGCTAATTTTCAAACAGGATAACTGGTTAGGATTTAAGCCAATGGCTCTGAACTAATAGGGACTATTAGTTCTGGGATAGCCTTGTGTGCTAAGTTGCTAAGTGTCCGACTCTGTGCGACCCCATGGGCAGTAGGCCACCAGGCTCCTCTGTCCATGGGATTCTCCAGTCAAGGATACTGGAGAGGGTTGCCACGCCCTCCTCCAGGGGATCTTTCCAACCCAGGGATCCAACCTGCGTCTCTTCATCTCCTGCACTGGCGGGCAGGTTCTTTACCCCTAGCACCACCTGGGGTAGCCTTGCATGTGTGTGCTTAGTTGCTCAGTCATGTCCAACTCTTGGTGACCCCATGGACTGCAGTCTAGCAGGCCCTACAGGAATTCTGCAGGCAAGAATACTGGAGTCGGTTGCCATGCCTTCCTCCAGGGAATCTTCCCGACCCAGGGACTGAACCCAGGCCTCCCACACCGCAGGTGGATTCTTTAGCAGCTGAGCTACCAGGGATAGCCTTAGTATTCCAAAAAAAATATATCTTCCCACCTATACAGAAGGGAGAGATGAAGAGTCCGGTGATTCGAAAATGTTCTCTGTGGGCTCCCGTGCTGATAACCTCTCCCTATACTTACAGTCAGAACATTCCTATTTTTATCTATTTTATATACTGTGCTTCTATTAAAGCACCATGAGTTTCCAATTAAAAAGTTGCAAACTGGTTGCCTGGGTTAAATCTGATGGATTTCAGATATGAACCTCTTGCTTTTAAGTTTCCTACATACACAGAGATTCAGGTAGATGCTCTGCTGTGAAGTTTTACTAAAGCAAGGTTTTGTTCTTGGCGTTACTAAGCTGGATGATTTTGTGTCTCAGCAGGCCATCCCGTGCACTCTGAGATGATCGGCCTGCATCTTACCAGACGTCAGTAGCACCTAGCTGTGACTACCAACGTCTTCAGACACTGCACGATGTCCTCTGGGAAACAAAAATAGCCCCCAGGTGAATACCACTGTTCTGAAGAAATCACTCTTGCTTCTAACCTTTTACTTAAAAAGCACCAGTATTTCTAATTTTAAAAGTTAGTTCAATCAAAAAAAATTTTAACTAGGCTCTCAATCTGAAAGAGAAGTCACATAATTCTGACTAGGAAATTATGCCATCATTACCATTCCTAAATTTAAAAGTATGCATACATTGTAACACTGGAAGGTATTTATGAAAGTTTGAAATTAGAATAATCATTAATTATATACCCCTTGTTGAAATAATCCTTGTATTATGGATTTTTCCATTTTTGAATCTTCATCCATTTTTGAAACAAAAGGAGCAACTTGTTCCTGGGCAAATTTTTTAACTGTAGGGGGAAAAAAATACTAATAAGTCTTTATTTTATAAATCTGGCATGTATTACTTTTTAAAAGAAAGAAAAAAGGAGGCCTTAAAATTAATGACAAAAATTCCATTCACACTTAGGACACCTTCCCCAGTCCTGTCACGGGCCATGCAACCTCACACGAAAGGCCACGCCGTGACCTGAGGAGAAGTGTGGTGAGCCCAAGTCCACTCACCTGTGCTCTTTATCATCATCTCCTCATCTGTAAATGTTTGCAGAGGGGCAAGAGATAGTCCATTGCTTGTCGCTTTGAGCTGAGCTTCTGACTGAGAAGAATTTAGGGCACAAGGAGGAGTTTTCCAGAAAGACAGGCAGGTTGGGAAGTTTCTTCGTAGCTGTGGGAACAGCTGCTGTTGAGTGGGGAACACACGCACACTCGCGAGGGCAGAAAAGCGTGTCAAGAGGAGGGAACGTCAGTTGCTTTGGGAGTTAACTTTACAAACCCACCCTTATAACTTCTTTCAGCAAGATAAGGGAGATTGGCCCGGTGTGTTAAGATTCACCATCCTGTGACCCAAAACCACAAGCTTGATTATCCAGGAAGGAGCTGTTCCAAAGGAATATGTCTACCCACATAATTACTTCTTACCTTCGAGGAAATGGAACTTTCCAGGTGGAACTCATTCTTCAAATGACACATTTCTATAACTTCTTGGCTAGGAAAACCAGACTCTTAACAGTACTGACTGACTACGGTGAAGAGAATTCTCTTGTGGGGCAGGGATGTGTGAGGGCCTGGGGACAGCTGAGGGAGCCAAGCGTCACAGCTGCTCTGCCTGGCTGTAAGGAGCTCTGCTTTTTGGGTTTCTGTGGCCAGTGTTTTTTTTTGTTTGTTTTTTCTTCAGCTTCTCATTAATTAGTACCAGAACATACAAGTTAAGAAAACAGGCTCTGGAGTCCAAAAGAACTAGTTTCAGTCTGGCTGCTTACTATGTGATCTTGAAGGGAAAAGTGAAAGTCGCTCAGGGTGTCCAGCTCTTTGTGACCCCATGGACTATACAGTTCATGGAATTCTCCAGGCCAGAATACTGGAGTGAGTTGCCTTTCGCTTCGCCAGGGGATCTTCCCAAGCCAGGGACCGAACCCAGATCTCCTGCATTGCAGGCAGATTCTTTACCAGCTGAGCCACAAGGGAAGCCCAAGGATACTAGAGAGGGTAGCCTATCCCTTCTCCAGCGGATCTTCCTGACGCAGGAATCGAACTGGGGTCTCCTGCATTGCAGGCGGATTCTTTACCAACTGAGCTATGTGATCTTGGGCAGGTGGTTTTTAAGCTCCCTGTTAAAATCTCTCAGTCTTAATTTCCTTCCCTGTAAAAATAAGGATAACAGCCTTTGGAAAATAAGGATAATAACCCTGTGGAAGCAATCCACATCAAGGGTTTAGCATGGTTCCCACTATATAGTAGGAGCTCAACAAATGGTAACGACCAACTCACCTCTGATCCCTAAGAACACAGCAGCGGTGGTCTAACAGAAGTAGTCAGGGTTATAACTCAGTGAAACTGCAAAGCTAGCTCCTCCTGCCACTAGCGTGTCCCCCAGCCACAGTGTCCCAAATCCTTCAACTTCTGATCAACAATGGATTTGTTGTTGATCAGAAAGAGAGAGAGAGACCATCCAATTTCAATGAAAAGAAGAGAGACAGAGAGACATCATCTGATTTCAAATGCTTGTTGTAAGTCTGTTCTCTATGTCTGCATCTCCATTGCTGTCCTGTAAGCAGGTTCATCAGTACCGTCTTTCAAGATTCCATATGCATGTGTACAGGTGGGACAAATTGAGAGAATAGCATGGAAATAGATATATTACCATAAATAAAATAAACAGCAAGTGGGAATTTGCCTTGTGATACAGGGAGCTCAACCCCGTGCTCTGTGACAACCTAGAGGGGTGGGACAGGGTGGGAGGTGGGAGAGGGGTTCAGGAGGGAGGGGTCGTATGTATACCTGAGGCTGATTCAACCACATACCTGTGGTTGACGTATGTCAGAGGCCAACAAAACACTATAAAGCAATTACCCTCCAATTAAAAAAGAGTGGAAAAAAAAGAGTACACAGCATATCTAGTATCACCTGTACCTGGGAAGAACCCAGAAAATGCTAGGCAGATGGAGGTAAAGAGGATGGAAGGAAAACAGATGACCGTGGCTTGGGATGGAGGGAATCGGACGTCAGGTGTAGGGGTACTAAAAGATAGGAAGTTAAATAAATGGGCAAATGTAAATTGCATAAATGAAAAAATTATATGAAGATGAATTATTTTTGGGGAAAAAGTGCTTGTTATGCCTTCCCAATTTTTTTTCTGTAGAATTTTAGTATAGGCGAAACAAATGAGCAATTAGTTTTTTCCTGAACACAGACAAACAAAACATGCCAAGTGAAAGAAGCCAGCTCAGAAGATCATATGTTTACGTAGGTCTCTTTATACAAAATTTCTAGAGCAGGCAAATCCATGCAGACACAAAGTGGAGCAATGGTTGCCTGTGGTTCAGGGTGCGAATGAGGAGTGACTGACAAAGGGCACAGCGATCATTTTGGGGTGATGGAAATGTTCCAGAACTGGACTCTGATGATGGCTGCATATCTCTGTGTATTTACTGAAAACGACTGCATTATACTCTTAAAAAGCATGAATGAGGTTGCTGTTCGTCGCGCAGTCATGTCCGACTCTGCGACCCCACGGACTGCAGCACACCAGGCTTCCCTATCCTTCACCATCTCCCGGAGCTTGCTCAGACTCATCATCATTGAGTCAGTGATGCCATCCAACCACACTATAATTACACAGCGTGAATTATATTGCTATGTAAATTATACCTCAGTGAAGCTGTTAAAAAAATTAGCGTTTTCCTTTTGGCAAACAAAAATTGACAGAATATACTGAGGATCTGCCAAATGCCTGAGAGCACACAGGGACAGAGTTCACCAGCTTCTGAGAAGCTGAGGGCACTGTCAGGACAAGGCAGAGTTCATACAGGCAAGAAAAAAAGTCAAGCTCTGCAAAATTAAAAAGCAAATGTAAAGTTGAGGGGGGAAAAAAGCAAATTAGGCAACCTGGGACTATGCCCACAAGGCATAGCCATCTCCCATTAAAAATACAGAGGAAGGAGTAGCACTTTCACAAAAAAAAAAAAAAAAAAAAAAACCCTGGGGGACCAAATTCTTCTTAAAACCTGGAGAGAGGGAGGTCTCTCCAAGACCACCTATTGTCAACATGGAAG
The DNA here is from genome assembly GCA_007570785.1 of Antilocapra americana. Lineage (NCBI taxonomy): Eukaryota > Metazoa > Chordata > Mammalia > Artiodactyla > Antilocapridae > Antilocapra > Antilocapra americana. Next base: position 11,902,512 of record ML660216.1, on the reverse strand, counting down.
GGCCCCTATAGAGTACTTTTAACCACCCCTATTGCTGTCAAACTGCAGGGGATATCTAGTTGGGTACACTTGTCCAAACTAAAGCTTTTATCCTCAGAAACCCTGCAGATCGCAACAGAGAATAGTATACCTGTGAGCCAGAAGAAGCTCTGAGATATCTGTTCAAAAGACAGGCACTATCGGACAGCTAAGTAAAATGATATAGTGGGTTGGCTCCTATTTGAAGCCTTATGGGGACTTGGAAAAGCTCTTATTCCCTTGGCTGACATGGTTCTTGAGAACTGTCTGACCCTTGATAATCTTCTGGCAGAACAACTACTTCCACTGCACTTGGATCAATGTGCCAGAACAGATAAAAGTTAATATTAAGGAAATACAAGCCTAGGCTGAATATTGTCACCCTGCTTATCTACCTTACATGCAGAGTACATCGTGCGAAATGACGGGCTGGATGAAGCATAGGCTGGAATCAAGATTGCTTGAAGAAATATCAATAACCTCAGGTATGCAGATGACACCACCCTTATGGCAGAAAGCAAAGAGGAACTAAAGAGCCTCTTGATGAAAGTGAAAGAGGAGAGTGAAAATCTGGCTTAAAACTCCTACATTCAGAAAACTAAGATCACAGCATCCGGTCCCATCACTTCAAGGCAAATAGATGGGGAAACAATGGAGACAGAGACTTTATTTTCTTGGGCTCCAAAATTACTGCAGATGGTGACTGTAGCCATGAAATTAAGACACTTGCTCCTTAGAAGAAAAGCTACAATCAACCTAGACAGCATATTAAAAAGCAGAGACATTACTTTGCCAACAAAGGTCCATCTAGTCAAAGCTATGGTTTTTCCAGTAGTCATGTATGGATGTGAGAGTTGGACTATAAAGAAAGCTAAATGCTGAAGAATTGATGCTTTTGAACTGTGGTGTTGGAGAAGACTCTTGAGAGTCCCTTGGATTGCAAGGAGATCAAACCAGTCCATCCTAAAAGAAACCAGTCCTGAATATTCACTGGAAGGACTGATGTTGAAGCTGACACTCCAATACTTTGGCCACCTGATGTGAAGAACTGAGTCATTGGAAAAGACCTTGATGCTGGGAAGGACTGGATGTGGGAGAAGGGTACGACAGGGGATGAGATGCTTGGATGGCATCACCAACTTGATGGACAGGAGTCTGAGTAAGCTCCAGGAGTTGGTGATGGACAGGGAGGCCTGGCAGTCCATGGGGTCTCAAAGAGTCGGACACTGAACTAAACTGCAGAAGCCCAGGCAGAAAGGCTTCAACTGAACAAGCCCAGGTGATATTGCCTCCCTTATCACCATTAAGGAAGACCAAAGTTAACCAGGTTCCTTCTCTTTCTAGGTCCTTCAATGGCTACTGTTCTCCTTTACATCCCTTGCTTAACCTTTTGGTTAAGCTTGTGTCCTTTGCTCCAACAGCTTGATGTAAGGCTCATGATGGCTTAAGGAACTCAGCCCATTCCAGTGGAGAGTGGCCCAGGTCCCTACAGGTCCTTGGAACAGTCAGCAAGGGACTTCTACACCTCTAGAGTAGGCTAGGGTCTGCGGTCCCTGTCCAGCAGGAAGAAGTTTCAGAAGAAGAGAACCTCACCATCTTAAGAACAACAATGCAGAGTCTCTCAGTGGGGAATGAGACAGGTCTGGGATCTGGGACCCTTTGCTGCACTGTTGCAAAGCTTAAACCTGAACAACCTCTCCTCCAGCAATAAAATACAAAGAAACTATTTGGGATGAAAAATAACTGCCTGCATGAGCAGTTACGGCAGATTCTGGGTAAAAAATTTCAAGAGACCAAACAACCCAACTGCCAGGTCTGAAGAGCCTGGAGCAAAAGCATGCCCCAGCACACAACATCACCTAAGGGGTAGGCAGACCACCTAAGTAAGCCACCCCTCCTACTTGACCCCTGGACACATCCCTACCCTTTCCCATATAAGGAACAAGCTCAGCCTTCCTTGGGGTGCAGAGCAAGCAAGGGAACCTGTTGGTTTGTTCTCATATACCCCAACCCTGCAGCAGGAGTTCCAATAAAGCCTGGCCTGAAAAAAAAAAAAGCATGTGTAGTAATATATTGCAATATATTTTAATAGCTTTGAGTGTTCACTAAAAAGCTTATTGATAAAAAGAGGAAAAAAGAAGCAAGAGTCACCGTGTCTGACATCACTATTAATGTCGCCTACATATGGGTTAGTCTTTGCAGTTCTGTGCCTAAGAGTACATGCAGTCTGCTCTGGGTTCTCCTGGGGAAAAGAAATACTGGCCCGTCAGGGAAAAAAAAAATGTGTCCATGTCAATTTTTCTAGCTGATTTTGTTTTGAGAATTAGGAATTCAGGGTAAAGTTGCATGGACCTTTTTTTTTTTTCTCATTAAAAGACAGAGATGACACATGAAAACTTGGTACTAGATAAAAGGAAGGGGGAAGACACCGCCTTCTTCCTGTTGAAACAGATGACAAGAATGAAAACACAGGATAAGAAGGAGTGAAGTAAGAAATGCGAATATGAAGCCCTCCCCCACCCTCTGGGTGGTGGGGAGGGGAGTGTTGCTAAGCAGCAGGAGACAGAGTGATCAGCAGTAGCAGGCGCAGGAGGAAGAAGAATGGGACAAGGGGAGCTGGAGTTGAGTGTGGGTGCCCTTCTGTTCAGTGGCCGGATGGGGCCCTCAATCTACATTCGAATGAATGAAAGAACGGGCCAAGCTACTTTTCTCCACAAAATGCTCTGGAATCTTGCCTATTACATGGCAAAACCTGGAACACACTGCCCACATTTCTTATTTCTAGGGGAGATTTGCTTCACTAAACCCATTACAGAACTCACTGTACATCACCTTTCTACCAAAGCTGATCTTCAGCAGAAAACCCAGCACTGAAAAACTTAAGATGCCAGGGGTTCTTACTGTACCCAGTTTTCCCTGCTGACATAATTGTGACCCCTTTAGTCTCAATATTGCTACTGACAAAGTGTATGACTGTCCAATCCATAGCAGTTACTTTAGACACAAGACAACAGGGGCAAACGTACTTTAAAAAAGTGGTGTACAAGTATAGGAGATTACTGAAGATACTCATCATAAAATAGTGGCTGTATATGCTAAGTGAATGGAGTCCATTATAAACCAAAGCACTGAAAGATAACACCTCTCCTTTTGGGCCAAAAAAAAAAAAAAAAAGATTTCCTTTTAATACAGCAGTTCTTAATAAAGGAGATGTCTCCTTGCTTTGCCTTTAACAGCTCAGCCCAACGTTTCCACGATGATTTTCAACTGCCCCCTGCCCTTCAGTGTTGACCTCAGCCTCTGCAATTCGGTGTCCACTCCATCAAAATGATTTTCCACAGTTATAACCCATTGCACCACATCATCACATTTTTTTGTATAGAGCAGCAATTGCTAGCTGAATGGAATAATGGTTATTTATGCCTTGCCAAATACTTTTTGAAGCTTGAGTCTGATCTGTTTCCTACTCAACTGCCCAGAGTTCTGCTGCACTCAGAAGTACTAATGATCAAATCTGGGGTCTGCAGGCTCCTATAGACAGAACAACAAAGCCCATGAACATAGATGGGGGGAAAGCTATGTTTTATTTCACTAACCTCTAACTGGAATATTAGAGATTATCCTAATATTTGATTAGGTAATGCTAATCAAAGAAATCAGTATTCTTTGAAAACTGGCAACAAGTGACAGTAGTTATTATCTGTGACTGTCACCAAAATAAACCACAGACACCTTTGCATCAGTTGAAATATTGTTGGGGGCTCATCACCACTTCAAAATTATAGTAGTTACCCAAACTTCTGTCAGGTCTTACTTAAGAAGCACATATTCTTATATCGCAATGTAAGGTATACGTATAACTTTTATGGTAACTGATTTCATTTGTGATTCTATATACTTTATGCATTTTAAAACATTTGGAGAAAAGGTCTATAAACACAACTGCATTGCCGTCTACCTTCCACAAACAGCACAAACAAGCGTTCTGGCAAAACTGGTTTAACTCACTGAGTGAATCACAGCCCTTCTCTGCTACATTCTAGCTAACAAAGTGCTGTTGGAAACATCCTTAAAGTGTTTCAGTCAAGAAGCTTTCACACGTTTGAAAGGTAAAAAGGAAGACAGAGGTCTTTTCCAAGGACACGATCGGATATAACAAGACCTTGCCCCCTAGTAGACAGCGGTTCCCATCCGCTGTGCCTTCCTGGCTCTCCTCACTGCACATGTGCAAGAATCTTTTTTTTTTTTTTTTATTCCATTAAGCACCAGACTTCACAAGAGTTCATCTTAGCCAGTTTTTCTTGTTTTAACTTGTGACAATGAGAAACCTGGCTACGGGATCCTCATTGGCTAGGATGAATTTGCTTATTCAAACCTAGCACATATATTAAATCATTTCAGAACACACTACACCGTGAGAATCAAATTAATCAGAGTGCTTGGGGCCAGTTCTGTCTTCAGCCCCATGTACCCAGTCAAAAGACTGCTTCTGAAAGTCCTTTCTTCACCCCATCTCAGTGGGGTTGCGTGATTCACTTGTAATGATTCTGAGACCAATTCCAACATCTGAGGGGCTTCCCCACACCAACGAGCAACTTTCCAGAGCCAATGGAGGGTCCTTCTATTCAATTCGATTTTGACACTACAGACCTGTGAAAGCAGCGCTTCTGCCCCTTTCCTGTTTCCCCATTTCTGTCCTCCTCTTCCCTTCAGAGAACCTACTTAAAGAAGAGAGAGCACTGAGCAATCTAGCCTAACTCCTGACTTACAGTCTCCCGAATGCACACCATGCCTTGCCTATCCTGCTGATTCTTTTCCAAGAATCAAAGACTAGCTCTTTGATCCCAAGATAACATATGAAGAGAATCAGCCGCTCTGCACACAAAGGAGAAGGAGGCAGAATCCAACCTTCTGCCTCAGAGATTCACTGATATTCTTCTCCCCCTTTTCCCCCCTCTTTAAAAACTGTCAGGGCTGAGCAGAATCTTTGGAGGTAGTCTTAGGACATGAACCCACCTTTCCCCTAGATTTCCAGCTTTTCTTATTAAAGCACCTCTCCTTTTTTCTGGCACTTGCCTCTTGAGTTTGAGTAGTAAACAGTAGTAAACCAGAAAACAGTAACAGATTTTGGAAGCCGACATGGGGCTGGGCTCTGGGGATGTCTAGTTGCTTCGGGCTTCCTGGGTTGGAGCTGCCAGCTGCAGTGACTTGCACTTAAAATGGTGTATCATGAAATTGCTTCATCTTCAAGAAGATTCAAAGAAAGGATTTTTTTTTACAACTGCAAGTTTTTAATAACTTTTAAATCATACTGTTGAACTGGGTAAGATATGCAAAAAGTCTAATGGAAACTGATTTCATAAAACTGTTAAAAAGAAATTAGTTGACTTGAATACACTGAAGAATATGGTTGTAATTTTTCAGTTTTGTAAAATACTATTGGCTTTTAATCTTATTTTCCCAGATATATGGAAAACCTCTCCCTTTTAGCTAATTATGACTGACAGCAATTTGGTAAATCATACGTTTGTTAGCAGACTTGAAACATTTTTTCCTCTCTACCTGATCCCTCCAGAGGTTGAAAACACTTAGGTTCCCAGCAGCTTTATCAGGGAAATTAGGAAGGCCACATCTTCACAGGTGCAAAAATCTCACGGTATTTTGGGGATCTCAAAAAGCAAAGAATTCACCTAAATCCATAGCGCAGAAATATATGACAAGCCCTTGGTATGGTTTTCCTGGCCCTGAGACTCCTTATGAAAAGTTTGGCACAGTCAATTTAAAGGAGCCAATATTACCAATTAACCAGATTCATTTTACAAACAAGTTAAACCTTAATTTTGTTATATTTTATTAAAACAAGGGTAATTTTAGACAGAAATGTTTCAGTGGATATCCAATTCTCATTCTGTTGAGTTCAGCTGGTCAGTCATGTCCGACTCTTTGGGACCCCATGGACTGCAGCACATCAGGCTTACCCCGTCCATCACCAACTCCCGGAGCTTGCTCAAACTCATGTCCATTGAGTCGGTGATGCCATCCAACCATCTCATCCTCTGTTGACCCCTTCTCCTCCTGCCTTCAATGTTTTCCAGCATCAGGGTCTTTTCCAGATCTTCGCATAGGTGGCCAAAGTATTGGAATTTCAGCTTCAGCATCAGTCCTTCCAATGAATATTCAGGACTGATTTCTTTTAGGATGGACTGGCTTGATCTTCTTGCAGTCCACAAGATCCTCAAGAGTCTTCTCCAACACCACAGTTCAGAAGCATCAATTCTTCGGCGCTCAGCTTTCTTTATAGTCCAACTTCCACATCCATACATGACTACTAGAAAAACCATAGCTTTGACTAGACGGACCTTTGTTGGCAAAGTAATGTCTCTGCTTTTTAATATGCTGTCTAGGTTGACCATAGCTTTTCTTCTAAGGAGCAAGCGTCTTTTAATTTCATGGCTACAGTCACCATCTACAGGAATTTTGGAGCCCAAGAAAATAAAGTCTCTGTTTCCATTGTTTCCCCATCTATTTGCCTTGAAGTGATGAGACCGGATGCCATGATCTTAGTTTTCTGACTGTTGAGTTTTAAAACAGTTTTTTTCACTCTCCTCTTTCATCAAGAGGCTCTTTAGTTCTTCTTCACTTTCTGCCATAAGGGTGGTGTCATCTGTGGATCTGAGGTTATTGATATTTCTCCCGGCAATCTTGATTCAGCCTGTGCTTCCTCCAACCCAGCATTTCTCATGCTGTACTCTGCATATAAGTTAAATAAGCAGAGTGACAATATACAGCCTTGACGTATTCCTTTCCCAATTCAGAACCAGTCCATTGCTCCATGTTCGGTTCTAACTGTTGCTTCCTGACCCGCATACAGGTTTCTCAGGAGGCAGGTATGGTGCCTGATTCTGATTCTGTTAACTGAGCTATAAGACCCACTGCCCAGATAGTTTCTTGTTGTCATGCTACATACCCTTAAAGTTTAATCAAATTATTAAAAAAGATGCTCTATGCTTGTTTCAAAAGTTTGTCCCAGCAATCTACCTTCAGATGAATAACAGATGCTCCATGACCTATACTGGAAGTGAAATGAAGTGAAACTTGCTTAGTCGTGTCCGACTCTTTGTGACCCTATGGACTGTATAGTTCATGGAAGTCTCCAGGCCAGAATACTGGAGTGGGTAGCCTTTCCCTTCTCCAGGGGATCTTCCCAACCCAGGGACCGAACCCTGGTTTCCCACATTGCAGGCAGATACTTTACCAGCTGAGCCATAAGGGAAGACCAGCATTTAAAAGGCTATCTCCAATCAAGATAAGAGGACCTTTAGCTCATGTACAGTGCATCTCTTTTTTTAAGTGCCAATATTTATAAACTTTTTTATTGTGTATTGGGGTATAGCCAATCAACAAACAATGCTGTGACAGTTTCAGGTGAAGAGTGAAGGGACTCAGCCATCCACATACATCTATCTATTCACCTCCCCAACCCACCTCTCATCCATGCTGCCACATATCTGAGCAGAGTTCCATGTGCTATTCAGTAGGTCCTTGTTAATTATCCATTTAAAATACAGCAACGTGTACATGTCCACCCCAAACGTACTATGCCTTCTCCCTTGGCAACCATAAGCTCGTTCTCAACATCTGTGAGTCTGTTTCTTACATTTGTTAAGTTCATTCGTATCATTACTTTTTAGATTCGACATATAAGGGATGTCATATGATATTTCTTCTTCTCTGTATGACAATCTTTAGGTCCATCCATGTTGCTACAAATGGCATTATATCTCTTTTTTATATTTTTACAAATGGCATTATATCATTTTAATGGTTGAGTAATATTCCATTGTGTATATGTGCCACATCTTTATTCTTCTGTTGATGGCCATTTAGGTTGCTTCCATGTCTTGCCTATTGCAAATAGTGTTGCAACGAACACTGGGGTACATGTATCATTTTGGATCATGTTTTTCTCTGGATATATGCCTAGGAGTGGGATTGCAGGCTCATACGGTAGCTCTCCTTTTAGGTTTTTTAAGGAAACTCCATGCTGTTCTCCATAATGGCTGTACCAACTTACATTTCTACCAATAGTGCAGGAGGGTTCCCTTCTCTCCATGCCTTCCCCAACATTTCTTGTTTGTGGCTTTTTTGTTGATAGCCACTCTGGCTGGTATGAGGTGATATCTCATTGTGGTTTTGATTTGCATTTCTCCAATAATCAGCAATGTTGAACATCTTTTCATGTGGCAGCTGAAGCTCCGATACCTTGGGCACCTGATGCAAAGAGCCAACTCAGTGGAAAAGACCCTGATGCTGGGAAAGAGTGAAGGCAGGAGGAGAAGGTGTCGACAGAGGATGAGATGGTTGGATGGCATCACCGACTCGATGGACATGAGTTTGAGGAGGCTCCAGGAGAGAGTGAAGGACGGGGAGGCCTGGCGTGCTGCAGTCCATGGGGTTGCTAAGAGGCAGACACAGCTGAGCCCCTGAACAAAAGATCGGCCCGCCTGTACGTCGTCTTTGGGGAAATGTCTCTTCAGGTCCTCAGCCCTTATTTTGAGCAGATTGTTTGTGAAAATGACTCTTAGATTCGTATTTCCCACTTAAGAACAGCCTTTGCATTGGCCTAGTCTGTGGAGGGGACTGCCGATCCCAAACACATCAGAAGAAGAAGAAAAAGACAGTGGTAAGCAGCTGACCAGGGGTCTGGACCAGACCGGTAAGAACTGCCACACTAATCTAACTGAACTGTTCACTGAAGGCCTGTCTCCCCATGGACACTGAATGTTTTTACTTCTAACCACATTGTTGTCCCTAGTGTTTGGGACATTCCTCAGCCCACCTCAGCGTGGCTTGCCACCCCTCCACCCCACCGCCAGGATCTCTTCCCTACAAGGTCAAGCATCTTTAAGCTTTTCAAAATTCAATACGGTCACTGCAGCTGACTCAGTTCAGTTGTGCGCCCCTCCTCCCTCCAGGCGTTCCATGTCTCTGACCCCCAGGACACTCTGCTGTCCTTCTCTTCCCAGACGTTCTTGCCTGGTGTTCTTCAGTCTCCTCAAGCTTCCACTCCACCCGCTACTTGACCCTGAAGTGCTAGGGAAGTTTGTCAAGACTCTTCTTTACCAAATGAGCCAAGCTCCTCTTTCTGAAGGGGCCCCAACCTTGGGCTGAGTTCAAGCTGCACTCTGTCCTAACAAGAATCCTGCTGGGTCACATTAATGAAAACCTCTCGTCCTTGGTATCTTAGCACTTTGGGCCACCTGTGGCAAGATCCTGCAGAGCATGGGTTATTTCGTATTCCCCTTACTTGTGCTGTTTCTGCTTTATAATTTTCCATCCACCAACCCCCTGCCCCACTTCTTGGTTATAGACACCCACTTTTCCTTGTTGCATTTGGAGCAGAACCTCATCTTGCATCCCCGTTGCAAAACCCCAACACAGTAGTCCCTTCCTGAACAAAGTCTTCCTTATAATCTGTTATAAGGTTCATGGATTGGGCTTTTTTTTTTTTTTTAACAAGCTGTTGCAATGAGTGGAGAGGAACTCTCCTCTGCTTTACATGGACCAAACTGGTGTAATCACTGCTGTGAGACATACATGTCCTAAGGTTCAGCAGTTCCTCTGGAGCTCAAACGTGCAATAACAGACATGCAAAGAATGCTCTCATACCTGAAATGGGAAAAAGAAATGAAGGATCCGATTACTCACCAACAGAGGAGTGCACAGGTTGTGGCACAGCACACTGATTTGACAGAATGTTTTAGAGCAGTTAAAATGAACCACGGAGATACTTACATCGACATAGGTAAGTCTTGAAAATATAATATTAAAACACAAAATGCAATTTGCAAAAGAATTATTCAGGCAGATAGCATTTATGTGCACTATTAAATACACAGCAAATGTTAGTATACATTCTGATGTACAAAGATGTAGTTTAAAAACATAGACGGGAAGCATACACATCAACCTCAGGAGTATGGTTTCAGGGTGATTTCTCTTGGGTCAGGATTGCTACTTATCTTGTGTGAGACTCATATGAGTCAGGGTATGTTCAGTAGGTCAAGATGGAGTCACAGTGGCCACTGTGGACTCCCACCATCTTGGTGTAATAAATTAAGCGTGTTAAGGAATTGTTCGGTAAATTCTAAAGAAGGACATCGCAAACAGGAGGAGCTCCTGTTACCCCTTGTTTGTCTGGTTTCCCTACTCTGACTAACCTGTGTTGTGTGCTAGTTTTGTGCAATAAACCAGATGATATCAGCTATATTTTGTCTGGTCTGCCTTCCTGTGATCCTAACTTGCCTCACTGCTGGGCCCTGGTTAGAGGCTGCCTCCATGGAGAGGGTGGAAGTACAGGGTTGATGTCACAATTGTTTTATTTTTTTTAAAAAAGGTGGGGGGTATAGCTAAAGCGGGTTGTGTGGAAATGGGTACCAGTTATATTATTTCCCACAGTTATCTGTGCTATTAGAAAGGCCTAATGATAAAAATTTTTATGTTAAGATGTATTAAAATGTGTAAATGCCTCAATCGCATAGTCTTCAGGCTTTCAAAAGAAGGCTTGTTTTTTCAAAATGCTAGATGTAGCTGTTAATACATTCAGCATCACACTAGAGAACAATTTTATGGATTTCTTAAAAATCTAACTACCGAACACAGTTACACATAACTAAACTCAAGAAACTGGTTTATGCTGGGAACTTTTACCAATGACTATTAATTAATATTAGTATCTTTGAAACAAGTCCCCTACCCCCCCCCCCCCCCCACCACCACGATTTAAATCAGGTGTAGCCACTCGTGGCTACATACCCAGATCTTTGAGTAGAGCTTAGAGCGAGGGAGAGCTATTTCAGTCCCACTAATTCAAGCTCTGCTTCGAGAGACTCAGGATGAAGCTGGGGGTTCCGCACTTCTAAAAAGCTCCTTGAACTGTGTGAGTGAAAAAAAACGTTGCCTTCCAAATCAGTAACAAAGGACACTGCAGCCACCAAGCCAGGGCGTAACAGCTGCCGCATGGCTGAGCCCTGAGAAAACTCAGGGTAAGAAAGCACAGGAGGCTGGGCCTGGACAGCTAAGCCTCGTAACAAAGGAGTGATTTCAGTGAGCCCAAACTCTTGCATCTCCCTCCACAAAGTGAAGCCACTGAGTCGTGTCTGACTCTTTGCGACCCCATGGATGGTAGCCCACCAGGCTCCTCCATCCATGGGATTTTCCAGGCAAGAGCACTGGAGTGGGTGGCCATTTCCTTCTCCAGGGGATCTTCCCCACTCAGGGATCGAACCCAGGTCTCCCGCATTACGGACAGATGCTTTTACTGTCTGAGCCACCAGACAGTGGCTAAATTCACTAACTGGAGATGTCCGGTTTTCTTTTAATTAACAGAAATCTTCTGATGGTCCGACTACCTGTCTTTGTTGCAAAAGCTCCTATGTATCCTGGCTCCTCCCTTTCTTCTCTGGAGTGGTCCCTCAGAGTAAGCCAGGGGCTGCATCCCAGGCTTGAAGTCCTCAGAATGTCCGCTGAATAAAACCAGTCAACAGGTGATTTTAATATGTAATAATAGCATGAGCTGGAATTTCTAGTTTCCATGCTTGGCTTCAGAGAGTAAAAACTCAACCCCCCTCACAACTTTCTAAAGCCAAATGATTCACTTGTCCAAGATAAATGATCCACGAATGTGCCTTCCCTGATTCCCCTACACCACACCCCCACCTGCCCTACTTAAAACTCTTAGGTTTGACCAGATGTTCAAAAAAGCTACTGCCTCATCCCCATCCACCCTTCCATAGGGGAGCTTCTTACACACCCTTCTGGTATTCTTCAAAAACATAAAGCAAATAGAAACACAGTTGTTTATTTTCCTCCTGGTCCTTCTAAAGGAGAACACACTGTGTACCCTATTCTGGTTTCTCCCAACCCCAAGTAGCAATATATTCTGGAGAGGTTTCTAACATGTAACAGAATTCCCTTTGTTTTCATAAGTAATGCTGCAACAAGGAAGTTCTTTGCTGTGAATGTCTCGATCTGTACCTTGACTGTGGACTTGGTTATACAAATCTTCAGGATATAAAATACCACAGAAATATATGTACACATTTCTTTGGAAGAGAAGTTCTCTATCCCTTTGGGTTCTAACGGTGGGGGTTGGGGTGGGGTAGGGGTGCTGGAAAATAACTGACAATAGATTTACAAGAGAAAAGAAAGTTTGTTTATATCTGCAGAGGTACTTTTAGGAGGCTCTGTTTAAATATAGATAATGCTTCTTTCTTTAGGCTGCTGAATGGTCAAGTGGTTTATGGTTAGAGTAATATTCATACCATTTTAGTGGGTTGTTTTTCCTTGTTATTACAATAATATCAATTTTCTGGTTTCAATAACTGTACTACTGAGATGTAGCTATGGGAGAATCCAAGAGTGATGGACAAGGGAATCTCTGTCTCTATTATCTGTGTTTATGTAACTTTCTGTGAATCTAATTACGTATTTCAAAGTAAAGTTTCTTTAAAAGATGATGCAAAGAGTAACTTTTGATCTACATGATTTCACATCTGTGCATGTTACTTCTACCTGCAGCATAAGCTAGAAGAGGGAATTCTCTAGCAAAGGGCAAAATAAACTCAAAATACTGATCAATTTTCTCTAATTGCGCTTTGCAGCAGTTAAACCATTCTCCCTCCCATTAGCAAATATATCATAGTTCCTATGTCCCTAGTATCTTGCTAAAACAGCTGGTAGGCCAATGTTTAGGTCTCTGCATGCCTCTCAGAGGTTAAAAAATAAATTGTGTCATAGTGTTCTTTTACGTGTCTTCATTTATAAGTCGGCACACGATGGTGTGATCACTCACCTAGAGCCAGACACCCTGGAATGTAAAGTCAAGTGAGCCTTAGGAAGCATCACTACGAACCAAGCTAGAGGAGGTGACGGAATTCCAGTTGAGCTATTTCAAATCTTAAAAGATGATGCCGTGCAAGTGCTGCATTCAATACGCCAATAAATTTCGAAAACTCAGCAGTGGCCACAG
>ML660216.1:11841413-11889364 GCA_007570785.1 Antilocapra americana | reverse complement strand
TCCAGGCCAGGCTTCAGCAATATGTGAACTGTGAACTTCCAGATGTTCAAGCTGGTTTTAGAAAAGGCAGAGGAACCAGAGATCAAATTGCCAACATCCGCTGGATCATCAAAAAAGCAAGAGACTTTCAGAAAAACATCTATTTCTGCTTTATTGACAATGCCAAAGCCTTTGGCTGTGTGGATCACAATAAACTGTGAAAAATTCTGAAAGAGATGGGAATATCAGACCACCTGATCTGCCTCTTGAGAGACCTGTACGCAGGTCAGGAAGCAACAGTTAGAACTGGACATGGAACAACAGACTGGTTCCAAATTGGGAAAGGAGTATGTCAAGGCTGTATACTGTCACCCTGCTTATTTAACTTATGTGCAGAGCACATCATGAGAAACACTGGGCTAGATGAAGCACAAGCTGGAATCAAGATTGCCGGGAGAAATATTAGTAACCTCAGATATGCAGATGACACCACCATTATGGCAGAAAGTGAAGAATAAAGAGCCTCTTGATGAAAGTGAAAGAGGAGAGTGAAAAAGTTGGCTTAAAGCTCAACATTCAGAAAACTAAGATCTTGGCATCCGGCCCCATCACTTCATGGCAGATAGATGGGAAACAGTGGAAACAGTGGCTGACTTTATTTTTTTGAGCTCCAAAATCACTGCAGATGGTGACTGCAGCCATGAAATTAACTCCTTGGAAGGAAAGTTATGACCAACCTAGATAGCATGTTAAAAAGCAGAGACATTACTTTGTCAACAAAGGTACATCTAGTCAAGGCTATGGTTTTTCCAGTAATCATGTATGGATGTGAGAGCTGGACTATAAAGAAAGCTGAGCTCTGACGAATTGATGCTTTTGAACTGGGGTGTTGGAGAAGACTCTTGAGAGTCCCTTGGACTGCAAGGATATCCAACCAGTCCATCCTAAAGGAGATCAGTCCTGGGTGTTCACTGAAAGGACTAATGTTGAAGCTGAAACTCCGATACTTGGCCACCTGATGCGAAGAGCTGACTCATTTGAAAAGACCCTGACGCTGGGAAAGATTGAAGGCAGGAGGAAAGGGGACGACAGAGGATGAGATGGTTAGATGGCATCACCGACTCAATGGACATGGGTTTGCATGGACTCCAGGAGTTGGTGATGGACAGGGAAGCCTGGAGTGCTGTGGTTCATAGGATTGCAAAGAGTCGGACATGACTGAGCAACTGAACTGAGCTGAACTGAAAGAATTACTTTAAAAGTAAATTAACACAGTGGGATATAATTACACACCTATCCGAATGGCTAAACTAAAACAATTTACTGACAACTCCAACTGCTGGCAAGAATGAGGAGAAACAGGATCTCTCGTATCCTGCTGGGAGGAATGGACTATGGTAAGGTTAAGGTGAAAAACAGTTTCAAAGTGAAAGCAAAGTGAAAGTGTTAGTCAGTCGCTCAGTCCTGACCAACTCTTGAGACCTCATGGACTGTAGCCCACCAGGATTCTCCGTCCATGGGATTTTCCAGGCAAGAATACTGGAGTGGGCTGCCATTTCCTTCTTCAAAATATATAAGAGTTACTCCAAAAAGGAAATAGAAGAGAGGAGGAAGGTCCTTCATACCAAGTGTTTTTAGGTAATACGTACAAGATTAAATGTCAATTTGCTTAATTATGGGTGTCCTAGGTGGCTCAGGGGTGAAGAATCTGCTTGCAATGTAGGAGACAAAAGTTCGACCCCTGGGTCAGGAAGATCCCTGGAGGAGGGCATAGTAATCCACTCCAATATTCTTGCCTGGATAACCCCATGGACAGAGGAGCCTGGCAGGCTATATAGTTCATGGGGTCCCACAGACACGATCGAAGTGACTTAGCCAGCATGCATGTGCTTAATTATGCTTGTTGCTTGCTGCTGCTTTAGGTTAATTAACCTAATCAAGACAAGAACTGTGACTTTCTGATGTTTTTATGCTCCATGAGAGGATAAAGGTGTAATACGGCATATAAACAGTTCTTTAGGTTGATAGGCCAATTAACACAGAATTTAGATTTGAAAGATACAGCTCCTAGTCAATTCTGACTAAACATAGAATATCCATCTTAAGATCTGACATAAGTACTACATACCTCACTGTAGGTTTTAAAGTTGATTCTTTCTCTGTTTTAATATGCTCGAGCCAAAACTTTAGCAACAGAATCTCTCGAATTCCTACATGCTCTCTTTCCAAACAGTGGCTTCAAAGGTGTCCCCAAAACTAATGAAGATGTAGTCTCTCCCTTCTATTAGTCTCTAGTTCTTCATTGTAGTCACTAGTAGTTCCTAACAATGCTACCACCTTCTAGAAGAATAAGAGACTGCCTCAGGAAATGTTAGTGAAACATATTTCTGGAGAGTTGATTTTGCCTCAGGCTTAATCAACCAAGACAGAGCACAGTGCCAGGAACCAGCATAAAGGAGACCTGTTTGCCTTCTGTGTAACCTTTGCAAGTCAGCACATTCTCCTTCCCAAATTACCAGTGCACAAAAATGAAGGCAGAGACTAACTTCCCTTTATTTCCAAAGGAATCTTAAAAGAAGGAATTATTAATGAATCTGGTTTTTTAATTGCACGATTAACTTGGGTCCAATACCTTTCAGGAGCTGGGAATTTCTTTGACCCTTCCTCCTCTTCAGGGAAACTAGGCTGGTAGCAGAAAGAACAGTTAAGGTAGAAGTGAGCACAGCTAAATTTCAGAACAGGCATGGCATAGTCCAACGCCAGCAGGGGCCAGGTGGCTGCCGCGCCGAATGACAGTATTCGGCAGTTCTTCATGGCTCAGTGGACCAAGTTCATACCCTGCCTCAATTTTCAATACAGCATCTCCATAAATTTGCCCTGGGTTAGGGGGCTGTATTTGGAACTTCTCAAAAAACATTTGCCTTTGCTTTCCTTAGTTGTTTTCTTCATGTGGCACAATCTCTGCTTGTACTTCTGCCCTTATGAAAGGACTGAAATAGCCCTCTCGTTCTTTTGCTCCAGTTCTGCATAAAGCATGTTTGCCACAAAGCCTCCTTGGATATCCTACATTTATTCTTCTTTTGCTTTGCCGTTCTGCACCATTCATCCAGAATGGTCTGTATGTACCCCAAGCAGCACAGACTTGCACTCTCTGGAACTTTCAGTCCCTCAGATGTCCCATGCTCATCTGTGACTTCGGATAATACCTACTTCTTTAGTTCTTTATCTTTCTGATTTCCAGATCCTCATCCTGCCCAGCTTTCCCAAACTCTCCAAAGATATGTTTCACTGACATTTTTTAAAACTGAAAGTCTAACAGAGAATTATTTTTCCTCTGTTCCCCCTAAATCATTTTTCCTCCAAAACATCCCAATCTTTGCCCATCACTAAGCCACTCCATTTAGAAACTGTGTAATTTCTCCATCTCAACAGGAGTCTAAGATAGGGTTAGTAGTCAAGGATTGTAAGAGAAAGGGGAAAGAATTTTATGGCTGCCAGAGAAGATCTTTATGGTTAGTCTTCAGGGCACCAGAGAGAAAGGAGGGTGGTAAATAAATTGCAAATACCATCCTTTCTGTACTGATGAGTAATAGCATTATAAATGCTGTGTTTTAGTAAACAAAAAAGGCTGTTGTCTGTGACTGTGGGCAATGCTGTTTGGGTTACACTCACTGTTGTGGGAACAAGTACAGACAGACATAACCTCTGAACACAGTAGTGTCTTGCCAACTGAATTTGTTCTATCCCTCTGCAAACATTCTGGCACAATTATTCCTTATTCCAATCTCCACACCTTTGCTAATACATCTCCTTGGTCTGGAACCTTCACCCCTCTGAGCTTTACTTAAACCTAAGATACCCCGTATTTTTGGTTGTTTTTTTGTTTTTGGTGCTTACGTCAAGCCTTACCTCCTATAAGTACATCTCTCTGAGCTATTTACTTAGCACTGGCAATAATTCATGCAAGGCAATACTAAGCTAACACTTAAAGAGAGCCGACTATGCTGGCCACTGTTTCAAGTGCTTCACTCACACCTACATACGAATTAATTTAATCTTCATAATGATCCCACTGGATAAGTACTGTTATTCTCCCCACTTGACAGGTCAAGAAACTGAGACCCAAAGTGGTTAAGTAAGCTGCCCATGACCTGAATGATCAGTCTACGGAAACCACGTTCTAACCCACTCTGCTACAGGTAACATCCCATCCATCAGATTTTGCTAACTTATGTAAAAGAGCTTCAAGTCAAAGTGAAAGTCAATCAGTCATGACTCTTCGCAACTCCACGGACTATATAGGCCATGGCATCCTCCAGGCCAGAATACTGGAGTGGGGAGCCTATCTTTTCTCCAGGATATCTTCCCAACCCAGGGATCAAACCCAGGACTCCCACACAGCAGACAGATTCTTTACCAGCTAAGCCACAAGGGAAGCCCAAAGAGCTCCAAAGGCCACAATAAAACCAATAAATCCAAATAATAGGCTTTTGATGTATCTGAGGAAGGGGAGGGACTGGTGCAGGAAGGTGAAGTTTAGAAACAGACTGTGGAGAAATTAACTGACAACATGGAGTTGGTCAAGCTCTCCTGTCCCACTGTCTCACGGTCTTGGTCTCACACCTTATGTTCTGTTAACAGTGATATTCTGATCTTGGTAGCACTGGGCCTGTGTACTCATTTGGCCATGGGCCACTTTGTTTGTCTTAGTATATCAGTAGTCTTTGAAGACTCCCTGCCGCTGCTGCCCTTGACCGGAGAATAAACATGTCTGCAGTCCCCACAGCTCCTCCAGTCTTCTTCCAGCTTCCCTGGTCATGCCTTATCTACCCTGGGTTCAGTGAACAGTGTGAGTGGCAAGACACAGACCAGTTGGAATACCAGCTCTACCATTTTCTAGTTAATCGACTTCGAGCAAGTTAAGTCACTTAACCTTGTTTAGCGTGAGCCTCTGGGTCTGAAAGATTATAAACTACTTTTTAGAATGGTTGTGAGAATTAAATGATACGGGTAAAGCACCAAGCACATGGCTGCCACATGGTATGTGATCAATAAATGTTGGCTCCAGAACATGAAAAGAGGCTCAAATTGTGAAATACAGTGACCTTTCTTTGCTAAAGTATTACACAATGGTTATAAAATGGTATTAAACAGTAACCATAAAAACGTAATTCTTTGCGACAATACACTAATGTGATTCTACTAATTTCCTTAATACCCCAAGCCCGTAAAAGAGCCAAACATTAATTATCTCTAATGAAACAAAAAGAGCCTTGCCTCTGGGTATCAGACTGAAACAGCAGAGGGCCTATAACTCACTAAAGACAAATGCAAATAAGTATAAAGAAGCAAATAGTCAGCAGTGGGAAAGTTCCCATAAAGTGCACCAACAAACGGGAGTGTATTGGGATAGTTCTGGAAACCGCGTCTTAAGGGCTGAAAGTTCAGTGAGATGAGAACCCGACGCGCGAGTCTACAGTTTTTGGAGGTCTGGAAAGCGGAGTTTCGCACAACTCCTGGGAGGCAGGCTTCAGTTCTCTTTCTAGGAAGAGGGATAGGAAAGGGTTCTCCTGTGCCACGATGAGCGTTCCCGTGCAAGATGCTCGCGTCCCAACAGGGTTAAGGGCAGAGGAAATTCTCCTTCTGGCCGGTAAGGCCCACCAACTCCGAGGTCCCTTTCTAACTCTGGAGCAGGGCCGCGTTTATTAAAGAGGACAGGCGTGAACACTGGGCAGAATGAGACTGCTCACATTTCAACAATCTTTTTTAGGGGTTAAGGAGGGTAGGCGGTGAACATGTTAAGCATTGGGAAAAGCCGGCATCAGATAAGTGACATCTCTGCAAAATTCCTCCAAAGAGTCTCCGGGACCCAGTGGCCTGCAAAATCTTCCTTGCAGCTGCTGTCTCTCCGACCCAATGCAAGGTTGACTGCTCCTCCAAAGAAGCTTCTAGACCAGCCCCTCGCCTACTTCTCACCAGCTGCTCCTCTCAGCCTTCCTTACAGAAACGGAGGCCGGTTGGACCAGAGGCCTGGAGGGAGACCGGGGTCGTGGCCCGCCCGTGATGACGGGTCTCGGGACAGACCTGGCGGAGGGAGGGAAGCGCAGGTTCGGGACAGGGACCAGGGACACACGAGCCCCCCACCCCAGTCCGGTTAGGAAAAGACCCCTCTGCCGCTGCCAAGGTCAGCCGGGACCCCCCAAGACGCCGGCCTCGAGCGCACTCACCAGCGCGCCGCCGCGCAGCAGCCGAACCGTAGCTCGCTCCATCAGCGCTAGCAAGCAGATGCTACTGATCCGCGAAGACGCGCGTGGGAGCCCTGGGGCCGCACGCCAACACCTGGAGGCAGGGAGCGCCAGAGCCCCGCCCACTCGCCCCGCCCCTACCCTCCCTGGTTCCGCCCCCTGGTCCCGACGGTACGCCGAGAGGGACATGCAGCCTTCCTTCGCTTTTTCGCTCTGCTCACGCGAGAGTTGGGCACGGGCAGTGGGGCGGGAAGGGAACCGGAGACACAACAAACATGGCGGCGGCGGTGACGAAGACGGCGGGGGCGACGGCGACGGCGACAGCGGCGAACAAGGCGGTGGGGGTTCCTCGGTGCGACCGTCAGGTGGTAAGCGGCTGGTCGTCGGCTCGGACGGCGGTGACAGGGCGGGGGGAGGGCGCCGGGTGTTCGCGACGGGCCGCCCGGCTCCGCCCGGGACTCGGCCCCCGCGGAGGGGCGGGCGCGGTCGGCCGGCCGGCCGTCGGGGCCGCGACCCGGGGCCTTGCTGACCGGAGCGCGGAGGACGGCGTGTCCGGGCGCCCGGAGCCGCGCGGGAGCGGAGCCCGCGGCGGGGTCGCCGTCGGCCGGGGCCCGGCGGCTCGGGGCGGGGAGCAGCCCCCCGCTCTGACAGGTGGTCGCGGGCGCCGGAGGGGCGCCCCGGGCCGCGCGTCCCCGCCGGGTCCCCGGGCCGGGGGCTCCGCGGAGGCGCGGGGCTCCCAGGCGTTTCGAACCCTGGTGAGGGTGCCCCCCGACGTAGTTGCGGGCTGCCGGTTGGGAGGACTTTTGAAACCTCCCGTCTTCTATCAGGCAGTCCTGTCTGGATCCTTTGCTGCTGCTTGAGCACTCCGTCCGCTTGCGGGGAGATGTGAGATGTCGGGAGGGTTTTGCAACAAAGACCTGTTGAGGTTCGTGCCGGATTTAAATCGCAACATAACTGGCCGAAGGGCCAGGAGCCAAGCCATCCACCTCCTAAGTGCTGGGTCACTGAATCTGAAGTGAAGTTACACCGGTTCCGGCTGCCACTGGCCGTGCGGCCCTGTTAGTGTCCCCTCAGTGTGCTGCTGAGCTCCGAAGAGGAGCGACCAGCGGGAAAAGAAACACAGGCTCTCTAAGTTGTGAGCTCTGAAGAACTCAAGTTGGAAGACACACGACTTCTTTAGAACGACTGTTGAAACATCTGAGCTGACAGTTTTACACATTGCCCTTAGTTTTGGTTTATGTTGTGCATTTAACACGACTCTATGTTAATAGAATCTTGCGAGTTCTTTACAGAGGATTGAGGTGTTTGGTGTTTTCTTGGCTCCTGGGGTCCCAAGAGTTTCCCAGGGAAATCCGAAGTGTTTTGAGTTGCAATAGAGAGGATAATAAAGATGGGGATCAGATAGGCAGTTATTCCGCGTGCCTGATGGGTTTGTTTTTTTAAACCTTTTCCCGCAAATGTTTCCCTTTGGGGCTATGCTAGTACCTTGTTTTCATGCAGTTACAGCTGTTCGGCAGTACGAAGCCTGAGCCTTTTGGAAGTGTCGTATGGACAAATGAAATAAATAATTTGATTAGAAAGACAAAATTTTTGCCAAAAATGAAATCTTAAGAAATCCACCAGCGGGGAAAAAAACTATAGTGACAGTGATGCGTGTTACTCTTTGTTGATTAGTTGGAGCTTTTGCTGAAATGAAGCTGCTACTTTAGTCTTTATCTTTTAGGTTAGTTTTCTGGTACTAGTAAAATTGGCACATTATTTTATTACCTTATTAAACCTGTGTATGCTAATTTTTTTCTCAAAGGTTTTGATTTGTGGTATACTTTTCTTTGCAGAACTCTGTATGGCTTTTCAATTTTAGTTGAAATTCCCTCCATGGCCTTTGGGAGTCCCTTGGTGTGTCTCCAGAGTAAATTTCTATTACTCTACATTTCATCAATGTTGGAGTGGCAAGAAAAAGGAGGAACTGATTTGGGGTGAAAAGGTTAGATTGCATACATCTTTATTTCTTCCAACGTGTTTTTATTTATGTTTTATATTATGTCTTATGATTCCTCAAAGCCTGATAATGTCTCTTTTGCCTTTGAAGAACTTGCTTTTTTGACAGTTCTGTAATCAGAGGAAATGCGTTCTAATTCTTTCTGAAGTTCATGTTCTCTGTACAAAGGAAGCGTTTGATACGTATTCCATGGCAGAGTAATCAGTGACCATAATTGTTAAGGTATAAAAGTATATATACATTCATTGAACTGCAGTCACTGTATGTATATAGGCTGTCTAAACCCCAAATTAAGTTATTGTATAAGGAAGTGAGTTGCTAAGTCGACTACTTTACCTAGATTAAATAAAGTAGATCCTACTGCTGCTTAATCATGGTCTCAAAACTCCTGTAGCTATATTAAAAAAATTGAGTTTGGGAGGAAGGGAGGTTAAAGAGCCCCTTCTGGTTCTCATATTACCTCTCTTTCTTAGGATTGTCTTATAATTTGCATCCTGATGCCTCTGTTTAAAATTGTTAGCTCCTAGTTAAGAGGCTTTGTGGGTGTATTGATGAGCAACTTCCCTTTCTTAGTGTGAGACTGAAGGAGACCAGAGGACTTGAACATCAGGACCCAGAGAAGGTCAGAGAAAAGTTTAAGTTACCTGCTTAAAGAGGTTTTTGTGTTCTTTTGGGAAATCAGAACTTATTTCTCAGATGCTTCTTTCTTTCACTAGCATGGGTGATTTCTGGTTGTTTTGTAAGAACTTTATTTGTGAGTTTTGAATGGATAGCTGGGGAGAGCTGTTGGCATAAAAATAATTTAGGTGCATTCTCTACAGCTTCTATATAGACATGCATCTGTAACCCATGGAATACCATGCCAGCTTAACTTTAATTAGAGGGATCACAGGGAGGACTCAGAATTTTGCTGTATCATAGGAAATAATAATCATGAAGTATGGTAATGAGGACATTACAGTTTGCTGATTCTGAAAGTAGATTTTTATATTAACATTTGCAAAAGTTTTAAGATTTATCACTGTCTTAGCTGCATCTCTAGATAGCAGTTAATTTATGGAGTTCTTAGATTAAACATTCGGTCCTGAGACTGATGAGTACTTTGTTAAAGGTAGAAAGATGATTTGGATACAGAAACCCTTATCAAATTTTTTTCCCCTCGATACCAGGAAGTCTTCTGTAGTTTCAGAATTATTGTTCTTTTTGTAATTATTGTGATTAGAACTACTGACTTGAGATGGAGAAAGCTCGGTTTTGAGCTATAGACTCCATTCTGATTTAGGCATCCCTTGTATATACTTGCTTGTCTTATAGACTAGATCCCTGCAAGGGCTTGCAAGTCTGCAGTAGGAGGAGGTGAAGTAGGTCAAGTGAGCACAAAAATGCTTAAGGATGGAATGACAATTTTTAAATCATTGCAGGATGTCTGGTTATAAACCATATCAGTATGTTTAAAATTCTTAATAGAGTTTCTCTCAAGTTTACGATATTCAATTCAGTCGCTCAGTCATGTCTGACTCTTTGCGACCCCATGGACTGCAGCACGCCAGGCCTCCCTGTTCATCACCAGCTCCTGGAGTTTACTCAAACTCATGTCCATTGAGTCAGTGATGCCATCCAACCATCTCATCCTCTGTCATCCCCTTCTCCTCCTGTCTTCATTCTTTCCCAGCATCAGGGTCTTTCAAATGAGTCAGTTCCTCGAATCAGGTGGCCAAAGTATTGGAGTTTTTCAGCTTCAGCATCAGTCCTTCCAATAAATATTCAGGACTAATCTTGTTTAGGATGGACTGGTTGGATCTTCTTGCAGTCCAGGGGACTCTCAAGAGTCTTCTCCAACACCAAAGTTCAAAAGCATCAATTCTTCGGAGCTTAGCTTTCTTTATAGTCCAACTCTCACATCCATACAGACCACTGGAAAGACCATAGCTTTGACTAGGCAGACCTTTGTTAGTAAAGTAACATCTCTGCTTTTTAATATACTGTCTAGGTTGGTCATAATTTTTCTCCCAAGGAGCAAGCATCTAAATTTCATGGCTGCAGCCACCACCCGCAGTGATTTGTAGCCCAAAACAATAAAGTCTCTGTTTCCACTGTTTTCCCATCTATTTGCCATGAAGTGATGGAACCAGATGCCATGATCTTAGTTTTCTGAATGTTGAGTTTTAAGACAACTTTTTCACTCTCTTTCACTTTCATCAAGAGGCTCTTTAGTTCTTCGCTTTCTGCCATAAGTGTGGTGTCATCTGCATATCTGAGGTTATTGATATTTCTCCCAGCAATCTTGATTCCAGCTTGTGCTTCATCCAGTCCATTATTTTTAATGATGTACTCTGCATGTAAGTTGAATAAGCAGGGTGACAATTTCACCCTTGACATACTTCTTTCCTGATTTGGAACCACTCTTGTTCCATGTCCAGTTCTTAGTGTTGGTTCTTCACCAGTGTTGTCTTCCCTCTTTTCATTGGCATCCTTTGTGGTTTTTTTTTTTAAGAGCATCGTGCATTTTGATTGAAAATCAAATTTATGGCGGGATACACAGTGAAATTTGTAATGTGACAATGTGATAATAGCCAGGACTGTCAGAATATGCCAGCCATCCTCTGTGATTAGGCTCATTTGTGTTCTTAAAACTTGAGATGCATGTATAAAAATGTCCTGCTTTTTCCCCCTGCCTTGTCATGTGTACCTTAGCACTGTTATGCTTTCTAATCAGGATTTGGTATAATTTATCTTGCTTGTTTAAGAAGTATATTCAGATACTTTACAGTGGAAACATCAGTTTTTATGTGAAGTGATCAGCAAGAAGTGATGCTAAATTGAAATGAAACACCAGGATTTCTTTCTAAACTACAGCCTTTATAAAATTAGAACACAATCTTTAGGGCCTTAACAGCTTTTACATTTTAAAAAACAATTTTCCAGATCTTTTCTTTTTTTGGGTGGGGAGGTATCTCCCAGTCCTTACAAATTTTATTACCTTTTCCCTTTTTATATTGTGAGGGGCCTTTACCTGTGTTGAATGGCATAGTAATAGCAAGCATTCTTGCCTTCTTGATTCTAGAGGGAATGCATCTAAATTTTCTCCCTTAGTTGTGATGTAGATTTTCAGAAGTTAGCCTTTAGCAGCGTGAGGAAGTTTGTTTCTTTGTGCCCAGTGTTGCTACTCTGTTTTTCTATGGGGATGGGCGGTCTTTTCTCCCTAGAAAGTTTCCTGTTACTCCCTTTGTCTTTGAGGTTTTAAAATTTCACAGTAGTGTGTCTAAGTGTTATTTTATTACATGTTCTATTTTGCACTCTATGCTCCCTTTCTGACTGAAATGAAAAAAATCTTTAATTCCGGAAATTTCTTGATCATTTTGTTGTAGGAAGGGGGAGGCCCCCCTTCAGGGCCCCAAGAGCAGGCTCTTGTCTAACACGTGGAAAAGAATTGTCTGAGGAGACACATGTGCTGACAAAGCAAGAGATTTTATTGGGAAAGGGCACGGGGTGGAGAGCAGCAGGGTAAAGGAACCCAGGAGAACAGCTCTGCCATGTGGCTCGAAGTCTTGGGATTTATGGTGATGGGATTCATTTCCGGGTGGTCTTTGGCCAATAATTCTAATTCAGAGTCTTTCCTGGTGGCGCACACATCGCTCAGCTGAGAGGGATGCTGGAAAGTGGACAGACACACGGTGTCTCCTTTTGACCTTTCCCAAACTCTTCTGGTTGCTGGTGGCTTATTAATTCCGTATTCCTTACCAGGATCTCCTGTCATAAAACAACTCATGCGAATGGTTACTAAAGGGCCTGGCCAGGGTGGGCGGTTTCAGTCAATGTGCTTTCCCTAACAATTTCTTTAAAAAGCATTTCTCTTTATTTTTCTCCATCATTTTGGAACTCATTCTGCATCTTTATCTGCTATTATTTCTTATCTTTTTATGTATATTTTTATGTTTCTTCCCATCCCTGTATATTTTGAGGTGTGGTTTTCAGGTTTATTGAGTTAGAATTTTCTTATCAGTTCAGTTGCTCAGTCATGTCCAGTTCTTTGTGACCCCATGGACTGCAGCACGCCAGGCTTCCCTGTCCATCTTCTTATAGATTATTTTCTATTTTTTTGGCTGCGCTGTGCAGCCTGGAGGATCTTAGTTGCCTAATCAGCGATCCAACCCATGCCCCCTGCTGTGGAAGTATGGAGTTTTAACCACTGGACTGCCAGGGAAGTCCTTATTACAGATTTTTTTTTTTGATCTTATTCTTGATGATCTTTTTCATTGTAGCTGACTGCCCAACTTTTTTTTTTCTCCTAAGCAAAGGGCAGATTTTAAAGGACAAATAATCAGCAAAATCAAGTATAGTAATAAATACTAATACAATGATTAGGAAACATAGAGAAGCAGTTCAGGTTAAAAGATAGGATGGGAAAACAACTGGAACAAACTTGTTCAGAAGCCAGCAGTAATCCTTAAGGTTGAGAAAACTGAGCTAGATTAAAGCAAGTGACTTAAAGAGGTGGCCTAAAAGAGGAAAAGAGATGAGTTTGGGAAATTGTAAATTGATTTGGGAAATTGCAAATTGGAATATATGAATAATGGAGAAAAGTGGACCGTGTTTGTTTCATTGTAACCACAGATGAGATATATAAAATGGTAACATAAGACACTTGGAATTTTGGACAGTGGGGAATTTCTTAATTTAATGTATAACCATTTTGGGCTGAAAACATACTATAAACTACACATCTTGCAAGATACTTAACACTTATATGTAAAGCTTAAAACAGTACTGCAGAATTGGTACTGTTCTCTCATTTTACAAAATAGGAAACTAAGGCTAGAGAAGACCCTGTTCAGAGTCTTTAAGGTAGTAGGTTTAACCCAGTACCACAGTAATACTCTTTTCATCCAGAGGATGGACTTTGAGCCTCAAGTTTGTAGAAAATGGTGAAAGAGGCGGTCATGATAATGCCATTCTAGCCATATTCTAACAAAGGAGCAAGGAGACTATTCAGACCCCCTGCCTTGAGGAAAGTGAGGATTTGGTCACCTGCAGGTTCTCACTTGGCTGAATGTGTCTGGAGTAAAGAACAAATTAAATGTTAGGAGAGAGGAAGGCAGGAAAGACAAAAATAAAATGTATCAGTCTGGGGCCAGTGAACAAGGGAAACCAAACCAGCCCCCTGTTCTTACTGGTTCCTAGTAAGGAACTAATTGTAGAACACAAGCTATCCTAACCACATAATCAAGGCAGTCTGTTTCTAGTAGATTTCTAGTTAAAGTTAATTAAAATATAAGTTTTTGTTTTTAAAACGTTGGTCAAATTTTTGGGGACCTTCCTGGTGGTCCGGTGGCCAAGACTCCATGCTGCCGTAGCAGGGGGCCAGGATTTGATCCCTGGTCAGGGAGCCAGATCCCACATGCCAAAACTAAAGACCTTGTACACTGCAACTAAGACCCAAAGCAGCCAAACAAATGTATTTTTTTAAAAGTTGATCAAGCTTTTGTTAATCGGAAAATGTGCTTTTACCTCATTTCTACAACACTGTAATTCTTGCCATGGAAAAACTTAGGCTGAGAAGGGTGGTGGCTCAGACCATAAAGAAAAGAACCCAGAGTGGTCAAAATCTTCTTGAAGAAGAAAAACAACTGGTAGACTTAAATTACTGAGATATTAAGATTTTTATTACTGAGACTGTGTGGTAGTAGTGTGAGGAGAGACAAAAATAGGCCAATGGAACAGAATGGAGAATCCCGAAATAGCATCTCATATATTATCTAAACGCTTTAGAAAGGTGAGAAAAGAGGCTGGTGGAGAAAGGCTGGTCTGTCAAATGCATGTTGCTAGGACAGTTGGATATCTCCATGGGGAGAAAAAGTATATTTTGACTTGTAACTTTACAATACACAAAGCTCAGTTCCAGATAAAAATAAGAAAGGTAAAAACATAATAAAAATTTCACAAGAAAACACAGGAGAACATCTTCATGTAAAATATAGGCAAGGATACCAGCAACTCTTACTGTAAAGGTAGGGGGAGGTTAGGTAAATTGGACTATACAAAGAACTTCTGTTCATCAGAAGTTACCGTTAGGAAAGTAAAAAGGTGAACTGCAGAGTGTGAGGAGTACCTAAGACATACATATCTAATAAAGGCGTCCCTGGTGGCCCCGTTGGTAAAGTGTCCACCTGTAATGCGGGAGACGGGGGTCCGATCCCTGGGCTGGGAAGATCCCCTGGAGGGGAGGGCATGGCAACCCACTCCAGTATTCTTCCCTGGAGAATCCCCATGGACAGAGGAGCCTGGCAGGCTACAGTCCATGGAGTCGCAAAGAGCTGGAAACGTCTCAGTGACTAAGCACAGCACAATAAGGAACTCATATCCAGAATATTGTGAAGAACTCTTACATATTAATTAGATGGACAACCTAATGAGAAATGAACGAAAGACTTGAACAGATGCTTCACTGGGTATGAAACAGAGGTTATGTAAGTGGGAAGTTAACAAGTACACAGCTTAACTAATTATCAAGTCATACAAATTAAAACCAGTGCGATACCACCATAAACCCATCAAGATGGCTAAAATGAAAAAGGCCACAAAATACCTGAGTGTTGGTGAGGATGTGTGGCAACAAAACTCCTGTTCCACTCTGATGGGAGTACAGATTGGCATCCTCACTTAGAAAAGCTATCTGGCATTATCTGAAGCTGAATAGATGCATACCCTTCGGGCCACAGTTTCAGCTGTCAGGGGTGTGGAGCCCTTGATGCACAGGGGCATTCGTGTTGGACGGGTGCTCGGAGGGGCTCCTGGCATGCTGGTAGCCTTGTTTCTTGACATTAGTGTTGATTTCATGGATGTATTCATTTTGTGACAGTTCACCAACCGTCTACCCGTAGGACTGCTGGCTTTTCTCTGTGTGTGCTATGCTTTGAGAAAAAGTTAAGCATATATACTGAGATGTGACATATCTTTAGCTTTAGATGCCTACTACTGGTTGTCAGAGATAACTTTCTTAGATAGTAAATTACTCATTAGGTAGTTGGTGTTTAGGGAAAGTAATTTTTAGCCTAAGGTATATTTAAGAACATGTGCATAAATATGTTTTTATTGGAAGGAAAGACCTGTTGTATCCTAGGTGCTAGACTTCCTCAGCTTGTTTTTACTAGAAAACTTTTTGGTTATTTGATTTGTGAATTTGGGCCGTAACCTATGTGAAGATCAGTTTTTAGTTTATAATTGCAAAATCTGACAGGAGAGTTTCTGTCAGCATCAGGTATTTTTTTCTTTTCTGTAAAAGTTTTTTTCTTATTCTCAGAATGAGTAGGATGGTGAGTGGTGGTAGAGATGGTAATTTGGATTTCTAGGGCAGGGGTTGCAGAATTTCAGCCCATAGGCCAAACCTGACTCCGTGCCTGCTTTTGTAAAGCTTTCTTAGACCATGATCACCGCTATTCCTTTACATATTTTCTATGGCTGCTTTTAGCTATAGTGACAGCCGCAGTTTGGCCAAAATAGATCCTATCTGGTCTTTTTCAGAAAGTTTGCCACCCCTGTTCTAGATCACCTACTTCTAGAGTTCTCATTCATATGAGAATGTTGTTTTAAGACCCTTTGCTGTTTGATATGGTAGTTACTAGCCACATGTAGCTATTTAACTTTTAAATTAAACAAAACTCAAATCATTTGTATTAGGCACGTTTGAGCGCTCAGTAGCTACATATGGCTAGTAGCACCTGTGCTGGCCAGTGCAGGCACATGGACGATACACCACGGGCATCGTCCAGAAATTCTCTCCACCAGCCCTGTTTGAGCTACTTGGTTTCTCTACTTATCCCTGCTGATATGCCGATTTCTTTCCTCTAGATTTTTCTTTCCATCCATTCAAACTAAGTTTGAATCCTAGTTTATTTAAATATTAAATATATGAATTGTTGACTTGTTTTTTGTATGTCTTCTTTAGTTTGCCAGGAAGATAAGATATTTAAAAGCAGGGACTCTGTTCTCTGTTGCTTTGTAGTACCTGGCCCATAATAATCTTCGTCCATGTTGTTGTTTTAATACATGCTGCATCTCCCTAAATAGTGTAAGATTATTTTATTCCACCCCCCCACAGGTATAACCAACTGTAAACTCTAGAAATATATATATATATAAGAAGCAAAGATGGGTGAGAAGAAACCAGAGCCTTTGGACTTTGTGAAGGATTTCCAGGAATACCTCACTCAGCAGACCCATCATGTCAACATGATTTCTGGATCAGTCAGCGGGGACAAAGAAGCAGAGCCTCTTCAGGGAGGTAGACTCCTCTTAATACCATTAAATAATTTATTTTTTATACATGTAATGTCCATAGTATGAAGCTGCTATTGCTCGCTAATGTCAATCATTCTGTTTTTCCTAGAAAGATGGGCAGTTTTTTTCCCCCTTCTTTCAACAGGTCAGGTTTTGCTGAAGGAGAGGAAGCCCCCTCCCCAGAGCTTACCCTCGGGTCCAGAGACATGTTCTCTCCTGTGCAAAAGTTGGGAACTCTAAATTTCCTTCCTATTCTCCAGGTTCCATTAGCTAACAGTGGGCACAAGGAGCCCAAGGTGGTCCGTCTTCATTACACAAGGCCTTTGGTCACTAGGAAATTTGTATTAGACTTGAGACAAAATAGAGGTTTCTGTTTCTTCTCTTAAAATGAAGAGAGGGCCCACTGTGTGTGCTTACCTAGGAGGTGAAACTAGGAGAGAGAAAGCAGTGCGTCCTTGAACCTGCCCTACCTGCCCTCCAGGGAGACCGGCGGGTTTGCTTCCACACGGAGACTGGGGTCTCTCCCTGACCCCCACCTGGGAGGCAGCAGACCACAGCCTGTGGGCCCCGTCTGGACTGCTGGTGTGGTTGCTGAGAGTGGTTTCTACATTTGTGAGTGGTTGGTGGGAAAAAGAAAAATAATGTCATGACACGTGAAAGTTAACACAAAATCAACTTTCTGTGTCCATAAAGTTTTACTGAAACATAGCCATGCTTGCTGAACTGTTTTCTATAGCTGTTTTTGAGTTACAGCAGAAGAGTTGAGTAGCTGTGAGAGACCTTGTGGCCCACAAAGCCTGAAGTATTTGCTCTCTGACCCTTGTGGGAAAAGTATGCTAACCTGTGACCTAGATGGCCTAGGGTTTTGTAATCCAGGGACCAACAACAGCAGAGAGGAGGCATCCCGAGGGAGCTGGTGAGAAGTGCAAAATATCAGGCCCCACCCCAGATCTACTGAATCAGCAGGTGTATTTTAATTTACACTCCCCAAGTGATTCGCTATGCATGTAAAATTTTGGAAGTCACTGCCTTAGAAAAGCAGTGGGAGAAAGGGGGCCACTGAGCCTGGTTGTCCCTCCAGTGCAGCGGACCCACTGGACTCTGGACTTGCACCAACTGGCAAAGTCCCTTCTCTCCTCCTGGTGAGGGATGGAGGAAACCGAAGAGCAGAGGGCTCAGATTGTCCACACATCCATGGCTACCTCCTGAAGATGATGTAAAGTGCTTTTCCCATGAAACTGGGGGAATAGACACTCCCTCTTAATGCCCTAGTCTACAGTTCCTGGACTCAGATCCGAGAGAGCAGGGTTGTAGTCCGCACCATCTGCTGGTTTTCCAGACACGAGTTCTTGCTCCTTCAGTTTACCTATGCAGAGTAGCTGATTAAAATTGAACAGCTGAACATCTCTTAACTGAAATTCTTAAAGGTTATAACATCCAGAGATAGAAGGTACAGGATTTCCCTTTATGTGCTTAATTAGAATTTTAAGATCCTAAATGCAACCCAGAGTCTAGAACATACATGTAAGCTTAGTGGAACTGCAAAACTCAACATGAATTACTCAACATGTAGATTAAATAGACTGCGATTTGGGAAGATGATCATGATGGCCCATTGTTTTTGTAGAAGCGGCTAGAATCTTAAACATTTAATTGCCATCACTGTTTACTCCCCTCTTTCTCCTTACCTGTCAGATAAAGGTAATGCCCTGTTCTCCTCAGAGGCATGTTGAGCATTGGTATGTGTTAGTAATTTGAGATCCCCCTCATACAATGCTGCTTTTGTATGGAGTTAATGTCAGTTCAGAAAGAATGTGTGATTTTTGTGAATTTAACTTTTGTGCTAAGCGACCTGTCAGTTTATGAAAGATTTTCTACCACTCAACACTAAATTGCTAAATAGAGTTGATGCTGAGATGCATAATTTCTTTTGCTATACTTTGTAGCTGGAACAGATGGGGATCAGAATGGACTCGATCACCCATCTGTCGAAGTTTCCCTGGATGAAAACTCAGGAATGTTGGTAGACGGGTTTGAAAGGACCTTTGACGGAAAGCTCAAGTGTCGGTACTGCACCTATGCCAGCAAAGGCACCGCCCGGCTCATCGAGCACATTAGAATTCACACAGGTAACGGGGGAGGGGCGGAGAGGGGCGAGGAGGGCCGCTCGATCTGTCGTATGAATAGCTGTTACTGTTTGAAAATGAAGGTTGATATAAGGTTTGAGTAAGTGGAGAAGTGAATCCAGTTTTACAGAGCAATAGCATGACAGCATACAAGGAAGGAAGATCCCTTGTAAGCTTCCCCTTCCTTAGCCATCTTCCTTCGTGATCTAAACTCAGTGTCTGTCTGCTTCTCAGGTTGGCCAGCTTAATGCTGAGGGCAGAGTGGAGTGATAAGGGTTTTTATCTTTATCCTGTCTAGGTCCATTGCCAGCAGACTGGGGATGTGCTGAGGTTTCTGTACAATTGCAGGCGACACTGCTAACCCTTAGATGTCGCCTTAGCCATCTCTTCTGTGAAAGGAATATATTCCACTAGTCAGTATGGTATGAAGATTGTTGTATGCAGCTTTCTTAACAGATTTTAATAATCTTTTATACGTGTGTGTATTTCTGAAAAGCATTTTGTTTTTGATCTTTTTCTGAATAATAAATGGACAACATATGACACTTTTCATAAAGCTACTCCTGCAGTTTCTCTCCCATTTTTCCTTTTAAACAGGTGAGAAGCCTCATCGATGTCACTTATGTCCATTTGCATCTGCCTATGAGCGTCATCTGGAAGCCCACATGCGTTCCCATACAGGAGAAAAACCGTACAAATGTGAATTGTGTTCCTTCCGCTGCAGTGACCGAAGCAACCTGTCCCATCATCGAAGGCGCAAGCATAAAATGGTACCAATTAAAGGTACTAGGTCTTCCTTAAGCAGCAAGAAAATGTGGGGGGTTTTACAGAAGAAAGCTAGCAACCTGAACTACAGCAGAAGAGCACTCATCAACCTCAGCCCGCCCTCCATGGTGGTCCAGAAGCCAGACTACCTTAGTGACTTCACCCACGAACTCCCGAGTATCCAGGCTGACTCCTATGAAAGTATGGTGAAGACCACACCAGCTGGAGGCCTGCCAAGAGACCCCCAGGAACTCATGGTCGACAACCCTCTAAACCAGCTCTCAACTCTAGCTGGACAGCTGTCCAGTTTGCCACCTGAAAACCAAAACCCCGCGTCCCCTGATGTAGTTCCCTGTGCCGAGGAGAAGCCCTTCATGATGCAGCAGCCCTCTGCCCAGGCAGTAGTTTCTGCCGTGTCGGCAAGTCTTCCTCAGAGCTCCTCTCCCACCAGTCCCGAGCCCCGGCCGTCACACGGTCAGAGGAACTACAGTCCGGTGGCCGGGCCGAGCAGTGAACCAAGTGCCCACACAAGTACCCCGAGCATGGGGAACAGCCAGCCAAGCACTCCAGCGCCCACCCTGCCGGTCCAGGACCCGCAGCTTCTCCACCACTGCCAGCACTGTGACATGTACTTTGCCGACAACATCCTTTACACTATTCACATGGGGTGTCATGGGTATGAAAATCCTTTTCAGTGTAACATATGTGGATGCAAATGTAAAAACAAGTATGATTTTGCCTGTCATTTTGCAAGAGGGCAACATAACCAACACTGAAAACAGTCCCGCTGTGCTTTACTCGCTTTGCCTTTTTGTGTTTTGTAGCTTACTGTTGTTTTTGCGGGGGAGGGGTGGGGTGGTGTCATCCCTAATAAGGTGTTTGCTAATTTAAAGTTCTATACATACAGAGTATAAATTGACAGTGGAAACAAAATGTCTGTTTTCTTTTTTTCATAGAAGCCTCGTCAGGGTCATTTATGTATTAGAAGAGTTGGACACATTGGTGTCTTAATTTTTTTTCCTTTCATTTAGACATTTGAGAATTTGAGTGCAATCATAATCTTACAAGTGGTTATTTAAGTTTCTCACATTTATGGTCCATAAAAATGTCAAGGCTGATGGATACTCTTGGTATTTCAACGTCTAAATTGCAGCTAGATATTATTTCTGCCATCATTTCAAAATGGTAGAATAAATTACTTTCTCTTTCAAAATCTATTCCAACTTATTTCAGTGTTTTGTAGAGGAATTGCCTTTGAAATTGCCCTTAATTAAAAACTATTTAGTTAACATACCTTAGTTGAATCAGTAATTTCAGCTAGTAATAGTAAAGCAATATCAGTGTAGTAAATCTTTTTTCCATAAGGGCAAATGTAAAACATTTAATTCTTTTAAAATTAAAGTTATAAAAATATGAGGTAAAAGTTCTGAAAAGAAACTTTTAAGACTGTAAATTGAAAATGGAGTTTAATATTTAAAATACCTGCTTATTCAGTTTCTAGTTTAAACAGCAGTTTTCCATTGTATTCTTTTTATTGTAATTTATTTACAAATCTAACAGCAAGTTCTTGAGAATGATAGAAATATCAGAGGGTTATCTATGAAGATGCCTTTTTTCCTTTTAATTTGAATTTTTCATTTAAATCTTCATTCTGATGTTACATATGAGTTTTACAGCCGAACTGAGAATCTGTTATTCCTTCCATTCCTTTGATGACCAAAGAGGTATAGTGGAAGTCATCCATCTTATTCCTAGGAAATGTGGTCCTTCTAAAAAAAAAATCTGAAGTTTCCTTTTCCTGCCTTCTATTCATTTATTGCCCATAATTTTCAAGAAAAAGTAGATATAGAAACACATGGGAGAATGTGATGGTGAGGTTAACATTTACAAAAATGAGAACATATGTCCACAACAAATTCTAGTCTCCTCTTCAGAACTGGCCATTTTCTGTGAATTCAAGTCGTAACACTTATTTGCAGTTTTACCAGTCTTTCACGTACGGCAAGAAAACTATATGAAAGCTGTGAACTGAATCGTCGCCTTAGTAGAAGAGGATATAGATATGAAAATGCATTTAAACATATTTGTTTACAAAAAAACTTGCTATATAAACCTAGAATAATTTTGAATAGGAGGCTGTTGTTTTTATATTGTGTAATAACTAGCTGACTCTGAGGACAGCTTGGTCAAACAATAAAATATATTGTTACTAACTGTTGGTTTCTGTGTACTTTGCAAAATTTTAATTTGGTTCAGATCTTAAAAGTGTTACTAATTGGCTTCTTAAACATTTTAATTATTAAGCATTAACTAAAAAGGACTTCTACTCTTAAAGTGAAAGGAAAATACTGGTGGTATCTGTCCACAAAAACCCATAAGTGCCAAGTTAATGGATCTTTTGCCCTCTCTTCCAAATACTACAAAGCCATTAAAATGAGCTGTGGTTTAATTTAATCTCCACTGCACTGTGGAAAGAGCAGCACTGAGGAGTTTCTCCAGACAGCTCTCCTTGTCAGTCTGAGGCCTGTGAATCTAAAGTCTGCAGTCTCCTCTGCTCTGTTGCTGGGAGTCCTTGCTGCTCAGATCAGTTTTAGAGCAGCCCTTTCCAAACGTATAACTTGACCCTCGTGTGTATATACTGTCAGAAACAGGGTGCTGTCATTTGGACGCTTTTGCATTTATTTTTTTCTTCTATTTTATTCTTCATATAAAAGCAATACCACAAAATAGGAAATGAAAGTTTTCATTAAAAGGAAGAACTCTCATGTTAAAACCAGTTTATTAACTGTATATTCTGGGCCAAATAGTGACACACACTTTTTTTTTTTTCTGACAATTAAGATGCTTTGAAAGAGTATTTCAGTTCAGACAATTTTTTCATAATTACAAACTAGAATGTATAATTTTAAAATTCCTATGACTTAAAGAGCATAGTTGTATTCCAAAGGTATCAATGCTTGAAAGCTACAGTTAATTCTAAATGCACTAATGTTTTTGAAGCAAATCTACCTTAGAAACTTTTTTAGTATTGTATTTTTAAAAATATTTAGGATTTTATTTAAATTTTTTGAGAATAAATTCTGTATTGGAAAGATATTATCTTCCATTAAGTATTGAATATGTTCCTCCCATTTTATTTTTGATCATATATTTTATAGAAATGAGTTGAGAAAAGTTTAACATGCACTATTTATAATACTTTGCTGTTAACAGGCAATGTTCTGAAACTAAATTTATTTTTGTTCAGTGAACATAAGTTTAGATTTTTAAAGTTGGTAGATAATTTATCTCCACTAATATTTTTTTAAGAAACTGTGATGAGATTAACAGGGAATAATTTTATTTCAGATTTTTATTAATATAGTATGTAGCTACAACTTCTTGAAACTCAAGTAAACACTAGATTTTGAAAAAATTTAATTGGATATTTTCCAGTGCTATCTCATTTTAGAAATGTGTTTGCCATTCATCTGCAGAACTGTTTGACAAAGGGAATATTACCTAAAAAAATGTCCAGAGATAAACCTCATTTAAGTTCTACAAAAATCAAATGGATGTATCATTTAAAAAAAATTCCCTGCAAAGGACTTTTCATTCAGTAAGTTTTAGAGGATATATGATTTCTAGAAGTTGGTTTCAGTAATATGTACTTTGATGTAAAGAATGTATTTTGTATGTAAAATATAAAACTTGAGTATGGATGCAGAACACACTATATTGTTTAGGGATTCCAGAGAGCAGTTTAATGCTAAAATAACTATCTAGTATGTAGTTCATATTGTGAATGAAGCTTTGCTTTTGTAATGTATGAATAAAAAAAAAATCACACTTTCTAATGGATCTCGATTTTTCTTTTTTGAAAACTAGGATCCAGTTTTTTAAATAATTTTTCAGTATGTCAGTGTTAATTTTTTTTTTTAAAGAAAAGTTTTATGGCTACATTGGTTTCGATTTGTAGAATGCCTTACCCATGAGAAGATCTGTCACCTGAGTTACCAAAAACAAAAATGGTAACATAATTAGCATTTCTCTCTTTCCTAATTTCTCTTTATTTAAGGTGTGACTCCCTTAAAGTGTTCTGGGCTTCCTCTGCTGTTCAATTATTCATGTCACATCTGACAAGTGACTGACTGAAGGATTTTGTGTTATGACAAATGAACTGATTTTATTTCTTTCTCTGACTTACTTCACTCAATTTGACATTCTAGGTGATGTTGCTGCAAATGGCCTTATTTCATTCTTTATGGCTGAGTAACATTTGAGTTGGACTATAAAGAAAGCTGAGTGTCAAAGAATTGATGCTTTTGAACTGTGGTGTTGGAGAAGACTCTTGAGAGTCCCTTGGACTGCAAGGAGATCCAACCAGTCCATCCTAAAGGAGAACAATCCTGGGTATTCATTGGAAGGGCTGACGCTAAAGCTGAAACTCCGATACTTTGGCCACCTCATGTGAAGAGCTGACTCATTTGAAAAGACCCTGATGCTGAGAAAGATTGAGGGCAGGAGGAGAAGGGAACGACAGAGGATGAGATGGCTGGATGGCATCATCAACTCAATGGCCATGGGTTTGGGTGGACTCCGGGAGTTGATGGACAGGGAGGCCTGGTGTGCTGCTGTCCATGGGGTCGCAAAGAGTCGGAGATGGCTGAGCAACTGAACTGAACATTCTGTTGTATGTATATACCACATTTTTGTCCATTCCTCTGTCGATGGACACTTAGGTTGCTTCCATGTCTTGGCTATTATTAACAGTGTTGCAGTGAACATTCAGTTCAGTTCAGTCTCAGTCGTGTCCAACTCTTTGCAACCCGATGCCAGGCTTCCCTGTCCATCACCAACTCTTGGAGTTTACTCAAACTCACGTTCATTGAGTCAGTAGTGCCATCCAACCATCTCATCCTGTCGTCCCCTTCTCCTGCCTTCAATCTTTCTCAGAATCAGGGCCTTTACAAATGAGTCAGTTCTTTGCATCAGGTAGCCAAAGTATTGGAGTTTCAGCTTCAGCATCAGTCCTTCCAATGAACACTCAGGACTGATCTCCCTTAGGGTGGACTGGTTGGATCTCCTTGCTGTCCAAGGGACTCTCAAGAGTCTTCTCCAACACCACAGTTCAAAAGCATCAATTCTTTGGTGCTCAGCTTTCTTTATAGTCCAGCTCTCACAGTGAACATTGGAGTGCACTGTATCTTTTAAGCCCGTGTTTTTCTCTGGGGATATATGCCCAGAGTGGTACTGCAGGGTCATACGGTAGCTCTATTTTTAGTTTTGTAAGGAATCTCCATAGTGTTCTCCATAGTGGCTGTACCAATTTACATTCTCACCAACAGTGAGAGTTTACATTCTCATCAGTTTAAATTCTCTCCACACCCTCTCCATCATTTCTTGTTTGTGGATTTTTTGATGATAGCCACTCTGGCTGCTGTGAGGTGGTATCTCATTGTAGTTTTGATTTGCATTTCTCTATTAACTAGCAATGTTGAACATCATTTCGTGTGCCTACTGGACATCTGTCCTCTTTGGATAAATGTCTATTCAGGTCGTCTGCCAATTTTTTGAGTGGGTTGTTTGTTTTGATGCTATTAAGTGTCAAGCTGTTGGTAAGTTTTGGAGACTAACTCCGTATCAGTCACATAATTTGCAACTATATTCTCCCAGTCGTGAGTTGTCTTTTCGTTTTATTTCTTTTGCAAAAGTTTTTAAAGTAGATCTCATTCGTTTATTTTTGCTTTTATTTCCATTATTCTGGGAGACGGATCTAAAACGATGTTGCTGTGATTTATGTCAGAGGATGTTCTGCCTATGTTTTCCTCTTAAGAGAGCTATAGTGTCCTGTCCCACATTTGGGTCTTTAATCCATTTTGAGCTTATTTTTGTATATGGAGTTAAGGAATGATGTAATTTCATTATTTTACACATAGCTGTCCAGTTTTCCCAGCACCATTTGTTGAAGAGGCTATCTTTTCTAACATTGTGTAGTCTTGCCTCCTTTGTCATAGATTAATTGACTACAGTTGCATGGGCTTATTTCTGAGTTTTCTTTCCTGTTCCCTTGATCTATGTTTCTGTTTTTCTGCCAGTACCATACTGTTTTGAAGATACTTTGTAGTATAGTCTGACATCAGGAAGCCTGATCCCTCCAGCTCTGTTTTTTTTTCCTCCCCCTCCAAGAGTGCTTTGGCTAATAGGGCCTTTTGTGTCTCCATACAAATTTTGAGATTTTCTGTTCTAGCTCTGTGAAAAATGCCATTTGTAATTTGACAGGGATTGCATTGAATCTATAGATTGCCTTAAGTAGTATAGTTGTTTTGACAATATTGATTCTTCCAATCCACAAGCATGGTATATCTTTACCATGCTGTTTATTTCTTTGATTTCTTTCATCAGCATCTTACAGTTTTCAGACTAAAGGTCTTTTGTTTCCTTAGGTAGGTTTATTCCTAGGTATATTATTCTTTTTGATGCAATGGTAAATGGAATTGCTTCTTGAATTTGTGATCTTTCGTTGTTGGTGTGTAGAAATGCAACAGATTTCTGTGTGTTAATTTTGTAACCTGCAACTTTACCAAATGCACTGATGAGTTCTAGCAGTTTGGTAGCATCTTTAGGCGCTTCTACGCATAGTATCATGCTGCCTACAGACAGTGACAGTTGAACTTACTTTCCAGTTTGGATTCCCATTACTGCTTTTTCTTCGCTGATTGTTTTGGCTAGGACTTCCAAAACTATGTTGAAAAAAACCGTTGAGAGTGGACATCCTTGTCTTGTTCCTGATCTTAGAGGGAATGCTTTTCACCACTGAGTATGACGCTAGCTGTAGGTTTGTCATATGGCCTTTCCATGTTGAGGAATGTACCCTCTATATCCAGTTTCTGGAGAATTTTTATCATAAATCGGTACTTAATTTTGTCAAAAGCTTTTTTTGCATCTATTGAGATGATAATGCGGTTTTTATTCTTCAGTTTCTTGGTATGATGTATCACAGTGACTGATTTGCAGATGCTGAAGAATCCTTGCACCCCTGGGATGAGTCCCATGGACTCACCACTCGATCATGGTGTAAGGACTTCTTAATGTATTGTTGGGTACGAATTGCAAGTATTTTGTTGATGACTTTTACATCTATGTTCATCACTGACATTGGCCTGTAATTTTCTTTTTTTGTGGTATCTTTGTCTGGTTTTGATATCTGGGTGGTGGTGGGCTCATAAAATGGGTTGGGAAGTTTTCCTTCCTCTGTGACTTTTTAGAACAGTTTCAGAAGGATAGGTGTTAACTCCTCTTGATAAAATTCACCTGTGAAGCCATCAGGTCTTGGACTTGTGTCTGCTGGGAGCTTTTTAATCATGGTTTGAATTTCAGTGCTTGTGATTGGTCTGTTCATATTTTCTTCTTCCTGGTTCAGTCTAGGGAGACTGTACCTTTCTAAGAATTTGTCCAAAGAATGGACAGATTTTTTTTTTAAACAGGTCTTTAGCAATTCACATGATGAGACTAGAACACATCCAGTAATGCATAATTGTTTTAATTAGTTTGCAAAATCATAACCAAAATAGATATTTGATTGGAGATTCAGAAGTTTTAATGCTGCTTTGAAAAATGCTTCTGTACAATGTTATCTTTCTCATAAAGGAAAAAAGAAATAATATCTGATAAGTCAATGGTTTGTTGAAAGCACAGGTATTTTTTGTTTCCTTGTCTTAGGTCATCCAAAAACTCTGCTTTGAGCTTGTTAAGTTCTTCTGCCAAAAGCTTCAAGTTGTACGGAAACATCTGCTCATCTAAAGTAAAGATAACTCAAAATTATTTGGGTAGATTAAATTTAGCTGTACTGATGACACTAGGAAATTAATTAGATTACTTCAGACAAACCATTCAGATTCTTCTACAAATAATAATTGAGCTGGTGTAATATACATGTAGACAAAGGTCACCTTAATGCAATACAAGCAAATCATTTAAATAACTTGCTATGAAATGTGTGAGCAGAAAAGGTTTTTTGTTGACAAAATAAGTTGACTTACAATCTTATTGAATTAACAGGTAGTAAGGCAAAAAAGCAGAGCTAGAAAATGACAGTTGGGTTTAAAGCTCATATACCTAGAATAGTTGTCCAATATAATTTCCTACAGTGATGGAAATGTTCTGTGTCTGCCCTGTTCAGTCCAGCAGCCACTAGCCATGTGGGTGGTGTGACAGAACTGGTTTTTTTGTTGAATAGCTTTATGGAGGTAAAATTAACATTATAGGTTACCATTTAAACTACAGTAGTTTTAGTATATTCACAGATATAAGCAGCAATCATCACAGTCAGTCTTAAAAAACCTTTTTATCATCTGTGATAGCAAATATCACCCTCCTGCCCCATTCCCCGTCTCGTTGCCCTCAATCCCTAAGCAACCAGTAATCTACCTCGTGTTTCCAGATTTCCCCATTCTGGACATTTCACATGACTGGACTCATACTATGTGACCTTTTGTGACTGGCTTCTAGCACTTTACATAATGTTTTCAAGGTTCATCCATGTAGTATTTTCTTGCTTTTTATGGTTGAATAACCCATTTTATGGATAGATGGACATATCCATGTGTTTGTCAGCTGATGGTCATTTGGGTTACTTCTACCTTCTGGCTATTAGTAATAATGATGCTATAAGCACTTGTGTACAAATTTTTATATGAATATATATTTTCCTTTCTCGGTCTCATGGTAACTACATTTAATCTTCTGAGGAATTGCTTGGCTGTTTTCTAAAGCAGCTGCACCATTTTACATTCCTACCAGTGGTGGCCATGGATTCTGAGTTCTCCACATCCTCACTAAAACTTGGACTTTTAGATTCTAGCTGTCCTAGTGAGTGTGCAGTGGCATCTCACTGTGGATTTGATCTTTATTTCCCTGATGCCTGATAAAGCCAGGTGTGTTTCCATGTGGTTACTGGCCATTTCTCTATCTTCCCTGAAGAAATTTCTACTCAGATTCTTTGCCTGTTTAAACAATTGTGTTGTCTTTATTACTGAGTAGTGAGAGTCCTGTATATACTCTGGGTGTAAGTCCCTTATGAGATATGATTTGCAAATATTTTCTCCCATTCTGTGGATTGTCCTTTTATTTTTTAATGGAAAGAGAACCAAATTTTCTAATTTTATTTAAGCAGAATTCTAGAAGCTAGTGCCATCTCCTTCACCAAAAGAAAAAAAATCATTTTAATGGGTATGAAGAGAGTCGAGAGTAATTTGGGTATAGCCCTATTCCTCCTTGATTTTATGTTGTCGTTTAGTTGCTAAGTCATCTCTGATTCTTTGCCACCCATGAATTGTAGCACGCCAGGCTTCTCTGTTCTCCACTATCTCCTGGAGTTTGCTCCGATTCATGTCCATTGAGTCAGTGATGCCATCCAACCATCTCATCCTCTGTCACCCGCTTATCCTCCTACCCTCAATCTTTCCCAGCATCAGGGTCTTTTCCAATGAATTGGGTCTTTGCATAAAGTGGCCAAAGTATTGGGAGCCTCAGCTTAAGCATCAGTCCTTCCAATGAATATTCAGGACCGATTTCCTTCAGGATGGACTGGTTGGATCTCCTTGCCGTCCAAGGGACTCTCAAGAGTCTTCTCCAACACCACAGTTCAAACGCATCAATTCTTCAGTGCTCAGCCTTCGTTATGGTTCAACTATCATATCCACACATAACTACTGGAAAAACTATGAAAGTGAAAGTGAAGTCGCTCACTCGTGTCCAACTCTTTGTGACCCCATGGACTGTTGCCTACCAGGTTCCTCCATCCATGGGATTTTCCAGGCAAGAGTACTGGAGTGGGTTGCCATTGCCTTAGTTTTGACTGTGTGGACTTTTGTCGGCAAAGTGATGTCTGCTTTTTAATACCCTGTCTAGGTTTGTCATAGCTCTCCTTTAAGGAGCAAATGTCTTTTAATTTCATGGCTGAAGTCACCATCTGCAATGATTTTGGAGCCCAAGAAAATAAAGTCTGTCACCGCTTCCACTTTTTCCCCCTCTATTTGCCATGAGGTGATGGGACTGATGTCATGGTCATAATTCATTTTATAGACAAAGGCAAATGGCTGAAAGAACTTCTACAACTACTCTTGTTTTCATTCTGACATAGGACCATTTTTGTTCCAGCTCTTTTCCAAACTTTGTATTATAACCCATTCCTGGGGTGCATGTTGCAACCAGTGTTTTTCTAAGATGCAATCAAATAGTCCACAGGAGAGTTCATTAAACATGGGAGCGTTTTGTGAAACTTGTGTCTGTGCAGGAGTGTGTTTGTGTAAGGGGCTACACACACTAGGTCATTAAAATCTACTTATAAGGATCATGGTTTTAAAAAAAGTTTGAAAAAAATATGGTTATACTGTTTCTTCTTCTAGTGTTCTAAGTTTTTGTAAAGGTATTAATAATAAATGTTGGTGATGTGGGGGAGCATGACAGAAAGCACAGACTAGAATCAGACTTAACTCTGAGCCCCAAGTTGCCCGAGTATATAGCCACTGTTCAGTGCAGCTTTGAGCAGCTATACGTATCCTCTCAGGCCCTCCACTTCCCCATCTGTAAACCTACACTTCCCTGATAGGATTCTGAAGGCTAGAAATAATATATGGCTCTCAGCACATCAAAGGAGTTCACGAAATGTTAGGCTGCTGCTATTTTTTAAATCAAGGGTGATAGTAAAGAGTTCAATATTTAAAACCCAAAGGAATAATTTTCCAAAACTGTAATGACCACATATTTCATCTACATTCAGACTGACAGTGCACTGAGCTTGTTCAATTGCCATGCTGATTGTCCACCTGGCCGTGACTACCGCTCCCCATCCCTTGCTTCACCCTGGACTCGAT
This sequence comes from Antilocapra americana, assembly GCA_007570785.1. Taxonomy (NCBI): domain Eukaryota; kingdom Metazoa; phylum Chordata; class Mammalia; order Artiodactyla; family Antilocapridae; genus Antilocapra; species Antilocapra americana. The sequence goes on along the minus strand of ML660216.1, from coordinate 11,859,117 downwards.
GGCTTCTTTTGTGTTCTAGAACACAGCAGCTTTACCTGTGCACTGCTTGGAATGATCCTCCAGGCATCAGTATGGCTTGCTATTTCCTTTCATTCACATCTTTGCTTAAATGTCATTTCCTCCGAGAAGTCTTCATGATTGCTCTTTTAAAAATAAATCCTTCCATCGCTACACTTACCCTATTTTTCTTTAGAGTACTAGCATATATTCATATGTTTATTTTTTTGGTGTGTCTCCTCACTATGACATAATGCTCCCTCCAAAGGTTCCAATATCTAGAATATAGCCTAGTACAGAGTAGCCACTCAGTAAAAACCTACTGGATGGATGAAAGCCTCATTTCAGGGGTAGAAGTTTAACACAACCAAGTCGCACATGTAAACTGAAAACATAATGTAAACATGGATGAAAGTACATAAAGTACTCGTATCCAGGGAACTAGAGTAACAGGATAGAACAGTCTCGACTAAACAGAATCTTGACTACTCAGCATACCTTTGGCTTCCTTCATGGTCTGAGAGACAATTCTTCGGAGGGTCTGATCAGCTTGATGAAGAATGTTAGTTGAACAGATAAGTCTGTCTGTTTCCTAGGTAATAAGACATTGTTATTGGGACAGTTACCTAGTTGTATAAAAGAAATGAACTAAAGTGTAGGTGATAACATAGGTGAAGAGACTGAAACAGAAGTAGAAGTGGCTTTTCTGTTCCAGGTATTCTCTAGTGAAAGTGTTATTCGCCCAGTCGTGTTCGACTCTGTGACCCCATGGACTGCAGCTCGCCTGGCTCTTCTGTCCATGGGATCTCTCAGCCAAGAATACTGGAGTGGGTAGCCATTCCCTTCTCCAGGGGATCTTCCAACCCAGGGACTGAATCCAGGTCTCCTGCATTGCAGGCAGATTCTTTACCATCTGAGCCACCAGGGAAGCCCTCTTCTTCTCTAGGAGAGGGCCTAAACGAAATACATCAAGTTGTAAACTGGGTTCCATGTAGGCAGTATGCTGGTTAATGTCTAAGAATAGGCTCTCAAAGACAGAAACAAACCCATCTATAGTGTTTGTCCATTTAGAATGGGAAAGATTCTCTATTCAATAAAATTAGAGATACCAAGGGAACATACCATGGAAAGATAGGCTCAATAAAGGACAGGAAAGGTATGGAACTAACAGAAGCAGAAGATATTAAGAGCTGGCAAGAGTAGACAGAAGAACTATACAAAAAAAGATGTTAATGACCCAGATAACCACGATGGTGTGATCACTCACCTAAAGCCAGACATCTTGGAGTGAGAAGTGGGCCTTAGGAAGCATCACTACAAGCAAAGCTAGTGGAGGTGATGGAATTCCAGCTGAGCTATTTCAAATCCTAAAAGATGATGCTGTTGAAGTGCTGCACTTAATATGCCAGCAAATTGGGAAAACTCAGCAGTGGCCACAGGACTGGAAAAGGTCTGTTTTCATTCGAATCCCCAAAAAGGGCAGTGCCAAAGAATGTTCAAACTACCACACAACTGCACTCATTTTACATGTCGGCAAAGTAAAGCTAAAAATTCTCCAAGCCAGGCTTTAACAGCATGTAAACTAAGAACTCCCAGATGTTCAAGATGGGGGATTTAGAAAAGGCAGAGGAACCAGGGATCAAATTGCCAACATTTACTAGATCATAGAAAAAGCAAGAGAATTCCAGAAAAACATCTACTCCTGCTTTATTAACTATGCCAAAGCCTTTGACTGTGTCGATCACAACAAACTGTGGAAAATTCTTCAAGAGGTGGGAATACCAGACCACTTGACCTGCCTCCTGAGAAATCTGTATGCAGATAAAGAAGCAACAGTTAGAACTGGACATGGAACAACAGACTGGTTGCAAATTGGGAAAAGAGTACATCAAGGCTGTATATTGTCACCCTGCTTATTCAACATATATGCAGAGTACATCAAGTGATATACTGGGCTAGATGAAGTACTAGCTGGAATCAAGACTGCCAGGAGAAATATCAATAACCTCAGTTATGCAAATGATACCACCCTTATGGCAATAAGTAAAGAGGAACTGAAGAGCCTCTTGATGAAGGTGAGAGAGGAGAGTGAAAGAGCTGGCTTAGAACTCAATTCAAAACACTAAGATCATGCCATCTGGTCCCAAACACTTCATGGCAAATACGGAAACAATGGAAACAGTGACAGACTTTATTTTCTTGGGCTCCAAAATGACTGCAGATGGTGACTGCAGCCATGAAATTAAAAGACACTTGCTCCTTGGAAGAAAAGCAATGACAAACCTAGACAGCATATTAAAAAGCATAGACATTACTTTTCCAACAAAGGTTCGTCTAATCAACGCTATGGTTTTTCCAGTAGTATGGATATGAGAGTTGTACCATAAAGGTGGCTAAGCACTGAAGAATGGATGGTTTTGAACTATGGTGCTGGAGAATACTCTTGAGAGTCCTTTGGACTGAAAGGAGATCAAACTAGTCAGTCCTAAAGGAAATCAGTCCTGAATATTCATTGGAAGGACTGATGCTGAAGCTGAAGCTCCAATACTTTGGCCACCTGATGTGAAGAGTGGACTCACTGGAAAAGACCTTGATGCTGGGAAAGATTGAAGGAGGGAGGAAAAGGGGACGACAGAGAATGAGATGGTTGGATGGCATCACTGACTCAAAGGACATGAGTTTGAGCAAGCCCTGGGAGATGCTGAAGGACAGGGAGCCTGGTGTGCTGCAGTCCCTGGGGTCACAAAGAGTCGGACACGACTGAGTGACTGAACGACAACAATAATGGTGTAAACATCCCCATCCATGCCCACTTCAAGCTACCAATGTAACACCAGCAGGCTCCAACGTTTCTGAAAATTTAACAGCTGCCTTTGACCAAGCAGCACAGGCCACCTCCAGAGCACCACTGCACCCAAGTGTCAGGGGCTGGGTGCTGGTGAGATGCTGGGGCAGGGACAGAGATCACCTTCCACACGTTACTCAGACATCACACTCAGCTCCAAATGCTCTTGCTACAGAAGATCCTTCTTCCGAGAGAAAGTTCCTTCTCATTTATAATAAATCTCAACTGGAAGACTTACTTTTTGTTCCAAATTCTCCTCCACGTATTTTATTGGATTTTCCAAAGCAGTAATCAATAAATCAGTCAGCTTCAGCCTGTAAGAGGAGGTAAGATTAAATAAATTCTTACATCAAACACCTGTTTTTTTAAAAGAACTTGTGTTTTTGAGCACTAAGCTGAATTCTAGAGGAATAAAAGTGGTATATCCAAAATCCTAAAGAGAAGGGGAAAAGCAAAGTGATTTGGAAGCTACCTTTTACTTGCAGAATTCAAATGTAGAACCTCAAAACAAAGAAGACCCCAAATTCCCTCCTATAAAAAATACTTATTTCCCAAGACCCCTATCAATAAGCTTTGAAAAGACATTCTCTCTTTGCTCTCATTAAGTACTGAATTGTAGGCACCTACAACTTTATATTCCCCAGAGGGGCATGCTTAGTCTTTTTTTCCTGTCTTCTGCTCATCTGTGTGTGTGTGTGTGTGTGTGTGTGAGCTCAGTTGTCATGTCCAACTCTCTGTGACTCTATAGACTCTAACCAACAGGCTCTTCTGTCCATAGGATTCTCCAGGCAAGAATACTGGAGTCGGTTGCCAATTCCTACTCCAGGGGAATCTTCCTGACCCAGGGATCAAACCTGTAACTCCTCCACTGCATGCAGATTCTTTCATGCTGAACCACCAGTTAGTAGTGGTAGTATTTCACAGAAGCCTGGGACAGGTATATTTGTCATACCATCTTTCAACTTCCAATAGAAGGCCACCAGATTTTAGATAAACCCCTTCACAGCTATGCTGGGACTATTTTAGACCACAGGTTGGGTTGGTTTTTTTTTCCTGGTTTCATTTTTTTTTTTTTAATTATATATTTATCTACTTGGCTGCACAGTGTCTTAGCTGTGGAATGTGGAATCTTTTTAGCTGTGGCATGTGGGATCTAGTTCCCTGACCAGAAATTGAATCTGGGTTCCCTGCTTTGGGAGCACAGAGTCTTAGCCACTGGACCATCAGGGAAGTCCCTGGACCACATTCTCAAGACTCAAGACAAACCTGCAGATTCTTCTCAGGGTTGGCCCTGGCACTGGCAAAACTCACACTCCTTCCTACTTCTAGTAAGAACTAGCCCCCAAAGCAGTGATGATAACCTTGGGCTGCTCTCATGGGATATCTCAAAAGCTCAACCAGTCATTCATTTCCAAAGGAAAACATTTTCAGTATTCCAGAAACATGAGCCATCGATCAGCTATGTGTTCACCTGCTCAAAGTTTCAAGATATTACAAGAAGTTAAAATTAGAAATCTCAGCCATAGCTTATTTCATTAACCCTATAGACAATACTTATTTAAGTCCAATTTTTAATGTTTTTAAAATGTTAAGGGTATTACAAAATGCATGGAAACTGCATCTTGGGAACTAAACATTTTGAAGAATGAGATTAAGAAAAAGGCAAAAGATTCCTATGATTGGAAGATAATACAGAGTACAGAGTTTAAAACATTAGCCTTTTAAAAACTATTGATGTCATGTGGACAACAGTGAGGCAGGAACTAAGGAACTGTGGAGGGCTATCACCTCTAGAATTGTGTTGTTCCTGCAGCACCCACAGGCCACACGCAACCAGTTAAGGTTAAAGTGATCAAAATAACATTTAAAATTCAGGTCATGGGATCTCCCTGGTGGTCCAGTGATTAAGAATATACCTGCCGATATAGGGCACATGGGTTTGATCCCTGGTCTGGGAAGACCCCACATGCCTCAGGGCAACGAAGCCCGTGGGCCACAACTACTTGGGCTGTGCTCTCGAGTCCACAGCGAGAGAGCCCATGGAAAGAAGAACCCCATGCACAGCGACTGGAGAGCAGCCCCGGCTCTCTGCGACTAGCGAGAGCACCCACGTGCAGCAAAGACGACCCGGGGCAGCCAAATAAAGGAGAAGAAAATTCAGGTCGTAAGTTGCACTGGCTCTATGTCTAGTGCTTGACGGTCAGTTGCATGTGGCTAGCAGCTACCATACCGGGCAGGACAAATACAGAACAGTTCCATCAGTGGTGAAATTTCTATCAGAAACGTCCTAAACTAGAACTCTAGAACTCTCGAGACCTATTTCAGTAATGAAATGCATTAGACAGCATAGCCACAAGCGTCACACCTACACAAGCAGTGTAATGGAGTGAGATTTGAGGCACCACCAACATTCAGTTCCATTCCTTTTCTCTGTGTAAGAAAACTACCAGGGGGACTTCCCTGGTGGTCCACTGGTTACGACTTTGTGCTTCCAACAAAGGGGATGTGGGTTCAATCTCTGCTCATGGAACTAAGATCCCACAGCCTGGTGGTACAGCCAAAAAAATAAATAAAAAGATTTTTTAAAAAATGACAAACGAAAGAAAACTGCTGGGCAATCTAGACTACAGTACTTCAGCAAGAGTATCAGAGAGGTCATTCAGTTCAGTCGCTCAGTCGTGTCCGACTCTTTGCAACCCCATGAACCGCAGCACACTAGGCCTCCCTGTCCATCGCCAACTCCCAGGGTCCACCCAAACCCATGGCCATTGCGTCGATGACGCCATCCAGCCATCTTATCCTCTGTTATCCCCTTCTCCTCCTGCCCTCAATCCTTCCCAGCATCAGGGTCTTTTTCAGTGAGTCAGCTCTTCGCATCAGGTGGCCAAAGTACTGGAGTTTCAGCTTCAGCATCAGTCCTTCCAATGAACACCCAGGACTGATCTCCTTTAGGATGGACTGGTTGGATCTCCTTGCAGTCCAAGGAACTCTCAAGAGTCTTCTCTTGAGAAGACAACAATCCTGGTTGTGCCTTAAATCAGAGAGGTACCCTACTCTGAACTCCCTGTGCTGATCCCTGGGAAACCGTATAATTTTAACAAGAGGACATATTTGCAAACAAACCTGGATTCACCTCTCAGCTGTTACTGACAATCTCAGTGACTCTGGGCAGACTAAACTTCCTCACTGGGTTTTCTCTTCTACACAAAGGGGAAGAAATAATCTCTCTCCAAGGCTTGTGTGAAGAGCGGGCAAGTGGACACAGGAGAAGCATGCAGCCCAGGGCCTGGCTCAGCGAGGCACCTGGTGACAAGACACCTCTGAGTGGGCTACCTGGCCTCTGAAGCACATGCTGGACTCTGAATTGTGAGGCTGTGGTGTTCCCAAGCATTTTTCTCAGGGTTGGGCTTTTCTATCTTGTCTCCCATCTGATGGATGGTCTCGGCAGGCAGTGGTCGTGGTCTTTGGGCATTCCTCTGTAGACAGGTCTCAAGAGCACAATCTAAAAAGAGCTGGCAAAAGCCTAATGAATCTGAAAACAATTCAAAAACCACAAAATTACTCAGGCAGTACTTTTCCAAAATGTGAACTAAATCTATTTACATAAGTTATCCCATCTGCAGAAGGAAAGAACATTTGCAGTACTGAACATGTAGCTTTGAAATGAAGTAAATCCATATAAGCCTCCTAACCCACTTAAGTTCTCACTAAAAACAGTGATTACTGTTTTTTTTTTTAATTTGGGCCATTTTTAAAGTCTTTACTAAATTTGTGACAATATTGCTTCTGTTTCATGTTTTGGTTTGTTGGCCACAAGGCATGTGGGATATCAGCTCCCTGACCAGGGATCAAACCCTCACCCTTTGCATTGGAAGGTGAAGTCTTAATCACTGGATCACTAGGGAAGTCCCAGCACCAGGAATTTTGATATGTGAATAAATATCTTTATGTGTAAGAAAAAAAATGTGTTAATTACATTTCCGAGCCAGCTGATAGACTTCATATCTCATACTTTGATAATAAAAGTTGTCATCTAAAATCAAAAGCAGAGGTCTAGACAGAGCAGTCTTCGTTAAGGGATAGAGAGACTGGGCCTCAACAGCTGCAGAAGACAGCAGATCTTGATCCTTCAGGCAGGTTATAAAATCCTTCCACATGGCTTCAGTCCTGCTGGGTGGGGCAGACATCTGACACCCGTTAATGACAGCCAGCAAGAAGTGTTCAAGGTACTTCAACAGTTCCTGGCGAAGCAATTTCCACTGGGATGGCTGCAAAATACCAGAGAACTGAAAATTATATTAGGCTTTGGCCAGTAGTGTGGTCATGCCTCAAAAACCCCCTGTTCCGTATGATAATTTCTGAACCATTTGGAGGTCTCTAGACACAACTGGCTTTCTCATACTCACGTCTTCATATATGCTATTCCCTCTGCTGAAAAACTACTCAACGATATTAGCTCTCTGTGAACTCTTTTCAGACTCAACCATGCAGAAGGCATGCAGACCCTCCCTCACCTACCATGGCACCTGTATACATTGAGTCTCCACTCTAAGAGGGTTTACACTGTTTAAGCAACTCCACGTCCCTGCTAGATCAATAGTCTGCTGTATACTCAGCCTCCAGCAGAGGGTTTGATACCTAATAGATGCTCCAGAAATGTATATGAAATGACTGAATAAGTGAATAAATGAAATAATGAAAAGCTGTTACCATCCAGGAGAAAGAAAGAACCAAAATAAATATCCTGCCAAGATAAAACAGTCTGGCTAAGATATAGCAATGCTCACGTGCCCTTGAAATAAGAAAAGTTGCGGCCAGAAAGAGGATCAGCTGAAAAGTCTCTGGGTCCAGATGAAAGGACATCAGGCTAACAGTAGGAATGGAACAGGATAGAAAAGATAGAGCAAGCAGATTGAGGGGAAGAGAATAAATAACTTGGAAACACAAGTAACCTTGCTGCTGCTCAAGGGCTCTGGAGAACACCAACTCAGTTATGAGGTCACGGCTGGAGGGAAAACACAAGGGCGGGAGATGAGGATCCCTCTCCTGTCTGTCCACACCTCATCACATCACTGAGATTACAGCACACTAAACAAATATTGGCTTGGCCAAAAAGTTCGTTGGGATTTTTCTGATCCATCTTACTGAAAAACCCAAATGAGTTTTTTGGCCAACCCAATATATCAGTGAAATCCACTGAAAACAGCAACACAGATCACTTTCTAAAATGTGAGAGATCCTACTCACGGTAACAAGATGAGCCCCAGGGCCTTTGTGGAGGAGAGTGGAAAAAATACAATAAGAAAACTGAGGGAAAATCACAGCAAATACAATCTCTATTGCCAAGTTTCAGCTTTCTCCAAAGTGGTGAAATACTATTACCTAAGTAAATCCACTGCTACCACAGGACCGATATCATATTTACCTCACAATTAACCAAGAATAGGGACATATGTAACTTTGCTGATGAAGTCCAAACTTTTTCACATGCCAAATGTACTGTATTTTTGCAAATATACTCACAGACTGAAATCACACCATATTTCCATTTTATTTATGCAAACTCATCTACATTCAGCACTAAACAGCAAAAGTACTTGAAATTTTCAGAATACGTTCCTGAGTATTTTCTCTAGAGTTAGCATGAGATGAGTGCCATCAAGCTACTGTTCCCCCAAGTCTCCGTTTTCACATGCTTCTCAAAGGGATGCATCTCATCGCGCTGAGGGTGATCTGAGGGCTTAAAGCGGAGTATGTAATTGGTACCCAAACCCAAGCCTAGTACTTCATCTGGCGGTCAACTAAGAAACCAACATCTTCTCCTATTCTGGCAGTGGCAGGTTTACTCCGATTACAAATGAAGATCCAGCTTTAGGGGCTGAAATCTTCATTTGTACAGACTCGACTTTTACAGGAGACACCCTAGTAACTACCTTGTTACTTGTAATTATGAATTCTTCTTTAAAAGGGTTTCCTTCAAACTGCATAACTTAAAAGCCCCATAAAACCTGGATTTTCCTGGCTGATTGTTAAATTGGCTGTGTTGGAATTTTTGAGAGCGTCTGTCCCTCTTCAGAACAACCTTCCCAAAGGATTTTCAGGTGGTTATCTGACAATGGGAGATTTCAACCTTGCACGCTGACATCAGAATCTAACCCTATAGTCAACTTATTTTGTGCAAACCAGCTCACTTTCCTCGAACCCCCTTCTCTCCTCCATCAGGAATCCTTCTCCCACACCACGCATTATCCAATACAGCTATGGTGCCATCCAACCATCTCATCCTCTGTCGTCCCGTCCCCTTCTCCTGTCCTCAATTTTTCCCAGCATCTGATGGGTCTCCTCCAATACATTTCTCTTGGCTATTGAAGCCGGGAGGAGAAGGGGACGACAGAGGATGAGATGGTTGGAGGGCATCACCGACTCAATGGACGTGAGCCTGACTAAACTTCGGGAGCTGGTGATGGACAGGGAGGCTTGGCGTGCTGGAGTACCAGGGGTCACAAGGAGACCGACGCTGAACTAACTCCGGCCTAAGACCCGCCCCCTTTGTACTGACCAATGGGCGTGCGCTTGCCTCCTCAAGGACCGCTTCCGGCATGACGTCATCATAGGCGACGACGCCCACCGCCCAGCCCAGCTCCTGCCGTAGCCGGTGTTTGAGGGCGCGCGCCAAAGTTGACTTTCCTGCCGCGGGCAGGCCGCAGAGAACGCAGAGGACTAGCTTCTGTGGCCCTTGGCTGTGCGCTTCTCTCACGTCCTCCCCCGTCTTCATGCTGTAGCGGGAGACCCAAGGCCACCGGAAGCGTTGACGGCGCAAGCTCCGTCAGACCGCGCATGCGCAGTCCTCCGCCGCCGGGTTGCCCCTCCTGGGGGCGCAAGGGAGGACTGGGCGCGTCTTGGGATCAGAAAGGCCTACGCGGTCTCAGTCGCCTCCGAGATCGTCCCCTGGGACCCTTGAAGCGCTGGTGCTGAACTGTGAGTCGAGCCCCCTAGGCTGGCAAGTTCACGGGGATGCGTTTCCTAAAAGGTCAGAAAAGTTGGACTTAGGAATTCCCTGGGATCCAGTCTATCTAGGACTCAACGCTGTCACTGCGGAGGGCAAGATTTAATCCCTGGTCGGGGAGCTACTGGTGAAATCTCTTAAACTGCGGGATGAGGCAATTAAAAAGAAGAAGAACCATCGAGCTGAAGCTGAGTCCGACAACTGTGCTCCGCTGTTCCTTCCAGGTGACAGGTGGAAAGTCCAAAAATATTAGTTATTGCGCAGTAACGCCACCAGCCGGCAGCAAGTGTCTGGAAATGAAGGCAAGAAAGGCATATTCCTCCCTATACTTCCAAGTCCAGTGCATTCACGCAGAGCACACTTTTTTTTTTAGTTTAAAAAAAGAAATGCCAAAAAAAAAAAAAAAAAGCTAAGATGTGGGGAAGTATAAAACGGATTCCCTCTGTGGGGAGTGTGATGTAGAAAAATTGCATTCAGATTCTAGCTTTCAGCTTACTTTATGAGGTTACTTCTTCGTCATAAGGAGGTAATGTCAAAATGTGAATGAGAATGAGTATATACTGGGGCAAAATATAATCAATGACCTGGTGGTGTATCTGATATATTTGTGATTACAGAGCAGGTGCACATACATCAATCTCATTTGCTTTCTCTTGGATTGAAGGTGACCATTGAGTTAAACATTCATTTCATGACAATTCATTGTCATAGGCCCAGTGCAAGATCCCTCTCCTTTATTATTGTTTCTTATTCCTCAACAACGCTCACACTCATTTCCTCTCCCTTTCCTAGGCAACCTTTCTTTTTTTTTCTTCTTTAAACACGGTTAGTTTTGCTTGCTTGCTAAAGAGCAGTTTTAGGTTCACAGCAAAATTGAAAAGAAAGTGGAGAGTTCACATACACCTCTGCCCACCCCTACCCAAGTCTCTTTGACTATCACCATCCAGGATGGTACATTTGTTACGAATTGATGAACCTACACATCATTATCAGGCTTCCCTGGTAGCTCAGCTGGTAAAGAATCAACCTGCAATGCAGGAGACTCTGGTTGGATTCCTGGGTTGGGAGAAGGGATAGGCTACCTACTACAGTATTCTTGGGCTTCCCTGGTGGCTCAGACAGTAAAGAATCCACCTGCAATGCAGGAGGCCTGGGTTTGATACCTGAATTGGGAAGAGCCCCTGAAGGAGGGCATGACAACCCACTCGAGTATTCTTGCCTGGAGAATTGCCATGGACAGTGGCGCTCCAGTCCATGGAATTGCAAAGAGCTGGACATGACTGAGCAACTAAGCACAGCACAGCACACATTATCACCCAAGTCCATAGTTTACATTGGGTTTAGCCTTGGTGTTATACATTCCATGACTTGGCAAATGTATAATGACATGTACCCAGCATTATAGTGTTATACAGAATAGTTTCACTCTCCTAAAAATCCTCTGTACTCTATCTATTCATCTTTCCCTGAAATGAAGCAGAACTCCACAGTCTTTACTCACCATGTCCTCAGCCAGCTTTTTGTCTGTGGAAAATTTTAGCCAAAGAGTAAGTTTCTTTCTTTACTTTCTTTCTAATTCCTAGAGCTAAGCCTTCTGGAAACCCTTTCTATTCACAAACAGATTTTCACTTAAAAAGAACTTGAACTACTTTGCCTTAACTCAAACACGACCTGGACAGCATGGCATTGTTCATAACCTCTCCAAAATCTCACCTGTAGTTGCTGAGATTAACTAAGACGTTTATTCTGTACTCTAGTAGAGCTGACTGTGGTTCAGATCATGAACTCCTTATTGCCAAATTCAGACTTAAATTGAAGAAAGTAGGGAAAACCACTAGACCATTCAGGTATGACCTAAATCAAATTCCTTATGATTATACACTGGAAGTGACAAATAGATTCAAGGGATTAGATCTGATAGAGTGCCTGAAGAATTCTGGACAGAGGTTCATGACATTGTATAGAAAGCAGTGATCAAGACCATCCCCAAGAAAAACAAAGGCAAAATGGTTGTCTGAGGAGGCCTTACAAATAGCTGTGAAAAGAAGAGATGCTAAAAGCAAAGGAGAAAAGGCAAGATCTCCCCATTTGAATGCAGAGTTCTAAAATAGCAAGGAGAGATAAGAAAGCCTTCCTCAGTGACTAATGCAAAGAAATAAAGAAAAAAATAGAATGGGAAAGACTAGAGATCTTTTTAAGAAAATTAGATATACCAAGGGAACATTTCATACAAAGATGGGCACAATAAAGGACAAAAATGGAATGGACCTAACTGAAGCTGAAGAGATTTAAGAAGGGGTGGCAAGAATACACAGAAGAACTGTACAAAAAACTTCACAACCCAGATAATCACGGTGGTGTGATCACTCACCTAGAGCCAGACATGCTGGAATGCAAAGTCAAATAGGCCTTAGGAAGCATCACTAGGAATAAAGCTAGTGGAGGTGATGGAATTCCAGCTGAGCTACTTCAAATCCTAAAAGATGATACTGTGAAAGGGTTGCACTCAATATGCTAGCAAATTTCGAAAACTCAGCAGTGGCCACAGGACTGGAAAAGGTCAGTTTTCATTCCAATCCCAAAGAAAGGCAATGCCAAAGAATGCTTGAACTACCGCACAGTTGCACTCATCTCACACGTTAGCAAAGTGATGCTCAAAATTCTCCAAGCCAGGCTTCAACAGTACATGAACCGAGAACTTCCAGGCATTCAAGCTGGATTTAGAAAAGAAAGAGGAACCAGAAGTCAAATTGCCAACATCTGCTAGATCATGGAAAAAGCAAGAGAGTTCCAGAAAAACATCTACTTTCGCTTTACTAACCATGCCAAAGGCTTTGACTGTGTGGATCACAACAACCTGTGGAAAGTTCTTAGATGGGAATACCAGACCACCTGATCTGCCTCCTGAGAAATTTGTATGCAGGTCAAGAAGCAACAGTTGGAACTGAACATGGAACAACAGACTGGTTCCAAATTGGGAAAGGAATACGTCAAGGCTGTATATTGTCACCCAGTCTATTTAACTTACATGCAGAGTACATCATGAGAAATGCTGGACTGGATGAAGCACAAGCTGGAATCAAGATTGCCAGGAGAAATATCAATAAGCTCAGATATGCAGATGACATGACCCTTACGGCAGAAAATGAAGAGGAAGTAAAGAGTCTCTTGATGAAAGTGAAAGAGGAGAGTGAAAAGTTATCCATTCAATGTATTTGTGTATCAAATACTGTAAAATGCTGGGGATTCACATAAATAAAGATACATTATGCTGTTAAAAAATTTATTTCAGGAGGAACGTGAGAAAAATAAACTGTCCACAGCATAGAGATAAGTATAACCAAATCTTAAAAAATTTACATTAGCTGTTCACATTAAATTGTATATAAAAGCAAAACTATCAAAGGTAAAACTGGTAGGAAGGATTCTATAGCTTCCCCTTAACCTGCAATGTAATAGAACAAAATATCCCTGGGAGGACTTTTAAATCTCCAGTTTTGGATTTTCTTTGACGTACCTAAAAAGCATGAGAGTCGTATGGAGGAATGAGTTTAATTCTGTGGAAGGTTGGAGATCTGCTTGGTTTTGAATGAACAGGATTTTCTCTGCTCCAAAGCAACAGGCTTTCCAGGAGGAGGGAACCGCTTTTGCAAAGGTTGAGGTAGGAGGGACGGCAAGGAGGCAGGCAGGAATCAGAGTACAAAAGGCTGTACTCAGTCAAGACCAACAAGCACCAGAAGCAGCAGCAGAGGGCAGAGCAGAGGGTGGTTCGGAAGTGACTAGGAATGAAGGCTAAGGACAGTAAAGAAGCTCCTGGAATTGTTCAGATGAAAGTTAGTGCTTCAAAACAGAAGCAGAGATGAAGAAAGATACAATAGGTTTCCTTTCAGAAAACCAAGATTTGGTGATTTCACTGGCTGTGCAAAAGAAAGGAGAGACCACAGAAGTCTAGTTTCCTGACTCCTGGTCATTCAGCCTTGTTCAGGAAAGCTGAAGTCCAGTGATAATGTTGACCCCACTCCTTCAATTGCAGAGTGTTGTTTCTGAAGAAAAGCTTATTTTCTTTGGACTGTCTAAACATGTTACTATCAATAAAAGTTTATTAGAACAAAAAGCAAGACCTTTCAAACTCTGACATTCCACTTTCTTATTCTGATTCCCTTTTTCCTTCCAGAACATCTCTATGGGCTTCATGAAGAGTATGGGTGGTGGTGGTGGGGAGGGACCATATACCTTCCTACCCTGAGAGTATCTAGAAAATTCCATTGATTCCCACTTTTCCGGGCAAAGCTTAAAGGCCCTTCAGGTTCAGCTCAGATTTTACTCCACCACAGACCCAACGCTTCCTATCGCTCTTCCAGGGGCATGGAATGCAGACGGTGGGCGAGGGGAGTGGTGGGGGCGACCCCCTTTGGGCCCTACTGTTTTTCCACCTTCCATCTGACCTGGTGGCACCGTGGCCCCTACCCTTCCTCAGACACCACTTGCCCTGGCCCCACAGCTGCCATGGACACCATCCAAATCTCTGTGACTAAAGTTGAACTGCCAGCATCCACCTGACACCCCTGAAGGAAAGAGCACGTGTGGGAAGAGGGGTGAGGAGAGAAAATCCGACTGCATGCCCACCCCGTCACCATCCCCACCCCCTAAGCCCCCACAAACACTTCCCTAGGTGGAAAAGCTCAGGGTCTGTTCCAGAGAGTGAAGGTCGGGAGGAGGTGCTTCAGGTCTCTAGAAAGAGAACACCACACTTCCCTTTCGAGGGAATCTCCTCTTTGGACCAACCCTCCAGGTCTGCAGAGGTACTAGCATCCCCACTACCTGCTATTTCTCTAAAGCCAGAGTCACTGGTTGAGGAGGCCTTACATGGAGGCGGGCAGAGAGTCAGATTTTCTCTCCTTACCCTCTTCCCAGCTCTTTCCTTCGAGGGTGTCAGGTGGTTGCCGGCAGTTTGAATTTAGTCGCATTGCAGTCAGGCGCTTTACCGTCTGAGCCACCAGGGAAGCCCTACAAAATAGCTGAGAAAATAAGAGAAGCTAGAGGCAAAGGAGAAAAGGAAAAATATATCCATCTGAATGCAGAGTTTCAAAGAATAGCAAGGCGAGACAAGAAAGCCTTCCTAAGTGATCAGTACAAAGAAATAGAAACAATAGAATGGGAAAAACTAGAGATCTCTTCAACAAAATTAGATATACCAAGGGAACATTTCATGCAAAGAAGGGCACAATAAAGAACAGAAACAGTATGGACCTAACAGAAGCAGAAGGTATTAAGAAGAGGTGGCAAACTGCTGGGCATATACGCCGAGGAAACCAGAATTGAAAGAGCCACATGTACCCCAATGTTCATTGCTGCATTGTTTACAATAGCCAGGACATGGAAGCAACCTAGATGCCCATAAACTGACGAATGGATAAGAAAGCTGTGGTACATATACACAATGGAATATTACTCAGCATTAAAAAAAATTCATTTGAATCAGTTCTACTCAGATGGACGAAACTGGAGCCCATTATCCAGAGTGAAGTAAGCCAGAAGCAAAAACAACAATACATTAACGCATATATATGGAATTTAGAAAGACAGTAATGAGAACCCAACATGCGAGACAGCAAAAGGAACGCAGATGTATAGAACAGACTTGTGGACTCTGTGGATGAGGGTAAGGGTGGGATGATATGGGAGAATGGCATTGAAACATGTTAATTATCATATGTGTAATCAATCGCCAGCCCAGGATTGATGCTCGGGGCTGGTGTATCGAGATTTCCCGGGGGGAGGGAGGAGGGAGGGAGGAGGGAGGGGGGTTCTGGAAGGGGAGCATATGTAAACCCATGGTGATATCATGGCATTGTATGGCAAAACTAATAAAAATAAACAAATAAACAGTAGTCAAAAGAGAAAAAAAAGAGGTGGCAAGAATACACAGAAGATCTATACAAAAAAGATCTTCATGACCCAGATAACCATGATGGTGTGATCATTCAGAGCCTGGGCCAGACATCCTGGAGTGAAGTCAAACAGGCTTTAGGAAGCATCACTGGGAACAAAGCTAGTGGAGGTGATGGAATTCCAGGTGAGCTACTTCAAATCCTAAAAGACAATGCTGTGGATGTGCTGCACTCAATATGACAGCAAATTTGGAAAACTCAGCAGTGGCCACAGGCCTGGAAAAGGTCAGTTTTCATTCCAATCCCAAAGAAAGGCAATGCCAAAGAATGTTCAAACTACTGCACAATTGCAGTCATCTCACACGCTAGCAAAATAATGCTCAAAATTCTCCAAGCCAGGCTTAAACAGTACATGAATCGTGAACTTCCAGATGTTCAAGCTGGATTTAGAAAAGCCAGAGGAAACAGAGATCAAATTGCCAACATCCACTGGATCATAGAAAAAGCAAGAGAATTCCAGAAAAAATGCCTACTACTGCTTCATTGATTATGCTAAAGCCTTTGACTTTCCACGGTCACAGCAAACTGTGGAAAATTCTTAAAAGATGGGAATACCAGACCGTCTTACCTGCTTCCTGAGAAAGCTGTATTGGAGAAGGAAATGGCAACTCACTCCAGTGTTCTTGCTTAGAGAATCCCAGGGACGGGGTAGCCTGGTGGGCTGCCGTCTATGGGGTCACACAGAGTCGGACACTACTGAAGCAACTTAGCAGCAGCAGCAGCAGAGAAATCTGTATGCAGGTCAAGAAGCAACAGTTAGAACTGGGCATGGAACAATGGACCGGTTCCAAAGTGTGAAAGGAGTACATCAAGGCTGTGTATTGCCACCCTGCTTATTTAACTTAAATGCAGAGTACATCATGCAAAATGCCAGGCTGGATGAAGCACTAGCTGGAATCAAGATTGCCAGGAGAAACATCAGTAACCTAGATATGCACCACCCTTATGGCAGAAAGCAAAGACGAACTAAAAAGCCTCTTGAGGAAAGTGAGAGGAGAGTGAAAAGGTTGGCTTAAAACTCAGTCTTCAAAAAACTAAGATCATGGCATATGGTCCCAGTTGCTTCATGGCAAATAGATGGGGAAACAATGGACATAGTGACAAGCTAATTCTTGGGCTCCAAAATGACTGCTGACGGTGACTGCAGCCATGAAATTAAAAGATGCTTGCTCCTTGGAAAAAAAGCTATGACCAACGTAGACAACATATTAAAAGCAGAGACATTACTTTGCTGCCAAGGTTCATCTAGTCAAAGCTATGGTTTTTCCAGTAGTCATGTATGGATGTGAGAGGTGGGCTCTAAAAAAAGCTGAGCGCGGAAGAATTGATGCTTTTGAAGTGTGGTGTTGGAGAAGACTCTTGAAAGTCCCTTGGACTGCAAGGAGATCAAACCAATCAATCCTAAAGGAAATCAGTCCTGAATATTCATTGGAAGGACTGAAGCTGAAGTTCCAGTACTTTGCTCACCTGATGTGAGGAACTGACTGATTGGTAAAGACCCTGATGGTGGGTATGACTGAAGGCAGGAGGAGAAGGGGACGACGGAGGATTTGATGGTTGGATGGTATCACCGACTCGACGGACATGAGTTTGAGCAAGCTCCGGGAGTTGGTGATGGACAGGGAGGCCTGGCGTGCTGCAGTCCCTTGGGTCGCAAAGACTGGGCCACGAAGCGAATGAATCCAAAGTCAAGTAAACGCTGCGGGGCGGGGTTCGTGCCCACCGCGCTGCGTCTGCGCATAGCCCAGGGGTGGCCCAGGTGCTGTCAGCGCGCATGCTCCAACCTGGAGCGTACCCCGCGCGCCAGCCCACCGGGCCCGGCCCGGAGCTGCTGAAGCCCGTCGCCAACGCCGGCCGGCGCGCGCATGCGTGTCTGCGGCAGCTGGGCCCCAGAGCACGGGCGCG
>ML660216.1:11612561-11796413 GCA_007570785.1 Antilocapra americana | reverse complement strand
GGAAGGCGAAGGAACAGGGCAACTTCCGGCCCGGCCCGCGGCAAACCTGAGAACCGCGGTATCCCGGCGGAGTCGCGCGGAGACCAGCTACCGGGAACACGCATGCGCGCGCCGGCCGGTTTGGGCCGCGGGGCCCCCAGGCCGCCGGGCAAAGAGCGGAAGGGCGGCGCATGCGCGCGGGCAGCCTCGTCCCAGCCCTGGGATTTGCGCAGGCGCGGTGCAGAGCGCGCGGGAACGCGGCGGTTATTCGACGTTATCCCTCGAGCTGAATATCACCTTTTGCTGGGCTGACAGAGTTGGATTTGTCTGTTGAGGAGACTCCATCGCTGGTTCGGTGTGGCGGCCGTTGCTCTTTCTCGAGATCTGAGGGGTCTCTTTTCGACCCTTGCTGTCTCCGGAGTGGACGCCGATATTTTTTACTGATGGCAGCTGTGGTGCCTGGGGCTGGGGACTGCGCGGGCGTCTCAGCTGATCCGGACCCCTCTCTTGTCCCCCGGGGCCTAGGACCGGGGCCCACCCGGTCGGATGGAAAGTGGAGAAAGACAAGGGCCGGAAGGGGCTTGCCCTACTGGTCTGCACTCCAGGCCCCCGGAGGAGCGATTGGGAAGGCGGCCTTGGGTCTGTTATGGAGCTGTAGAATCTGAGCTGGACCTGAAGGGCCTTTAAGCTTTGGTCCGGAAAAGTGGTATTGGATGGAACTTTCCAGATGCCCGGGGGATAGCTAAACCTATGATGCCTTTCTGCCCCTTTCTGTCAGCCCCACCTTGTGAAAAAAGTGGAACGTAGAGGTGACCCAGTGGTCAAGAATCCACCTGCCAGGCGAGAGACTCAGGTTCATTCCTAGGTCGGGAAGATCCCCTGGAGAAGGAAATGGGAACCCATTCCTATGTTCTTGCCTGGAGGATTCCATGGACATCTCTGTCCAGACTATAGTCCATGTGGTCACATAGACTCAGATGGGACCTAGGGTCTAAATAGCAGCAGCAGCATGGTCTTAGAAAAAACTTCACAAATCTAGTTGTAAAAAATATATCTCAAGAGTGTTGAAGCAAAACATTGAAAGCAATGACATTGACACAAGAAGCATGTAACAGAGTTTGGAAGAAGATGATCTTGAAAAACCTAGTATCTCCTAACTCTTTAGTTGTTAGATACTTAAGTTATGGAGCCCTAGAAAATAATATTGTGGCATTTCACCAATTACAGGTGAGCTCTCTTTTGCCACCCCTACCACAGTTCATTTGTGTGAAGGAATCTAACCTGGAAATGCTGGGAAAAAATATCTTTATAGTTTTTATTTCTTTTGCCAAGAAGGTTTTTTTTTTTTTTTTAGCATTTTGGTTGTGTATTTTTATTTCTTCACTTGCTTTAGAAAGTCATATTTACATTATTCTGAGGTATTTTTCAGTAAATAAGCAATTATGAATAATTTCTTTGACTCGTATCCTTTTCTTGTGATGTACCTTTTATTTTTTTTTGAAGTTTTTGTATTATTCACTTTCAGACTTGAGACAGAAGTTAAAGGAGATGTAACAATCTGATGAGAGGATACATCTGATGTTCCATCAGAGATCGACAAGCTTTCTGTAAAGAGCCAGATAATAATTTTTTTTGAACTGGTGTAGGAAAAGACTCGAGAGTCCTTTGGACAGCAAGGAGATCCAACCAGTCCATCCTAAAAGAAATCAGTCCTGGATATTCATTGGAAGGACTGATGCTGAAGCTGAAACTCCAGTACTTTGGCCACCTGATAAGAAGAACTGGAAAAGACCATGATGCTGGGAAAGATTGAAGGCAGGAGGAGAAGGGGACGACAGAGGATGAGATGGTTGGTTGGCATCACTGACTCTATGGACATGAGTCTGAGTATGCTCTGGGAGTTGGTGATGGACAGGGAGGCCTGGTGTGCTGCATTCCATGGGGTTGCAGAGAGTCAGACATGATTAAGCAGCTGAATTGAACCAAACCGAATAAATTTTTTAAATTTTGTAGGCTGTTTCCTATTGACACTACTCAAGGCTGCTGTTTTACCTTGAAAGCAAAAGTAGACAAGTTCTCAACAAATGAGTGTCACTGTGTTTCAGAATCTTTATGGACACTGACAGTTTGAATTTCATGCAGTTTTCATAGGGTAAATGGGTATGTCTGAATTGATTTCTATGTCTGAATTTAGAGGCTTAGGTGGGGTAAATTGTTACTTGATTGATAAAATTCTTGTTTGAGTCATTGTCCATGACATATGCTAGCACCTGGTGGGTTCTAGACTCTTTCTGATACCTGGGGGCTCCAGAGTTTGTTCCTCATAAAATTCACACCTTGAAAAAACACTTTCAATATACAGAGTCATCAAGTAACTCAGCAATCAAGTAACCACAGGAATAGAAGGAAATCAAGAGATGAAGTAGTCAGCTCTGTAAGGAAAGTCAACATAGCCTGTGTCCTTAATCATCACTGAGCTCATTCAAGACTGTTTACCTTAGAATCATTGCTGCTTCAACAGGAAGGAGTAGGGGAAAAAACTTGGAAAAATAAAACATTTTTGAGTGAGAAAAAGGAAACCCACAGTTAATTCAAAGTATTGGGAGTCAGTGAGGGTGAACATAGCAGGTTCCTTAAGACAAATTTTGTTTAGCGTTAAAGCAGGAGCTGGAAAACCTTAAGGTCAATGAAATTCACATTTTCAGAGAGGTACAAGCAAAGGTCATGGAGACAGAAGAAAAGGAGCAACTAACATGGGAGGGGGGGATGGATGGGAATCTGAAGATTTTACAGAAGAGATGGTGTTTTAGTGAAGCTTTGCAGGGTTAGTATTTCAGCAAATAGAGGAGAGACTAGCGAGCCATCTAGCCAAGGCTCAGGCATGAAGATACACTGGGTGTGGGGAAATACAGTGGAAAATGAGACTGGAAAGATATGTTGAAATGTGGACAGGCCCCATTTAGGGGCCTGACACACATGAAGTGCCTGGGGTGCAGAATTTAAGATGTTCACTCAGGGTCAGACAAGTGAAAGATTGGCACAGTGGCTTTCATTATTAAATAGAGGGTTGATTTCATAATCTCCCATGTTCTGGTAAGATGGAGTAGATGTACCTTTCCTTCAGTCAGTTCAGTCACTCAGTCGTGTCCGACTCTGCGACCCCATGGACTGCAGCACGCCAGGTTTCCCTGTCCATCACCAGCTCCCGGAGCATACTCAGACTCATGTCCATCGAGTCAGTGATGCCATCCAACCATCTCATCCTCTCTTGTCCCCTTCTCTTCCCGCCTTTAATCTTTCCCAGCATCAGGGTCTTTTCCAAGGAGTCAGTTCGTTACATCAGGTGGCCAAAGTATTGGACTGTCAGCTTCAACATCCATCCTTCCAATGAATATTCAGGACTGATTTCCTATAGGATGGACTGGTTGGATCTCTTGCTGTCCAAGGGACTCTTAAGAGTATTCTCCAACAGCACAATTCTAAAGCATCAACTCCTTGGCGCTCAGCTTTCTTTATAGCCCAGCTCTCACATCCACACTTGACTACTGGAAAAACCATAGCCTTGACTAGATGGACCTTTGTTGGCAAACTAATGTCTCTGCTTTTCAATATACTGTCTAGGTACCTTATGTTTTGTATTAACCGTGCAACTAAACCCTGAACATGTAAAGCAAGACTCTGAAAGATGGAGAGAAGAAAACAGAGTAGCTAGTAACCTTTGAGTCTTCTCTTGTGTTGTTGGAAGAGGGTGTTTGCTATGACCAATGCATTCTCTTGGCAAAACTTGATTAGCCTTTGTCCTGCTTCATTCTGTAGTCCAAGGCCAAATTTACCTGTTACTCCAGGTGTTTCCTGACTTCCTACTTTTGCATTCCAGTCCCCTATAATGAAAAGGGCATCTTCTTTGGGTATTAGTTCTAAAAAATCTTGTAGGTCTTCATAGAACCGTTCAACTTCAGCTTTTTCAGCACTACTGGTTGGGGCATAGGCTTGGATTACCATGATATTGAATGGTTTGCCTTGGAAACGAACAGAGATCATTCTGTCGTTTTTCAGAGTGCATCCAAGTACTGCATTTCAGACTCTTTTGTTGACCATGATGGCTACTTCATTTCTTCTAAAGGATTCCTGCCCACAATAGTAGATATAATGGTCATCTGAGTTAAATTCACCCATTCCAGTCCATCTTAGTTCAATGATTCCTAGAATGTCGACGTTCACTCTTGCCATCTCCTGTTTGACCACTCCCAATTTGCCTTGATTCATGGACCTAACATTCCAGGTTCCTATGCAATATTGCTCTTTACAGCATCGGACATTGCTTCTATCACCAGTCACATCTACAAGTGTGTGTAGTTTTTGCTTTGGCTCCATCTCTCATTCTTTCTGGAGTTGTTTATCCACTGATCTCCAGTAGCATATTGGGCACCTACCATCCTGGGGACTTCATCTTTTAGTGTCCTATCTTTTTGCCTTTTCATACTGTTCATGGGCAAGAATACTGAAGTGGTTTGCCATTCCCTTCTCCAGTGGACCACATCTGTCAGACTTCTCCACCATGACCCTTCTGTCTGGCCCCACACGGCATGGCTTAGTTTCACTGAGTTAGACAAGGCTGTGGTCTGTGTGATCAGATTGGGTAGTTTTCTGTGATTATGGTTTCACTACGTCTGCCCTCTGATGCCCTTTCACACCTACCCTCTTGCTTGGGTTTCTCTTACTTTGGATGTGGGGTATCTATGCACAGCTACTCTGGCAAAGTGCAGCCGCTGCTCCTTACCTTGGATGAGGGACATGTCCTTACAGCTGTCCCTCCTGACCTTGAACGTGGAGTAGCTCCTCTTGGCCCTCCTGTGCCTGTGCAGTTGCTGCTCCTTGGATGGGGGGTAGCTTCCTTGGCTGCTGCTCCTGACCTCGGGCATGGGATAGCTCCTCGTGGCAGCTGCCCCTGACCTCAGGGTGTGGGGTAGCTCCTCTTGGCCACGCTTCTGGGTTTCTCTTACCTTGGATGTGGGGTCTCTCTTCACGGCTGCTCCAGCAAAGCATAGCTGCCGTCCCTGACCTTGGACTAATAGAGCTTTGCCAAGAGAATGCACTGGTCATAGCAAACACCCTCTTCCAACAACGCAAGAGAAGACTTTACATGTGGACATCACCAGATAGTCAACACCAAAATCAGATTGATTATATTCTTTGAAGCCAAAGATGGAGAAGCTCTATACAGTCAGCAAAAACAAGACTGGGAGCTGACTGTGCCTCAGATCGTGAACTCCTTATTGCCAAATTCAGACTAGGGAAAATCACTAGACCATTCTGGTATGATATAAATCAAATCCCTTATAGCTTTCCTTTTCTCCTTTGCTTTTCGCTTTTCTTCTTTTCACAACTATTTGTAAGGCCTCTTCAGACAGCCATTTTGCTTTTTTGCATTTCTTTTCCATAGGGATGGTCTTATTCTCTGTCTCCTGTACCATGTCACAAACCTCTATCCATAGTTCATCAGGCACTCTATCAGATTTAGTCCCTTAATACAGTGGAAGTGAGAAATAGATTTAAGGGACTAAATCTGATAGAGTGCCTGATGAACTATGGAGTCCCTTAATACAGTGGAAGTGAGAAATAGATTTAAGGGACTAAATCTGATAGAGTGCCTGATGAACTATGGATAGAGGTTTGTGACATGGTACAGGAGACAGAGAATAAGACCATCCCTATGGAAAAGAAATGCAAAAAAGCAAAATGGCTGTCTGAAGAGGCCTTACAAATAGTTGTGAAAAGAAGAAAAGCGAAAAGCAAAGGAGAAAAGGAAAGCTATTCCCATTTGAATGCAGAGTTCCAAAGAATAGCAAGGAGAGATAAGAAAGCCTTCCACATTGATCAATGCAAAGAAATAGAGGAAAACAACAGAATGGGAAAGACTAGAGATCTCTTCAAGAAAATTAGAGATACCAAGGGAATATTTCATGCAAAGATGGGCTCGATAAAGGACAGCAATGATATGGACGTAACAGAAGCAGAAGATATTAAGAAACGGTGGCAAGAAAACACAGAGGAACAGTACAAAAAAGATCTTCATGACTCAGATAATCACAATGGTGTGATCACTCACCTAGAGCCAGACATCCTGGAATGTGAAGTCAAGTGGGCCTTAGGAAGCATCACTACAAACAAAGCTAGTGGAGGTGATGGAATTCCAGTTGAGCTATTTCAAATCCTGAAAGATGATGCTGTGAAAGTGCTGCACTCAATATGCCAGCAAATTTGGAAAACTCAGCAGTGGCCACAGGACTGGAAAAGGTCAGTTTCATTCCAATCCCAAAGAAAGGCAATACCAAAGAATACTCAAACTACTGCACAATTGAACTCATCTCACACGCTAGTAAAGTGATGCTCGAAATTCTCCAAGGCAGGCTTCAGCAATATGTGAACCGTGAACTTCCAGATGTTTAAGCTGGTTTTAGAAAAGGCAGAAGAACCAGAGATCAAATTGCCAACATCCGCTGGATCATCGAAAAAGCAAGAGAATTCCAGAAAACCATCTATTTCTGCTTTATTGACAATGCCAAAGCCTTTGACTGTGTGGATCACAATAAACTGTGGAAAATTCTGAAAGAGATGGGAATACCAGACCACCTGATCTGCTTATTGAGAAATCTGTATGCAGGTTAGGAAGCAACAGTTAGAACTGGACATGGAACAACAGACTGGCTCCAAATGGGAAAAGGAGTCCATCAAGGCTGTATATTGTCACCCTGCTTATTTAACTTATATTCAGAGTACATCATGAGAATCGCTTGGCTGGAAGAAGCACAGGCTAGAATCAAGATTGGTGGGAGAAATATAGGCAGATGACACCACCCCGATGGCCGAAAGTGAAGAGAAACTAAAAAGCTTTTTGATGAAAGTGAAAGAGGAGAGTGAAAAAGTTGGCTTAAAGCTCAATGTTCATAAAACTAAGATCATGGCATCTGGTTCCATCACTTCATGGGAAATAGATGGAGAAACAGTGGAAACAGTGTCAGACTTTATTTTTGGGGGGGCTCCAAAATCACTGCAGATGATGATTGCAGCCATGAAATTAAAAGACACTTCTTGGAAGGAAAGTTATGACCAATCTGGATAGCATATTTAAAAGCAGAGACATTACTTTACCAACAAAGGTCCGTCTAGTCAAGGCTATGGGTTTTCCAGTGGTCATGTATGGATGTGAGTTGGATGGTGAAGAAAGCTGAGTGCCAAAGAATTGATGCTTTTAAACTGTGGTGTTGGAGAAGACGCTTGAGAGTCCCTTGGGCTGCAAGGAGATCCAACCAGTCCATCCTAAAGGAGATCAGTCCTGGGTGTTCATTGGAAGGACTGATGTTGAAGCTGAAACTCCAGTACTTCAACTACCTCATGCGATAAGTTGACTCATTGGGAAAACCCTAATGCTGGGAAGGATTGGGGGCAGGAGGTGAAGAGGACGACAGGATGAAATGGCTGAATGGCATCACCAACTTGATGGACATGGGTTTGGGTAGACTCTGGGAGTTGGTGATGGACAGGGAGGCTTGTCGTGCTGCAATTCATGGGGTCGCAAAGAGTCGGACACGACTGAACAACTGAACTGAACTGAGTAACCTTTGAGATTCAAGGAAACCTGGTGGTGAGTCCCCTGGATTTTATTTTTTCCTCACATTTCCAGATTTGAAGCTGAAGAAGCTGGCAACCTGCAAACACCATTGGAGGCAGACAAAAAAGCCCAACAAAAGCCTACTGTTTCTATCCAAAGGATTAGGAAACAGGCAGCCTAAAAAGACTATTCCAGCCAAATACCACAGAAAAAACTATGGCCCCTACTCTTTGCATCCGTCTCCCCACCACTCCCCTCTCCCAGCAGAGACTACATGGAGAAACTAGACTTCCATTCCACCAGGCTGTAAAGAGATTTCCCAAGCCACTCTTTCCAGGTTCGTGCCAGAGAAGGCTGAGGAGAACTGAGACTTTCATCCCTAGTTAGTAAGTAACACCTCTTCCTACTCTCTGTGGTGACAGTGGAGACCTTGGAAACTCTGGACTCCCACACTCACCTGGTAGATATGAAACACTATTCCACCTAACTGCTGGGGTGATATCAGAGGAAGCCTAAAGGAAATTCAGGACTTTTACTATCTCCCAGAAGTAACAAAGACACCTCCACAGTGGTGTCATTGGAGACCAAAAGCATGAGGGATTGTTTTTTCAGTGTTCACCATAAGAAACTCCAACACTTTGGCCACCTGATGCGCAGAGCTGACTCATTGGAAAAGACCCCGATGCTGGGAAGGATTGAGGGCAGTAGGAGAAGGGGACGACAAGGATAAGATGGTTGGATGGCATCACCAACTTGATGGCCATGGGTTTGGGTGGACTCTGGGAGTTGGTGATGGACGGGGAGGCCTGGCATGCTGTGGTTCATGGGATTGCAAAGAGCCGGACACAGCTGAGGGACTGAACTGCCTGATAAGAACCTAACTGATCTCCTAAAGTTAAAACTCATGAAAGTGTGCCCGCCCTCACTAAAACCAAAACTAAGACCCCAGGGGGAGTGGTGGTGTTTTTTTTTTTCCTTAAGCTAATCCTCATTGATTCTCCAGCAATTCATCAATTACTATTTAAGGCTTCCTACCTGTTGCTGGTTCCAGCAGTGGTTTCTGCTCCTGGTACACTGTATGCTATGATTCTCTGTATTCACCTGCCTCTTAGCTTTTGGGGGGAGTGAAGTGAGTGAAAGTCAGTCATGTCTGATTCTTTGTGACCCCATGTACTGAATTCTCCAGGCCAGAATACCGGAGTGGGTAGCTGTTCCCTTCTCCAGCGGATCTTCCCAATCCAGGGGTGGAACCCAGTCTCCCGAATTGCAGGTGGATTCTTTACAGCTGAGCCACAAGGGAAGTTTTTGGGAAGGAGAAGTGGCTATTTTCCCTGTGACTTCAATTCTCTTGTGTACTTAAGAAGATTTGTTGATTTTCAATTTGTTCTGATTTTTTTCTTGATTTGAGGATGACAGTTGCCAAACTCCTTATGTTTTGGAGTGGAAATTGGAAAGTTCATGTTCATTTTAATTATTTTTTTCTTTCTGTTCCTCAGGCTGAATAATCTCAATTGACCTAGTCTTCTAGGTCAAAAGAACTAGTCTTCTAGTTCTTTCTTCTGCCTGCTCAAATCATTTGCTGAACCCCTCCAAAGAATTTTCTTTTTTCCCCCTATTCTCATACTTTCGTTTAGTTCTTTAGAAGTGGTTTATTTTAGACACTTTCGGATGATTTAAAGTCTTTGTCAAGCAGAGCCAACACCCAGGCTTCTTCAGGGAAAGTTTTTGTTGATTTCTTGCTTCCTTCTCATTTTATGGAACAGTATACTTTCCTGTTTCTTTGCATGTCTTACCTTTTATTGAAAATGGCACATTTAAAATAATATAGTCCCTGATGGCCTAGTGGTTAGGATTCCAGGCTTTTTCCACATGGCCTGGGTTCATTCCCTGGTGAGGGAGCTGAGATCCCACAAGCCACATGCTGTGTCCCTCCTGTGCCCCCAAAAGCAAGATAAAATACTGTAACACAACATGGCAGCTCTGGAAATCAGGTTCTCCCATTCTCCAAGTTTTGTTACTGTTGCTGCTTGTTACACTTGTTTGCTTAGTGATTTTTCTTGACTAATTCTGTGTAAAGTCTGCATTCTTTGCTGTGCATGGACACTGAAGTCTCTATTGATCACCTTAATAGCTAATGGACAGCCCCAAATATTATCCACTGCTCAGGGAGCCAGGAAGTGAAAACTTTTTGCCAGAAGTTCTGTGAGAAGACTCCTTGCACTGATTGGACTCCAAGTTGGGTCGAATACAGATGGCTTTGTAAGCGAGGTCTTTCAGAAAATCAGAAAATGAGTCAGGTAATGACGGTTCTTGGGAATGAGGCTTTGAAAGAGCTCTGCTTCTATTTTCCTCCATCTGGTTGGCTGCGTTGGAATCTGGGCTGTTGAGAATAAGGCTTCCATGGAGCTGGAGAATGAATGATGAAACAGAGCCACAAAGCATGCTAGCATACTGTTCATACTGAAATTCAGTTGGTCTTAAATATTCCCTGAGCTGCTGAAAGCTTATAGTTAATATTCAGAGTCAGAAAAACCTGATTCTGACAGGTTTTTTTTTTGCCAGATTTTCATTGCTTTTATAGAGGAGAGAATTTACAGAGATCTTATGCCATCATTTTTGGTGATAACTCCCCTGCTATTTGTAACCTCACCCAGGGTTTGGCCAGAGCAGCAAGGACTAACCCTACATTTGTAGTTAATTTTTTAATTTAATGGAATCAGCTTTTCTGGTGTGAGTACCTTGAAATCATAGAACCCCAATTTAAAAGATATCTTGATATTCAAATTGCTCTTTGAAATCTTTTTGTCTTAACCATAAAGTATGATAATATTCTGAAGTCTGAATCCTATTAAGTGGCTACAAGTAAATACTATTTCCTTGTGTTGCTCAGAGTCTAAGCAGCCTTCTATAATTGTACTTTTAGAAATATTGAGCATTTCTAGATATTACCCTCCCCACATCACTGTCTTTTTATTATATTGAACCCCTAGATTTGCTTTTGATTAACAGTCAAACCTTAAAAAAGTCCTCTGAGAGAAACAGAACCTGAAAATGTGAGATTGAAATGAAATGATTTAAAATAGTATTTGGGCGTTTACATGTCCATTGGTGCCACAGTATATCTGAACATGGAATGGAATTCAGAACTCCGTGAAAGAGAGCTGATGTCCAAAGAGTTGATGTCACACAGCGTATGGTCTGATTGGCACAGAAGTTGGAGCTGGACAGTTGATTCTCCATCCTGCTCTGGTGGAGGCTACACTTTGAAAAGCGAGCTCTTCAAATCTATGTCTCAATTACTCCGAACGGGGACCGTTAGAATTTTCTTTCTCAAATTAAAGGTTTGAGAAATCCCTGATAAGATGTACTGTTCCCTCAAGTTTATTTTAATTGTAACTTTTTTTTACTGTCAGCCTTCGTCCAGCTTTGACGACTTGGATTCTTGTAAGTATGCTTTGGCGGCTAGATGGTTTCATTCTCTCTTCCGGGTCACTTTACCCCAGTTTAAGGGTGTTAGATTAAATACACTGCTTATTCCACATAACTTGGACTTCCTGGAAAGATTTAGGGTTTAGGAGAAAATTGGCAGTTGTCTAAGGGAGAATGGAAAAACTTCCTTTTCCTGAAACATGTATCTCTTACAAGAGATGAGTATATTCTTAGGATTAATAAACATAGCATTTTAAGAAAGTTGTTCCCCTAATAATTGCTGTCGGAGATTTTTAAGCCTAATGTACAGCAGGGGTTTAATTCTGACTCTGAAAGTGAACAGAGGTGACTCTGAAAGTGAACCTGGAGGCCCAGATGTTTGGAAGTAAAACCATTTGACCCAGTGTAGGCAGGTTTGTTCTTTACAGCTGCACTTTACTGCAAGTGAAAGAGAAGATTCTTCCCACTGTCTTTCCTTCTTTCTCTCTGGACTTGGTGTTTCAGTCCCATCTCACTTAGAAATGAGCATTTTCCCCCACCTCTGGGTCCACTTATGGCTCTGGGCACCCCGCGAGGGAGACTCATTTTTTTACAAGCATTGGGTTCATTCTTCTTACACTGAAGGAAGCCTATTGCGGTTGCTAAGTGACTGTGGGGAGGGAAGCCTCGGTCACCGCTTGCCTGTACTTCTCTGCCTAGATAAACACTCCAAAGTTAACGCGATAGTTATGTTCTGCATTGGTGGCGCCATCCTGTTGGCCATGCTCGTTCTGATGGCCGTCGTCATCTGCCTTTACTACAAAGTAGCCAACGCACTGAAGTGAGTGACGTGGGTGAGGGGGGCCAACACCCCTCACGTGGGATCCTGGGGCTCCGAGCTTGAGCGGGGTCATCGCCGGCCCAGGGCCGCACCCCGGGTGAGGTCAGGAACTGCGGGAGGCTTTGAGAGGACCTCGGCGGGAGGGTGGACGCTGGCTTTCCACCCCTTCCGGTCTGGGGCTGTGAGCTCACAAGCGGAATGTTCTCAGCCCCTTGGCCTCACTGGGTTTACCCTCAGCGGGTCGATTCCACAGGACGGCAGACTGAAGACGGCGGGACTGAGTCTGCCTCTGCTCACTCGGAGGACGGGCTGAGCTGACGCTGCCCCCGCGCTCCGCGGGTCCTTGGCTCTGGGCACAGTGGGATGGGCCTGTAGGACCCTGGGGAGGCTGAGTTGTGTGAAGAGCCTGGGGTTTGCCTCACCAGGGAGTGTAGATCAGAAAAGAGAGTGTTACATTTGGGGGAAAGAGCCTTCAAATAGGGGCGAGACTGCTTGTCGGAAGCAGAGGCGTTCCCACGCATGAACGGTCCAAGGAGACCGCGTGTTTGTCGAACAGTCCTGCATCAAGCTTTGAAGGACCCGGTGTTCGTTTCCAGCTCCTCCTCTACTTGTATGTGTTTGATCAAGTCACTGTGCTTCTCCATGTCTCAGATTCTTTATGTGATGAGTGGGGAGAATAAGACAAAAAACCAAAAAAGCAGCAGTCCCGTTCCCATTCTAGGGAAGTTCAGTCTGTGAGCAGGAGGGTAATTCCCAGCAGCCGGGGCGGCTGACTTGGCACCCTCCCGGGTTGTGCTGTGCACTTGGCGGACTCGCAGTGATCACCTGGGTGGCCCGCACTTGCAACTCACTCTCCCTCCTTTGCTGGAACCTGATCTTACATTTCTGGCCCTCTTAGGAGAGGAAGGGATTGGACAGGAACTTGGGACGTGGGCAGAGTTGCTTTCATCTCAGGCTGGTGTCTTGGGTTTGACTGGCTCCAGCCCCAAATTCTCCAGATCCCCCTGACAGTTGTAACAGGTGGACCGAGAAGAAAAATTCTAATCCTATGCTCTGTGTATGTCTTTTCTTAAGCATGCCAAAGGTACCTGTTTGCTTGGCCTTAAAAAATAATCCAGCCATGGTCACCCCGGACAAGGTCAGTGCGTCCCTCGCCGCTGGGTCTTACCCCAGCCTCCAGTGCTGCGATGAATGTAACCTGTATCCTGGCTTCGATGCTCTGCCTCCTTGCTGCTGTAGTGTAAACGAGGGGCTCTGACTTGGGTGGGTACAAATATCTTCATGAACACCATTTCTTTCTTAGTAGAGTCTTTTATTATTTAAGTCAAGTTTTATACTGTTTCCATTATATCATGTACCATATACCATATTTATTTGCTTTTGAATAAATGCAATATTGAAAATAACCCTCTCTGCCTCCAGTATTGTTGTTGTTAGTTGTAAAAGTACTTCAATTTGTGTCTAACCCACTTTGGGACTTGGGGCAACTAGCTTATCATATTATATTGCAATATGAGGAGAGTTAAGAGTAGAAAATACATCTATATATACAAGCCCAGGAAAAAAAAATAGATGTTAGAGAGTTTCCAGTTTCAGACCTTGCTATAAACTTCCTGTGCCCGAGCCCTTCTTCTATGGGCGTCCTTCACTCTCACCCAGCTTGCTCTGCCGTGGACATTGTTATACCCTCTGCCATTCATCCCAGAGGGTATCAGCCAGGTGGGCTTTCTCTGGGTGAAGGGCACCTGATTTATGTAACGATGGGGTTGAGCTCCGTGGTGTCAAAAGGACATTTTAAAAACCTGAGATGCCTCCTCCAAATCTTCACAAGCTGATTTTCTTCTTTGTGTATCACTGTTAACACTGACTTTTGCTGACTCGGCTGTTTCGGTTAATCTTTAACAGCAGACAAGACCCTCCTGCTGAGTGGTGAAGCCCAGCTTCTTCTGGTCTCAGCAACAGGCAGGAGGATGCACTCCTCTTCATTCCTACTCAGGCTGCTCCCTTCTGCTCCTGCTCTTTCCTCTGAGCCTCTGAAACCCCCTCCCAAGCCCAGACTCTCTGTAACCAGAGTCTGTACTTTGCCTCATTAGCACAAACTTTGCTTAGTCAGCATCCCGTGTTTTACCCAAGGTAAGGAATTAACTAGTAACAGGTGGTTGGTTACCTCCGAAAAAGGATGAAAAAGGGTAACAGGAAATAATGAGGAACAGCTACTACCTCTAGCTCACAGGGAGAAAGCGACGGTAGAACTAAGCATTTGGAAGAGGCCTTCTCCTGGCGGAGAGGCAGTCCTCTCAGCTGAGGGCTTGGCTCAGGAAGGTATACTCAGCACTTTAGTGCCGGCATGGTGAGCTGCTCTCACACAGTAGCCTTTGGAGAGGCCGAGAAACTCCCTGGAGGGTGTCATGAGTGCACCCAATCTCAGTAAGGGTTTTGAGAGGCAAATTCAAGGCTGCACCTTCCCTGGAGCCTGCCCCAAACCTTCCAGCTGGAAGTGACAGGTTCTTCTTGGGTGTCCCTGGAGCACTTTCTCTGCTGGCATCTCCTTCCTGCTTCATCTCAGGAGTTCAAGTGCACTTGGATTTCCTCTTGTCACCAGCAAGCCCCTGAGCATCAGTGCAATTTCCCTCTGAGCCCCACTCAGTGGTCAGCACCGTGCCCAGCATCCGGGAGGCCCTGTGCAAGTGTGTTCCAAACGTGGGGAGTACACCCTAAGGCCAGGCATTGCAGGGCCCTTGAGGGAGGCAGGATGGAGGAAGGGGTTCTTTGAGACACCCCTCTGGTGGGCAGTAGGAACAGGGCGTAACAGTGGCTTTAGAACGGAGCAGACTTGGTTCAAAACCAACTGTGCCTTTCACAAGCTTGTGCCACTGGAGAAGTTGTTTAACCTCTCTGAGCCTCAATTTCCTTAATGTAAAATGGGAGGGAGGGCTGCCCAACTGGCAGCCAGTTTCCTGATGCCCGAAGTCTTTCTCTTTACTCCTATGTATGAGTATACAGCGTGCCAGGGGATACACCATGGAGATAAAGGCAAACAAGTCCTTAGGTGCCTGATTGAATTTCAGCTCCAAATCAGAACAGATTCCCCCATTTTCTTGTTAATAGTTTCATGTAGATCTTCCAAATACTTCCCCCAGTGGCCATCTGGGTCAGTCTCCTCTGCATTCCTTCATACAACTTAAGATATATCCAAGATCTTTTCTAACGTGAAAAGAACTTAACTAGATTGGGAAAATCAAATTAAGTATTTATTTTATTTATTTTTTAAATTTTCTTTACTTTATTGTGTTGGTTTTCAAATTACGTATTTAAAAGCAGCACTTGAAAACTGTCTGGTTACTGGCCCATGAACCAGTCTTCTATCAGGAACTGACTGAACCCCTGCTGATGGCCATGCAAGATGGGTATTCAGGGTTGCAGCAGGTGGAATAGCGTAATACTATGAAACCTGTCAAATATTGTGACCCACTAGTGAGTGTACAATCCCATCACCAGGAATTATAAAAAAAAAACAAACTCCTTTGTAGTGGAGTGATTGAGCTATACAATGCATGATTAGCATATAATATATAATACCCATGCTATTTTTCTATAGTTTTAGCAACCTCAAAGGAGTGTCTCAGACCTGCTGGGTGGAGCTGAAAGTCCAGGCTCCACCTGACGTGAGGGTGCAGGGGGGTCCTCATCACCCAGCTCTTTACTCTGCCTTCTCTGACAACACCCTGGGGAGGGGAGGGGAGGGGAGGAGAGGGAAGAGGATAGATAAGGGGTACTGACAGCAGGTGGAAGTCCAGGCTCCCCACTTCACCTTTGCTGGCTAGGTTAGGGGTGGGACCACAGTTTTACCCATGGACAAAGTAAGTTATTGCCTCAGAGTTTTCTAGAATTGCCTGGCTATCTCTTTGTTGGGCCTCTGGCTAGAGAGAGCAGGCTTCTCTCAGGCCATTTTTGCCTGTACTAACCGAAGCTTCCAGTTTATACCTTTCTTCTTGTTAAGTGTACTTTGATCCGTTCGACATGAGGTGCTCATCAGTAGCTGTGGTTTTCAAACTTCATCATTCCTAAGAATCACCTGAGTGACTTTGGAAAGAGCAACTTTCTGGATCCCAGTCACTGAACTGCACCCAGAGTACCTGAACTGGAAGTTCATTGGACTCTTTTTTATTTTTCTTTTAAAAAATGTTATTTCTGTGTTTATTTGGCTGTGCCAGGTCAGTATGTGAACTCTTAGTTGTGGCATGTGCGATCTAGTTCTCTGACCAAGGATTGAACCCAGGGCCCCTGCCTTGGGAGTGTGGGGTGTTAGCCACTGGACCACCAGGGAAGTCCCTCATTTATTTATTCTTGAAAATCCAGTGCATTAATTGTCAACACTTTTCACATTAGGGATTTTCTAAAAGCCATAAGGTGCTAAATTTGGAAGTTCTTAGCCTTCTGCTTTCTCTGAAAGATTTAGACAGGTACCGTTAATGGGCAGGTGGACTTTTAAAAGTGGAAACTCCAGCAGCTCTTGGTAACCTGGAAAAACTCTTTTTTTTTTTTTAAATTTGAAGCACTTGCACAAAATAGACGCCAGATGCTAAAATCATTGTTTCATGTGACTAAGGATGAAGCTACTTGTGAGAGATAATTAACTTTGGATATAAAGATGCTATCTCCATCAAACTGACCATTAATTGCTTATCAACTTCTACTATGTATCCGCAGGGAACTTAACTTTTACCAAGACGGTTTTCGGTGAAGGGCATGTTTGCAGTGAAACTGACATGTCTCGGCAATGTCCCTCCTCAGGTCACTTATCAGATTTTTGTCTCTCAGGAATTTGGGGTTTACTTCCGGGCCCCATCGAACCCTGCCCTCCTCCCTGAGGGACTTGACAATAGTGTATTATCATCTCGTACATGCTATTTATTGACAAGATGGGAACAATATCCCCTGGACTTGAGAGCTCATGTGTTAAATATTGTTACTAAATATTTCTTGAAAAACAAGAGAAAAGAAAGTCTGTTTCTTTAAAGACAACTTTGAGGGCACTGAGCCTAGTGCAGAATTCTTTCCGTTCAGATATGAGAGATTAGATTACGTGGGTGCTGCCTTTCTTTTCAGGGAAGACATGGGACTATGCTAATCTTTCTTTGTCTGCTTTTCAGGTTTCCTGTAAGGCTTTGAAGATCTGGGAAACAGACTAAGCCCGTGGTGGCTCACAGAGCAGTCCTGAGGGGTTCCTGTGATTGTTGCTCAGGCTCTCATTTGCAAGCTTAACCCAAACTCAACAAAGCCAAGGCCCAATGTGTTTTCTTTGAAACAGACAAATAAAGCTCATTTTGTGTAAACAACAATGAGTAAATGACATTTGATTCAACTGACCAATGACTATAGTTAACAAAAAAAAAGAGCAGTGATTTTCTGATAGTCACTTCGTTTACTCTTCACAGGGCCCTTGGCAAGATCTGAAAATAAATTCTCACACCACCAGAGGGACAGAAACAAAAAGATCCACCTACTAACATCTAAACATTAAGGAGCCAAAAATATCTTTAAGTGCAGTGTGGTATCAAGAGATAACTTTTCTTTATGACGTGTTGTACAGTTTAAGACAGTGATCAAGTTCTTGATAGTGAAGAATTATAAAATGCAAGACTCCTAGCTGCAAAGAGAGCAATTGCCTTAGAAATTTGGTAATCAGACAAGATTTACTGAGCAATCAACCTCGAAGAGAATCTCTTTAGCTCTTTTATCTGTCTCTAGGAGGGCAACCTCAGATTTATCCAACATTACTTTGCTGAGCAGAAATAGAATTGCTTCTAATTTCTAACAGGTTGATGTGGAACTTGGAGAAATCACCCATGAGTCTTTCTCTGATCAGTTCCTTTGTGGATCTCCAGTGGTCCCACCATTTGGAAATGCTCAGTCTGCTCTTCTGTGACCTTCCTAGGGCCTGTGCCCCTCTTACTCCGCCCTGCACAGCCCTGGGAGCAGCGGGAGGAATGGTCCCCCACTTTGCAGATGGAGACCTTACACTGCAGATAGACCACGTCATAGCTGGTGAGGATGCTGAAGATGTTGAACTTGAATTGGGCTACATTCTTTTGCTGGGAGTGCAGGTTACTATAAGTCTTGTCTTTGATGCATCTGATGGGAAGAAAAACCCCAGGGCAAGAGGATTAACTTAAAGCATGCTGTTGTTTGTTGTTTGGTTGCTCAGTCATGTTAGACTGTTTTTGACCCCGTGGACTGCAGCTTGCCCTGCTCCTCTGTCCATGCAATTTTTCAGATGGAAATACTAGAACGGGTTGCCATTTCCTACTCCAGTGGATCTCCCTGACCCAGGGATCAAACATACATCTCTTGTGTCTCCTGCATTGGCAGGTGGATTCTTTACCACTGTGTCACCTGGGAAGCCCCAATTTAAAGCATGATGTGAATTAATTCTGGCTCAAATAATTGGGCTTGGACACAAACCTCTGAATTTCAATCAGAGTTCCTCCCACTACCTACTC
The DNA here is from genome assembly GCA_007570785.1 of Antilocapra americana. Classification (NCBI taxonomy): domain Eukaryota; kingdom Metazoa; phylum Chordata; class Mammalia; order Artiodactyla; family Antilocapridae; genus Antilocapra; species Antilocapra americana. The sequence goes on along the minus strand of ML660216.1, from coordinate 11,778,070 downwards.
TTTCTTTATGAAAAAAATGAGATGGTTGGATGACATCACTGACTTGATGGACATGAGTCTGAGCAAGCTCCGGGAGTTGGTGATACACAGGGAAGCCTGGCGTGCTGCACTCCATAGGGTCACAAAGAGTTGGACATGACTGAGTGACTGAACTGAACTGATGAGAGGAAAAAAACCACCATTCCTAAACAGAAATAGAAAGGCATTATAAAACATTTTTTAAAAAAAGTAAATTCTAGCCAAAACTATTACCTACTCAATTTTTTCAAAAGGGTAGATTAATGGTGGTAGCTATATTATTTGAGGGGCTTCCTTGGTAGCTCAGCTGGTAAAGAGTCCACCTGCAATGCAGGAGACCCCAGTTAGATTCCTGGGTTGGGAATATCCCCTGGAGAAAGGATAGGCCACCCACTCCAGGATTCTTGGGCTTCCCTGGTCTCAGTCGGTAAAGCATCCTCCTGCAATGTGGGAGATCTGTGTTTGATCCCTGGGTTGGAAAGATCCTCTGAAGGAGGGCATGGCAACCCACTCCAGTATTCCTGCCTGGAGAATCCCCATGGATAGAGGAGCCTGGCCGGCTATGGTCCATGGGGTCGCAAAGAGTCGGACATGACTGAGCAACTAAGCACAGCATAGTACATATTATTTTAAGGTGAACTTAATTTAAATTTTATTTTGTGTAACTACTGAAAAACCAAGGAAAGAAGTAAATGATATATCAAGATGAGATAAAATGGAATAAAATAAAATGCTCAGTTAAAACCAGCATATAAAATGCAATAAACCTACATTAAAACCAGAGAAGGCAGCAAAAGGAGAAATGGGGACAGAAACAAAGAACAAATGCAACAAATAGAAAACAGTTACTAGGATGGTAGATTTTAATCCAACTATGTCAACTATCACTTTAAATGTGAATGATTTAAATATACCAATCTGAAGACACAGGCTGCCAGAGCAGACTAAAAAACCAAGATCCAACTATACGCTGTCTGTAAGGAACCCACTTGAAAAACATTAAGTCAAAGATTAATTAAAAGTGAAGGGATAGAGAAAGATTTACCAAGCTAATACCAATCAAAAGAAAGCTAGATTAGCTATATTAATTTCAGCCAAAACAGACTTCAAAGCCAGGATGATTATTAGCAATGAAAAGGGGCATTGCACAACAATGAAGGGGCCGAAAGAGGGTGAGATGGTTGGATGGCATCACTGACACAATGGACATGCGTTTGAGCAAACTCAGGGAGACGGTGAAGGACAGGGAGGCCTGGCATGCTTCCATGGGGTCACAAAGAGTTGGACATGACTTAGCAACTGAACAAGAACAACAAGCTCCCACCTTAGGAAACTAGAGAAAGAAGAGCTGATTAAACCTGTTAATAAAATAAGCAGAAGTACAGCAGTTGTTAAATTACGGTCTCTTTGATTGAGGGCAGGAGGAGAAGGGGACAACAGAGGATGAGATGGTTGGATGGCATCACCGACTCAATGGACATGGGTTTGGGTAGACTCCGGCAGTTGGTGATGGACTGGGAGGCCAGGCCTGCTGCAGTTCATGGGATCGCAAAGAGTCGGACATGACTGAGCAACTGAACTGAACTGAACTGATATATATAGCCACTTGGCTTACAGGATCTTGGTTCCCTGACTAGGAATTGAATCTGGGCCACGGCTGTGAAAGCACTGAGTCCTAAGCATTGGACCACTAGGGAATTCTCTCTTCTTGACAAGTTTTGAAACAGGAGACCTGAAAAGGGAAGAGCTTCCTCTTTCTGACACAGTGCAGCTTAGTGCCGCATCTGTGCACCTCCCACACCATGGCTCACTCTGCCTGTGGAAGGTGCTGCCTCTTGCCCTCCCCAGTTTTTGGAAACAGGCACCATGATGCGTCTCAGGGGCTTCAGGAAGCTCTCACCACTTTAGTGGCTTTCACTACTCTGGAGCTGCAATCAGAAAGTGAGTTTTGATGTCTTCACACTGGTTGCCAATTACCCATCCATAAGCATTTCGCCCTGGCTGGGGGATAAGAGAGCTCTAAAGGCAAACATCTTGCCTGAGTTCTAACTTGGCAAATGTTCTGTCTAACCAAAGGTGCCAGAATAAACCTCATCACTGTAAGAGCTTAGCCTGGGATAAGCCACCAGCCCATCAGTGCTGGCCAAATACCCTGAGGAATGGGGAAGGCAATAGTTATAAAACTTGGAAAGAGAGACATGAGTCAGCAGAGCTTGAGACAGCACAGGCTCTGCCCAGGACTCTTTGGGGAATCAAGGGACGTTGTCTAGACTTCCTGTAATTAACTGCCCTCAGCTGGGATCAGAGGGATGGTTAGGGTCTGGGCTCTGCCTCTGGGCAGGATGAAGACTCTGGGCACAATGTTCTGATTTAGGACTGCCAGTTAAGCAGGCAATGGTCAGACTTCTCTAGTGGTCCAGTGGTTAAGAATCTGCCTGCTAATGCAGGGGACACGGATTTGATCCCTGGTCGCGGAAGATTCCATATGCCGTGGGGCAGCTAAGCCTGTGTACCACAGCTCCTGAAGCCCGCGTGTGCTTGCAGGTCCACGCTCTACAACCAGAGAAGCCACCGCAGTGAGAAGCCCCTGCACTGCAATGAAGAGCAGGCCCTGCTCACCACAGCCAGAGAAAGCCTAGCGAGCAGCCGTGGAGACCCAGCGCCGACAAAAATAAACATAAATGAATAAATTGGTGTTGTCTAGTCTCTAAGTTGTGTCCAGCTCTTTTTGACCCCATGGACTACAGCCTGACAGTCTCCTCTGTCCATGGAATTCTCCAGGCAGGAATACTGGAGTGGATTGCCATTTCCTTCCCCAGGGGATCTTCCTGACCCAGGGATCAAACCTGCGTCTCCTGCACTGGCAGGCAGATTCTTGACCCACCGAGCCACCTGGGAAGCCCAGATAAATAAACAAAATTATTTTTAAAAAAAGCAAGCAAAAAACAGGTCCCCCAAAGGAATAACAGGCAAATAGTCAACCACATCAACAAGAGAGGGCCTTCCATTTTCCTTACCCTTGCTGGATCAAATCATACTTGACAGTTGTAAAATCACTGGGGTCTGGAGAAGCCACACAGGTATCCACAAAGAGCCGCAGGCTGGGGTTGGGGCTGTGGAGCGTGGCCTGGAGGAAGACCTCTTTCCTCTGGCTGGCATAGTGAGGTCCCATGTTCTCTCCATGCTGGGACGGGGGCAACTCGAGGAACGATATGGACACATCGTAGCCAGCGTTCTCCCCAGGGACGGTTCCCACCGCTGACGGGCCGTCCACCCTGCAGGTGAACTTGAGCTGAGGCACCCTGTGCCGCACCACGACTCGGCCCGGGTGGCCCCTGGTTCGGCCTCTGACGGAGTTGGAGTAGCTGAGGGAGCCGCGGCTTTCCTGGGAGGAGAGGGGAGAGTTGGTGGCCGGGGCTCCCGGCTCCCTGACCAGCGCTTTCTTCACGGGCAGAGACCTCTGCTAGTGAAGAGCTAGCAGAGCTAGCTAGTCTCGGAGCTAGTCTGCTGAGAAGCTGGAGGGCGTGAGGCCTCAGGCATGACCTCTCTGGTACCTCAGGTCATAAGGGGTTGACCTTATGTCCCTGCTTCTGGGAGTTTGGGGTGCATGCAGGGAACCCGTAGTGTGTGAGTATGGGCTCCCTCTGCCCTCTTGTGGGGGCCAGGCTTGAGGAGATGAGGTGGGAGGTCCACACTGGCACTGAATTTCTCCACAGCTCCGCCCTGCTATGACCCCTAGACCAGCCCTGGCTCCTTGTGAGCTGTGGGCCTGGCCCTACAGACCCTTGCTCTCAGCCTTGCTCCTTCAAATCCAACATGACTTGAAGGAGCCAAGAAGATGCTGGAGGCTGATGAGTCGGGGCCTCCAGTAGCCTCCTTCCCATAGCCTGGTGGGTCATGGAGACTCACCCTGGCCAGGGATGTTTGTTCAAGGGAGCCTCGGCCTGGGCGACTCACATCCAGTGGCAGTCTGTCTTGAAACCCTCCAAGGAAAGCCCCGAGAGTTTACAGCAGTGTTTCTCACTGGTCTGCCTTATTTTCCTTTTTCTTTTTGCTCCTAAGAACCTGTATCTCTCTTCCCTTTGACGGGAATGTCACCCTTGTTGAGAATGCACAGCTTAGAAGAAAAGCTAAACTCCAGGACCACATGGCCCCGCCCAATTCCAACCAGACTTTGGGCTTCCTGTGGTTCACGGCCCTGAGTCTCTCTCTTGATCTCTTCAAGCTGGGTGCTGTCTCGAGGCCTCTGCACCCCTCTGCTGATCCCCTGCTTGGAGCCCTCCTCCTGTTCCTCTGTACCTGCTTTATGTCCTTTTTCAGGCCTTGGCTCTTTGACCACCCTATTCAAAAGTGGTCTTCCACCCCAAAGCATTTTATATCCTTGTCCTCATTTGACTGTCTCCTTAACCCTTTTCATGACAAAGGACTCTCGTCTGTGTGTTTATTCAGGACCTGTCTCCCTTCTCTCACATGTAAGAGCCATGGATCTGTGGCCCTGTCAATTACATTGGCTGCTGTGTCCTCAGCCCCTAGAAGGATGCTCATTCGGACTCTGAAATCAGATATGCGACCTTACTATAGTACTGCCTTTCCCCATAGGTGCTTGGGGACTTACAAAGCAAGATCCCTATGCTATTCATGTATTCTTTCTCCAGGTGGTTCCTGACTTGCTATCTCCTCTGGCCCCAGAACGGTAGTCAACACAGGAGGCTTGCAGGGGGAGTTGGGCCAGCTGGGGCCAGACAGGACAGCTCAGGGTTCTCCCCAATGGACTGGAAATGTCCAGGGCCTGCTCTCCTCCCAGACACTGGGGAGCTTCCAGCAGACTACTGGGGAAGAAATCTCTGAGGTAAAAATTAGAATTTTTAGGACAAAGAGGATAAGAATGATCACCATCTGTACAAATAGATGCAATGTGAAGTATGGGGTTGAAGTGGTTATTTAGCACCATGTGGACTGAATGCATTCAACCTCCAACAACGTCAAGTGTTTGGGGTGCTCTTTTTTGGGCATGGGTCTAAACAGGGATGTGAAAGAATACATGATTAGCATAGGGATCTTGCTTTGTAACTCATTACATTATTAAATGTGCCTATGAACATGATTTTCTGGTTATACACTCTTCCTGTATCTTTGGTATACTCGTTTCCTTAATTTCAATGATACTGGTTTGCAAAATAAGTAGGTGGTTAAGCAAAATGACATAAACATTCATTTCATTATATGTAAATAGCTTAATATTTGTTTCCTACATTGGGAAACCTGGTTAGAAACATGGCACTCAACCTGTCTTCCCCAAGCCCAACACCATAGCTGGCACATGGTGGGTGGGCACTATTGCTTAATAAAAAAGCATGTGGTAACAAAATGTTTGGCTTTGCAGCTTAGAGAATAGCATCCATCCATTCGTCCATCATCCATCCACCCATCAGCCCATCAGCCCATCAGCACTCTGTACTTCTTACTATGTATTCCAAATTTAGTGTGTATTCCAAATTCCCAAAAGGAAGGGTAGTTTTAGATAAATTAATGAGCTGCTCCAGGTCTCACGGAACTCAGAACCAAAGTCACAGCTGTGCCTTTCCTCTGTCCCTATTCAGGTTTTTAACAGGTGGTTGGTTCTCCCAAGCCTCTCTTTTTGGCCTCCATCCACAGAAGGGTACCACCACCTTGTCAGTTTCATACCTGTCTGACGGTGCCACAGTGGCCATAGGGAACGTTGAAGATCAGGTAGCGCCCTGTGACTCGGGGGCGACACAGCTCATCATTTAAATGGATGTCCCAGGATGAGTAACCCAGCCTCCGGAGGTAGCCTCGGTCAATGACGACTTGAAAAAGGTGAGGCCAGCAGGAGAGCTGGGCTGCAGAAGGAGGAGGATGGGGAGAAAGTTACAAAGAGGACCTGGAACACTGGACATATAGTGCACTCAGGGGTGTGAGTTATGTTTCCTTTATAAAACTACCATGGACAGCACCCTGGGCTGGGCTGGTTTGGCGTTCATCACCCCCTACACTCAACTTGACTTTCACTGACTTTATACTTCCCCTTCTTTCCAAAAGTCACGTCATATCCATGGGGGTCCCATGGAATGTGTCCTACCCACAGAACGTATCCCAGAGTGAGAACCTCTTCTAAGGATTTAAAGGACAGTCCATCTCCTATGATAAGAACGCCTGAGCGTGAACATGCATCAGGGCCTTTGTATGAGGGGTAAGTTAGAAAAAGGGAGTGGAAGCCAAGGCAGGGGGTGGGGAGTGCAATGGGACTTCCTCCCCAACCTCCTACAGTCCAGCAAGAGGATGGAGATACAAGAGATCTCAGAAGAGACACAGAAGCTGGTCCCCTCACACAGCCTGTTCATTCTTCCGCAATGTCTCTTAGCTCCCCTTTTCGGAGTCTCACACCCTAGGAGGAAAGAAGACTTTACCATTGTTCTTGGGTGCCACAGAGTCAGCTGCACCTGGTGAAGGGGGCAAAGAAAAGAGAGTGTCAGCTGTGCAGAAGCACTGGATGAGCCAGCAGTAGACATGAACCGTAGGGAAAGGGGCTCATTGGATTCCCCTATTAAAACTGAAGCAATGGCATGAAAATACTCCAGGGTGATGCAAAGGAAAGGAGGGCCCAGGGCCTCCTGATGGAGCTGGAGGGAGGGATTCTGGCATAGATAAAGTAGTGTTGAGAATGGTGTCATCACCACCAAGATTCGTTGGAGAGAGAGACTAGTAAACATAGGGCTTTGAAGGTTTTAAGCCTCATCGCATGGTTGAACCCTGGCTGGCGTCCCTTCCCATGCACATGGAGTGCTTGGCAGCGCAGGCTGGGAAATGCTCACTTCATGGCTATCAAGCACTCCCCTCCCAGAAGCAAGGCAAGACAGAAACCCAGGGCCAGGGCCCAGGAGGAAGCATGGCTGGCCAGATTCCCTCAGCCCTGCAAACACTCTCAGCCCCAGACCTCTGGTCCTTTGGCTACTGAACTTGATGAAAAAGAAACCCCTTGGTGTATAATCCAAAAATAGAAGATAAATTACCATTTACAGGGGGCCCCCCAACAGCACAAGGAATGGCTAGAATTGTGAACAGACAGTAAAAGTGAGGATCTGGAGAAAAAGGACCCCTGGCTCCTTGTGGAATTAACTGTCTCAAGGGGGCTCTGATAGCCTTTCTATTTTGGCTCCATTTCTATGCAAAACAAGAGAAACTGCCACATAAAGGCAAAAGGAACAGCAAGGATGCCTTTGATTCACCTGTAAAAAAGTGGAATGGGAGAGCCAAAGTGAGCTAACCTTGTTCACCAAACCTTAGAATTCCATCCCTCTGAGATTTAGTGGATAAATTAAGGACAAATATAGGGGAGTATGACTCCACACAGAAGGAGGTCTGCCCATGGAAGTCAACTGCCAAGACAGATGGCTGGTGACAAAAATTATTTGCTGAATCTTGGATGAAAGGGACCAAAGGGAACCCAGGATGGTGCAGGGTTCTGACTTCCAAGGGCTAGGTCAAGGTGGCGAAGGGACTCCACCCAGGACTGTGCCCCTATCAGAGGCTGAAAGGGGACAGCAGACAAATCGTAGTCTAACTGACAGCAGCAAGTTCTTTATTTTTAATCACTTTTTTAAGCTGTCACTTGTTTGGCTTCATAAACTTTTAGCTATATTTCAGGACAAATATTGTGCTGAACTGGAATTAGAAAAACCCGGTGCCACCTCTTTCTGATGAAAACATTTACCACCATGTCTATGTAACAGATACGCTCTAGTGATCCTAGAATCTGGGGCCATGGCCGGCCTGACGTTCCTTGGGCTGGTGAATTCTGACCTTAGGGATGCTGGGAGAGGAAAGAAAGGGTGGGGCCTTAGGGAGACCCCGGGGAGGCCCGTCGTGGCAGGGGAGCCCGGGTACCTGCGCAGACCACGCTCGCGTCCTCCCAGTGCTGGCAGTCGTGGCGCGCCCAGCCCGCGTGGGCGCAGCGCCCCAGCGCATCCTCGGTGCCTGCACAGCGCACGTCGTCCAGCAGGATGGGCCCCGAGCCCGGGCCGAAGTGGCCGCGCCCCGGGGCGCCCAGCGCGCGCCCACAGCCCAGGACGCGGCACACCACGCGGGCGTCCCTGATGCTCCAGTGGTCGTCGCACACCGTCCCCCACGCGCCCTCGTGCCGGACCTCCACCCGGCCCTCGCAGCGGCTGCGCCCGCCCACCAGGCGCAGAGGCGGGCCTGCGGGGGGCAAGAGGCACTGACTCACCACATCTATCCAGTGAAGCTTCTTTTAATGAATCAAAGCCAACGTTTTCACTCTAAGAACTATTATGGACACAGATTTTCAATTATAAAATAATTCCTGGGGATGTGATGTACAGTACGGTGACTAGTATAGTTGATAAGATTGTATTATGTATTTGAAAGTTGCTAGGAGGAAACTTGCACGTTTTCATCTCCAGAAAAAAATGTTTGTAGCTATGTTTGGTGATGGATGTTAACTCAAATTACTGTGGTGATCATTTGCAGTATATACAAATACTAAATCATTATGTTGTCCACCTGAAACTAATGTTTATTGTTTATGTTAATATGTTAATATTAATTATGTTACTATGTTAATTATGTTGATATGTTATATGTGAATATATTAATATGTTAATTGTGTTAATATGTTAGTGTTTATTGAGGTATCAATTATACCTCAATAAAAACCTCTATACTATGTAATGTAGGTATTCCATTCCTAGATATTTACTCAAGATAAACACATCATCACAGAAAGGTGTATAAATAGCAAAATTCTCAGCAATACACAAAACCTGGAAACACTCAAATGTCCATCCACAGAAGAATGGACAAATAAATTGTGGTATGTATGTCCATAATAAACTGTGGTATGTATGTCCATAATAAATTGTGCTATGTCCACACAATGCAACATTACTAAGCAGAAACAATAAAAATGAAAAAAAGAACAAATTACCAACATATGGAATCACCTGGGGCAAATCTTAAAACCAATTTGTTGGGCCTTCCCTGGTGGTCCAGTGGCAAAGACTCTGAGCTCCCAATGTAGGGGGCCTGGGTTTGATATCTGGTCAGGGAACTAGATCCCGAACACCACACCAAGACCCATTGCAGCCAAATAAATATTTCTTTAAAATTTGTTAAGCAAGGTTCAGAAGTTGGACACAAAAGCACATATGCTCTGATTTCACTTATACGAGAATCTAGAAAACCAAATCTAATTTACAGTGGCAGAACACAGATCAGTTGGTCTGGGGGAAGTGGAAAGGATTTACTGTAAAGGGGCATGAGGGAACTTTCTGGGGGGATGGAAATACTCTAGATCTCTCTTTTTTAATTTAATTTAAATTTATTTTTGCCTTATCCGGAGGCATGTGGGATCTTAGTTCCCTGATCGGGGATTGAACTGTGCCCCCTGCATTGAAAACACAGACTCTTAACCACTGGACCACCACTGAACACAACTGAGGGACACGATGGAGTGGCTAAGCACACACACACCACTGAAGTCCCGGAATGCTCTAGATCTTGGTTGTGGTGGTGCTCACACAGTTGTATACATTAGACAAAACTCACAGATTTGTGCAATTTACTGTACATAGTTATACTTCAAAAAAGGTATAAAAAAGAAAACCTATATTGTGTCGGTGGTGCTACACCCACTAATGTGCATAAAATGATTTGCCTTCATATAAATTGGTTGCTAGTGACTATTTTTCAATTTCCTGCTCTGCTTAGCACATAGAAGATGCTCGGGGAATGTTAATAAACACCTCTGGCATCTGCTTCTCTGTGACTGAAATACTCTGGTCCAGGATGGTTGCTCTCCTCATCTGATTTGTTACTGAGATACTGGAAGCAAGATAACAATTCTTGTACAAACTATGAATAAATGCAAACATCTTCTGAGTGAGGTCTTGAGAGGTGAATCGGGACTTCTAGCCTACAAAATGTTGTTTGTGTGCACACATCTGTTCCTGCACTTACACACCTAAAAGCTATAAAAGTTTTCTTTACAGGGTAGGAAAGTTCAATGAAAAAGAAATAACAATATTAATAATGATATGATAGTTTTAGTGCTTAGAAATAAACAAAAATTACCAGGTAATGGGGTCATTTCCTCACCAACTGAAACTAAAACTGTAAAAAAGAAAAAATAAGCTTAAAAATATGCATATCCTCGAAGTCACATATTTATATTCAAAGCTGAAAATGAACCAAAAATGTTTTTTCTAAGTTTAGACACTAATGCTTTTTAAAAAGTTTTTACTTTAGTTTGGGTGCCAAAATACTGTTTATTAGGTTTTATTTATTTTTTTGTCCATTAAGTTGCATCAAAATGTGACAAATAGTGTTGTGTGCTGTTTATTTTCCAAAAATTATATTATTGATTTATTTTTAAAAATTTTTGGCTGTGCTGTGTAGCATGTAGGATCTTATTTCCCTGACCAGGGATTGAACCTGTGCTCCCTGCATTGGAAGCATGGAGTCTTAACCAGTAGGTTATCAAACAATTTATCCAATGTTCAGAAAAATTTTATGAATGTGCTGAAATTTTGAAAGGAAGAACTCAAAAGCATTACATTTTTACAAGGGCTGAAAATGAAATGAAGAAAACCAAGTGAGATTCCAGAAATATTTTTAGATAAGAGAAAGACCATATCTAATATTAAAATCCCATATGAAAGTATTCAGAAGGAAGCAAGGTAGGAAGAGAAACAATGGGCTTTATGACAGCATTTGGTTGTATAAACCACTAAACAACTAAGGATTAATCTAGCAACAGGCATATCATTGTTACCAGGTGATGATGTCACTTCTGCTGAAATCAGATCTGTGGCTGCCAAAAAAGGTTTTGCCAGTGAAAAGAAAGCATTAACATTTGAATTCATTGAAATTTTATGCTGTAGAACACAAGGTTTTGAAAACAAGACTGTTTTAAGCTGTATTTAATAGAATCCACTCTGCTTATTTATCTTGTGGACTTGTGCATGCAGGGGGCAAAACAGTGTATGTAAAGTTGGTCTTTAACAAGGTAGATTAACAACAATTTCCCATTATGAGCATCTACAATGTGTCTTATAATGTACGACTCTAATCCTTACCACAACATGCCAGTTAAGTATTATCACTATTTTAGAGATGAGGACATGGAGACTCAGCTTACATACATGTCTGTGAGTGCGTGTGCTTAGTGATAAGTCACTTCAGTCGTGTCCAACTCTTTGCAACCCTATGAACTGTAGCCTGCCAGGCTCCTCTGTCCATAGAATTCTCCAGGCAAGAATATTGGAGTGGGTTGCCATGCCTTTCCTCCAGGGGGTCTTCCAGACCCAGGGATCAAATTCACATCTGCATCGGCAGGCAGGTTCTTTACCACTAGGACTGCCTGGGAGGCCCTGTACACAGGCCTGGATCACCCACAATGCAAACCCTTGAGGCCCCAAAGCACACTCTGCCTTTCAGGGGCATAAGATGTGGGAGTCGCATCCGCTCTGGCTCTACGAGGTGAGTCAGGAATGCGGAGGGGGAGTGGCTTGGAGCCTCCCCAACCTCTCCTGTCCTCTCTCCCCACCTCTGTTAGGGAAACAGGAAGCGTCTTCTGGGCTGGATTCTTTCAGAAAGCCACTCACAGAGCTACTACAAAGAGCAGAGAGATACCTGGTGAAGAAGGAGCTTCGCTTGAAGTGGGAGTCGTTGTATCTGCAAACAAAGGGGGCTCAAATTCGAGTATTAGTGAAAAGGAGATGGAATGATTTTTTTCAAAAACAGTGTGGTTGAAAACAGAAGATAGTGAAAGTGACTTTGCTCGGTTGTGTCCAACTCTGTGACTCTATGGACTGCCAGGTTCCTCCATCCGTGGGATTTTCCAGGCAGGGATACTGGAGTGGGTTGCCATTTCCTTCTCCAGGAGATATTCCTGACCCAGGAATTGAACCCAGGTCCCCCGCATTGTAGGCAGACGCTCTGCCGTCTGAGCCAGCAGGGGAGTGGTGAATGGGTAAAACCGACACGATCACAGTCCATCCCCTGTGGGTGTGTCTGGGTAGAGGGGTCAAAGCATCCCCTGAATCATAACATGACCACTCAGCAGGCAGAAGTGTGGAGCCCCAACCCTCTTGGGCACATCTGATTAAGACCACTGTGACAAGCAGAAGGGGTTCCCCGGCGGAGGGACCACTTCTGTGTCTGTGTGTGAACGAGAACACGAAGCTTAACTTCTGTGAAAAGGAGGCTGGGGCTTCTGTTTACATTGGGGCTTATTCTGTAGACAAAATATTCAACATATATATTCACTTGTTAAACAGAAAGAGGGGAGTTTGAACTTAGGAAATATGACAGGCAGAAAACATTACCAGAGGGGGTGTCCACTTCTGCTGAGGCTGGGAACACATCTGTGCATGAACAAAGAAAACAGGACACTTAGAAAGGAGAAAAAAGACGCTTCATGCGTCTTTTCATTGAGGTTTAGTTTGTGGCCAAAATGGTCATTAAGTGGGCTTGTTTTCTAAATAGGACCCGAGAAGTAAGAAGCTAGTCTGGTTCACTTAAACACCACGGTGAGAGAGCATTTACCAGATGGAGAGGTCATATCTGCTGAGGTTGAAGAGAGATCTGTAGAAAAAGAGGTGAAGAAACTTATATACCAGTGAAGACTCCTCGGGTTTCTGTTCTTACTGAAGCTGTGCTGGGTACAAAATATCCGTGCGACAGCCTAGTCTGATAAACGGAACTCCACAAAGAGACACTTCTGGGACACTAGACAGTGTTTTACCTGGTGTGGAGGCCACATTGGCTGACGATGACGCTGCAGATGAACAAAAAGAACAAGGAGGCAGTAAGACAGCACACCAGGCATATCAACAAGACACAGAAGATGTAAAAATGGCCGAGGAAGCTCAGTATGACTGACTTGGCTTGTCTGCCTACTGTCTAGACAGGAGCTATGGCAGGGCATCTCCCAGTGCTTTTCTGCTCCCAGGCCACCCCTCTACCCCCTCGGTCTCCTCTTGGCCACCCTTCCCTTCTCCCCTTGGGGGCTGCCTGTTCAGGGGCAACAACCATTGGCCCGAGTTTCTCCACTCTACAGTGTCCATCTAACAAAGATTCCCTAAATGGGGACTTGCTTTTCCCTGCCTCCCCTTAAATGATGGGAGGCAGTGACCCAGCAAAGGGTGATCTCTGCAGACTGGAACTTTCCCTAGGTAGGCTGTCTCAAGATCTAGACTAAGGGTGAGGAGGAGTATAAAAAGTCCATTTGTCTCATACTAAGAGATGCACCTCTTAGCTGTTATCAGTAATAAAGACCATATTTTGGTTCTGACTCTGATGCTTTATGTCCTAATTACTTCAACACCTGGAGTAGTGTAGAGCATCTTCTTTATTGTCCTCCACCCAAATAAATCTCTAATACTATTTGTCAAATTATTAAGTCCAAAGTCACACAGGTGAAAATATGTGGGTTATTTTCAAATATGTTTTGATACTGACTTCTAACATAATTCCATAGTGATAAGAAAACAGACTCTGAGTTCAACACCTTTAGACCATGAAATTTTTGCACCTTGTTTCATGTTCCTGGATATGTTCTAGTGTTTTCTAGTTTACAGTCTGTGGCAACTTGAACGGAATTTGTATCCTATTTGTGTGAAAATTGTATAAATCTTAATTATGCTTAATTGCTTCACAGTGCTTTTCAGGTCTACTATGTCCTTCTAGTTTTCTGTATATTCATTTTCTGTATATTAATTTTTGAGAGGTTGATATTCAAACTCCAACTAAAAATCTTAATTTATCTACTTAAAAATAATTGTAATATATAGTAGAACTATATGTAACTTTGTCCTGTACTTTCCAAGTCTCCTGTAAATGTGTTATTATACTTTCATAATTTAAAAAATAAGAAAGAGGAAAAAAAACAAAGTCACACAGTAACTCCTTAGAGAACGGCATCACTCAAAATCTAACCTCCAAGAGGAGAGCTATTTGTTACTCTGGTCAACTCTGCATCCCTCACTACCTTGGCTCGTGGCCATCTTCACCGAATGCTGGTTGAACATTGAGAGGATCAGTAAAAGCTGTGGTCTGACTCTCCATCAGTCTAACAATGCCTACATGATGGCTGGTGTCCAGGAGAAGCTCCCTTCATGGACAGCTGACATTCGACCACCAGTCCGTCCAGCAAATGACTCATTGCTTGTGTTTGGCTGAATTGGCTGGACTAATTTCCCCCTTGGCCCACGCAGTCAGTGTGGTCTTTTTTGAGTCAGGTCAGTGTAAACATATTTTAAAAGTTTCAAAGAATTTATCATAAACATATTTTAAAACTTTCAAAGCATTTATCATGACATAAACAGCTATTTAATGAGCTCATTGGAAAATCAAATAATTTATAAGCAAGTAATTTATAAGACAATGTATAAGTGAATAATTTATAAGACAGACGAAGCCCAAAATAACATCAAAATTACCTGTTGAGGTGGTTACAGCAACACTCAGAGATGCTGGAGATAAGAAAAGACAATTGATCAAAATTTGCCAAATGGAAAAAAATAGTTGTATTATAGTTAATTTATTTTCTTCTCTCTGTCCCTGGAGCATAGAAACCATGTGTGCATTCACGTGTGCTCCCGTGTCCAACTCTTGTGACCCCATGGACTGTATCCTGCCAGGTCCTCAGTCCATGGAATTTTCCAGGCAAGAATGCTGCAGTGGGTTGCCATTTCCTACTCCAGGGGATCTTCCTAACCCAGGGATCAAACCCACATTTCCTGCATTGTATGTTAATTTTTTTTTACCCACTGAGCCTTTGGGGAGGCCTACAGAAACCACAGACTTCGTTTATTTAATCAACAAGTCTTAATTCATTTATCTACTCTGGTAGGCACTGTGCTAACTGCTGGAGGGGGGCAATCAACCAAGCTAGGTATGGCTCCTGCTCTATGAAACTGCACTTGTGACAAGGACCATGAAGGAGAGCTGCGTGGTGCTGAGAACCGATGACAGGTGAGCCGACCCGGCCAGGGAGATCTCCCCTCTGCCTTCCTGACCTCCCGAGTCCCCAGGCCTGGTGCAGGGTCTGGCCCAGACGAGGCACTCTGCTCAAAGGACAACAGCAAGCTGACAGTACACCTCCCCCAGAGCTGTCCTAGTCTTGGACCTGGTGGCAGGACAGAGGCAACCTTGCAGTCTCATCCATCTACTTTTGCAGTGGGCAGGGGGCCTTACCAGGTGAAGGAGTCACTTCTGTTGAGGTTGGAATGATGCCTGAATACAAAGCACAAACAGGAAAGTTACTCGGTGGATCAGAAAGTTCTTATTCTTTTTGTAATATACACAACTCTGCCTTTCCTATGATCACATTAACCAGGTTTCGCGGTTGGAAAAATTTAAGTGTGAGAACTAATTGTTTCCCACCCTCTTGAATAAAAGTTTAAGTATCAAAATTAAAAACACATGAGTTGTGTGTTCCCTGTACTTCTTTTCACATGCACAACAGTCAAAGTGGAAATACATACTGCTCTCATTTCCATGTTATCAGGCATTGCCTTGAGGTTAAATGTTTATTAAGTGGTTTTAAATCTTTTCTATTCAATAATTGACTCCATTTTAGTACCAAAGTCAAATTTTCTGTTGTAGTCTGTGTTAATTTTTCTATTTTGTTGTTTTTCTAATTAAAGTTTATCACTTATCCTATCTTTCCAAGATAAATTGCACATTTCTCTGTGTGTCTCTTAAATACAGATCTTCTGTTTATTAGAATATCAGAACCTCTGGCAAAATGGCAAGAGGGATAGTGTGAGCAGATGCAAACTATTATATATAGGCTGGATCAACAACAAGGTCCTGCCGTATAGCACAGGGAACTATCCTGTGATAAACCATAACGGAAAAGAATATAAAAGCATGTTTATATGTATATAACTGAGTCACTAGCTGTACAGCAGAAATTAACACTGTTAATTATCCTTTAATACATTTTTTTTGGATGGCAAAAATAAAAACCCCACATGAGCTGTTATAAATTAAAACTCTCCTGAAAGAAAACAAGTTTCCTTGTCCTCTTAAACAGAAGATACTGGTCATATTTTAACTTGCATGACTCAGGTTCATTAAGAAGAAACCATTGCTGTTCAAGGTTGTATTAAGGAGGTATCTCAAAGGATGTTGAGTTGAGTGGGTATTTTTGCTTCATATTGTGATATTTAGAAAGCCTGGTGACACTCAATGGTTTTCTGAACCCTTCTGTGGCTGTTAGCATCTCCTGCCCTTACCACTGTGGCTCTTCTGTGAGGTCTCCCCCTCCCAGTCTCTGCACCCACTCCCTAATCTGTTGTTTCTCATAATACACAGTCAGCTGGGAGGCCAGAGAGCTGACTGTCAATGTGTGTGTAGGAGTATGAACAGTAGACTCTGTGGGTCACTCCCAAGTGTGTGCAAGTGTTTTACTTCAATGTTGGGACCTCAACTTCACTGTATATTTGTCTATTTCTGGATTCTAGTCTATTTTCCAAGGGATTAATTCAGCCAAGTGACCTCTGGGCCAACAGTACTCTTAAGGTGGAATTTCAACACATCAATATCTCTTAATGTTAGTAAGAGGACAAATCAGCAGAAAACATGTTACCAGTCGTAAGGACCAAATCTGTGGCTGAAACTGAGGCAGGAACTGTCAAAATAAGCACAATTTAAAGAAAACTGTAAGTAAATACTGTTCTTGTCAATCATGTCCATTGGTAAATTTTTTAAAAGAATTACTATGCTTATAAACTATGCCCCAGTCTTGTTCATATTTGATTGTGTTCTCTTCCTATTTGATTTTCCTGTTCTCCTTTTCATTAAGCTAAAGGAAATAAATAGTGGGGGAGGTGGTACTTGGGTCTGGGACCCAGGAGATTTGAGTTCTAGTCTCTTCTCTGTGTGTAAACAGGCATGTGACTTTGGGCAAGTTCCTCTGCATCTCCAAGCTCCAGAGGATGCATCTGAAAAAACGAGTCCATGGACTAGCAGCATCTGCACCATCCGTGAGAAAGGCAGATAGTTAAAACCCCACCCCTCACTCTCGCTCAAGGACTGAATCGAAATCTGCGTCTTAGATCTCCAGGTGATTTATAGAGGCATCAAAATTTGAGAGGCACCAAGCATCCAAGTGGAGATGACTCCAGGACCAGAAATAACTGGCACAGGCCAGGGGGAAACTAAACAGACAGCAGGTGCCCACAAAGGGAAACCGTTCCCCGTTCAGCCCCAGACAATTGGAGCCCTGTGAAAATTCATGCTTGTATTTCCCAGCCTCTGGCTTCCCCATCAAAGCTTGAAACCTGGACTTCTATATGGAATCTCCTACTTTTAAAATGTGGTATTAAAAAGAAAGAAACTTCGCATAGGCAAAACTCTGTTGTCTGAAACAAAACTCACCCACAGGTCAAAACTGGTCTGCCAGCTGCCTGTTTGTAACTTCAGGTCTGAACAATCTCTAGGATTTCTTTTGACTGTTGTAAAGATGTTACACTGTGATGATGCCATATTGAATTCGTCCTTGCCTGAGAGACCTGGTAACTGATTCTCATAAATCCAACAAGAAGACAAATCTGTTTCATCATCTGATTTTCCATAGAATGTCCATTTCAACCAAGCTTGACAGAGGGCTCCAAGACTTTAAAAATAGGAACCGTGAGCTACTTACATAACTGTTTACAGTTCAGAGAATATTTGAGTTGAATTGACTTGGGTTGAGATGGTATTTCTCCAACTTGCTTGGTTGTATAGTATATTGATTAACTCAGGTCCTAAGATGATCTCGAGCGTCCACAAGAGGGAAGTTTACAAAAGGACATATGAATTGCTCACCTAGAGAACCAGGCAGGTCCCAGGAGGTGACAGCACACACATCCCTCAGGGATGTGACACCAAGCTCCCATCACTGAGAGCTTGCCCAGGTGTGTGCCACTCAATCCTCAGGACAAGTGCCACCCTCCCATTCTGCAGATGATGAAACAGAGGCTCAGAGGGGGAAGGGGACTTGCCCAGTTGTCACCCAAAGGTTTAAGGCTGGAGCCAGAACATAATCCCAGGTTCTCTAGCTCCAAATTCTGTGATGCTGCATTTCTACTCAAACCCAGAAGGTTGCAGCGGTCAAAGAAGTTTGAGAAACATTGGATTGAGCCAAGTTTAAAGAAGATCCCTTATGGTATGAGCTTTAACATGTTAGTAGACTGAGTCCTCAAGAGAGAGGTATTGTATTTGCCCAACTTATTATGAGCTTCCCTTGTGGCTCAGCTGGTAAAAAATCCACCTGCAATGTGGGAGACCTGGGTTTGATCCCTGGGTCAGGAAGATCCCCTGAAGAAGGGAAAGGTCATCCACTCCAGTATTGTTGGAATTTCCTTGTGGCTCAGCTGGCAAACAATCTGCCTGCATTGCAGGAGATCTGGGTTTGATCCCTGGGTTGGGAAGATCCCCTGGAGAAGGGAAAGGCTGAATTGCATGGACTGTATAGTTCATGGGGTCACAAAGAGTTGAACACGGCTGAGTGACTTTCACTTCCACCTTATTTAGCCATGTAAATACTTTTTTTTTTTTTTTTGACCACGCAGCATGTGGGATCTTAGTTCCTGGACCAGGGCTCAAATCTTTGTCTACTGCAGCAGAAGTGCAGAGTCTTAACCACTGGACCACCAGGGAAGTTCTGTAAATGCATTTTAAAAATTCGCCCGTCATTGGATTGGTGTGCTATAATGTGAAACACACGTGGGAGATGCGGGACTCCCACATTATTTCCTGAAAATGCAGATTAGAGGTGTATTTTTTGCCTGAGACGCCTGAAGTCCTGTGAGTTAAAAATTAACTCACTGAATTCCCAAATGTGTGAACGCTGATGGGAGTATGAACAAAGCTCCTGATTTCTCTACTGTGGTACCAAGGACTGAGAAGCATGTTGAACACAGTGTCCTACGTACCGAAGGCATGTAATCAGTATCTGTCCAATTTACTTCTACATTATTCAAGAAATATATGAGTACTTTATGTTAGTTTGATATGAGCTTGATGTTTATCTTCATATGAGGCATAAACTTTAACCCTAACCATATGCAAGGCAGTCTATACAAATACGATTTGTATCAAGCAAGCAAGAAAATAAAATTACCAGGTGAGGTGATCATTTCTGTGGCTGACGCTGAAATGATAAAAACAAACCAGAAACCAAAATAAGACAAAGTCCAAACAAAAATCCCCCCCACTCATAAGAAATTTAGAAGATACTGTTTTATTGGGTTGGCCACAGATGCATTCAGGTTTTCCAGTTCCAGCTTATGGAAAACCCCAAATGCACTTTATGGCCAACCCAATATTTTAAAGATTTGTACCTCAGATATGCAAATTAAATGAAAAATTATTAGAAATGTGATGTTAAAGATAAAGGCTGCTTGGATGAGACTGGAACAGAGACAGGGGATGCATGAGGCGGAAGTGGGAAGCAAACATTTATTGTTGTGGGAACAGTGTGATCTCCCCAGATGGGTCAGAAAGCATGTTTCCCAGATGCAGTGAAGAGAAAACATTCCCTAGGGTTGCAAAGTACTGGGAACCTTCCTGGCCTTCCAGGGTGGCTTAGTGGCTAAAGAATCCGCCTGCAAAGCAGGAGATAGAGGGGACACAGTTTTGATTCCCTGGTCAGGAAGATCCCCTGGAGAAGGGGATGGCAACCCACTCTAGTATTCCTGCCTGGAGAAGCCCATATACAGAGGAGCCTGGTGGGCTACAGCCCACGGGGTCCCAAAAGAGTCAGACACGACTGAAGTAACTGAGCACGCACACACAGGAACCTTCCTAATCCTGACTTCAGGTTTCTAACATTGGTTTCTCATCTTCATCCAACAAACTAGCTTATGACATAGTACTAAGTTGTCTAAATGTTAGGAGAAAGTGGTTCTTTAACACAATAAAGTGCACTATGAGCCCCGATTCAGTGTTCATTTATTCTTGTTAATGATCTATCATGGCTGAAACACAGACGTGATCTTGAAGCCTCGCACTGGAGTGTAAGCACCCTGAGGGCAGGATGGTTGTCTGCTGCTCTCATTATATTCACCTAGAATAGTGTCTGGTGAATACAAAGTGCTCAGTGCCTGCGTGCTCAATCACATCTGACTCTTTGTGACCCCATGGACTGTAGCTCACCAGGCTCCTCTGGCCATGGAATTCTCCAGGCAAGAATACTGGAATGGGTTGCCATTCACTTCTCCAGGGAATCTTCCCAACTCAGGGATCAAATCCACGTTTCTTACATCTCCTGCATTGGCAGACAGGTTCCTTACCACTAGCACCACCTGGGAAGCCCAAAGTGCTCAGTAAATATCTGTTAAATAAATGGATGGATGAACTCAATCCTACTCTTCTGGTCTTTGCTCTATAAAAGTAGGAGAAGCTGGGCAGTGGGTTATTTCATTTCATCTGATTTCCTTCTCTATTTTTATATTTTTTGGCCGTCTTGTATAGTGCATAACTGGGCTGAATTAACAAAAGAAGAAAGGGAAACTATCTCAAATCACTGGGGCCAAAAGAAATAGCGCTGACATTTTCACAAGGGTCATAGGTGAGAGGAATCTGGTTTTGTTCATGAATTCCCCAACACAGCACCACTAAGTGAGCTTTAAAGCTCACAACAGATCATCTCAAGACAAAGATTAGGAAGTACAATGAATTATCCCCAGTGGGTGGATTACAGAGGGGATCTGACAGTTTCTGGAAGATGGGAGAGACTGGACTCTAAAGTGAACTCAAGGGTGTTGACTCAAGCATTGGGTAGATCAGCAAATGAAGAGAGAACAGGAATGACCCAGAGGCCCCCTGGAACAATGTTGAGAAGGGGCCTTGACCTTGTGTTTGGGGGACCCCAAGCTTCCTTATAAGTTGTTCGCCTGCCCCAGAGCCCCAAACCCTGTGGGGCTGGCCTGCTTGGCAGACGGGGCTCTGCTGCTTGGGGAGGAAGCCGGGTCTCAGGGAAGGTCTGGTACCCGTGCAGATGGCCCCGGCGTCCTCGTGGGGTCCACAGTCATGGACGGACAGGCCGAGGGGCCAGCACCTGCCTGGGTGGGCCTATCGCCCATGCACTGCACGCGGTCCAGGAGGATGGGGCCGAAGCCATCACCAAACAGACTGCTCCTGGCAGCCGCCAGCCCAGTGGCCAGCACAGCACCTGGGTGACCAGCAGGTCCCAGGGGTGGTCACACACTGTCCCCCCCAGGCCGTGGTGGTGGATCTCCATGCGGCACTCACACCTGCTCCTGCTGCTGGCCAGCCTCACCTCGAGCAGATCTACAGGAGCCCAGAGCCAGGCTGGCTTGAGAAGCTTCCCTCCCTTCTCGAATGAGATGACCTTCCAGCTACAGAATCCACCCTGGTTTGCAAACATTCACGGGAATGACATGCACTGAGGAAAGAAAAGGACTGCTTTTCTGTATCTGGAATTTAGCACAGACTCTACAATGTTTTCCTCACTGGGCAGTTTCTTTATGGGAACACAAGCTACCTTGCTGGCTTTGTAGGAGATGTGGTATGTGTATGGTGCATGCTCAGTCATGTCCAACTCCTTGTGACCCCATGGACTGTAGCCCACCAGGCTCCTCTGTCTATGGACTTCCCAGGCAAGAATACCGGAGTGGGGTTGCCATTTCCTTCTCCAGGGGATCTTCCCGACCCAGGGATGGAATTCATATCTCCTGTCTCCTGCACTATAGACAGATTCTTTACCACTAAGTCATCAGGAAAGCCCCTTGAAGGAGACACACACACCTAAAAATAACATTCTGGGAATTTCCCTGGTGGTCCAGGGGCTAAGACTTCATGTTCCCAATGCAGAGGTTAAGGGTTCAATCCCTAATCTAGGAATTAGATTTCACATGCCACAGGTAAGGCATGACATGGCCAAGTAAATAAATTATAAATAAATAAAGTAACCAGCCTTCATCCTCTCTGGGGTGTCATTTCTCATGTTGTTTCTCTCAAAATTAAACACAGATCAGCCAAAGGCTTAGGATTCAGGGGGGAGGAAGGGGTTTCTGGAGGGGGAGCATATGTAAACCCATGGTGATATCATGGCATTGTATGGCAAAAACAATAAAAGGGAGAAAAAAAATAAAATAAAAAAAATAATGAAAAAAAAAAAAACCAAAAAAAACCAAAGGCTTAGGATTCAGACTTTGCTTTTCTAGCCCCGATCTATCAAAGTATATTATGAAATTTTCAGGACAAAATTATTTTCACTTTTCTTGAATTTGAAAACTATATTCATTGGAGAATGATGGAGGAAGTCAGAGGTTAGGAGAACAAGTAGCAGAAGAGACGATGTCATTGCTCAAGAAGGTAAAGATGTGTCCAAGTGACACTGAGCCCTGAATTAAAAGCAGGTAAAGTTGATTCTCAGATTCTGAGTCCCAAACTTTGGGGCTGGTTGGTGGGATTCCCCAACCAGGGAAGGACCCACCAGAGCACTGTTTGGGTAAGGGCCTTATGTGCAGAGTACATTATGAGAAATGATGGGCTGGATGAAGCACAAGCTGGAATCAAGATTGCCAGGAGAAATATCAATAACCTCAGGTGTGCAGACGACACGACCCTTTCGGCAGAAAGTGAAGAAGAACTAAAGAGCCTCTTGATGAAAGTGAAAGAGGAGAGTGAAAAAGTTGGCTTAAAGCTCAACATTCAGAAAACTAAGATCATGGCATCCAGTCCCATCACTTCATGGCAAATAGATGGAAACAGTGGCAGACTTTATTTTTTTGGTCTCCAAAATCACTGCAGATGGTGACTGCAGCCATGAAATTAAAAGACGCTTTCTCCTTGGAAAAAAAGCTATGACCAACATAGACAGCATATTAAAAAGCAGAGACATTACTTTTCCAACAAAGGTCCATCTAGTCAAAGTGATGGTTTTTCTAGTAGTCATGTATGGATGTGAGAGTTGGGCTATAAAGAAAGCTGAGTGCTGGAGAACTGATGCTTCTGAACTGCGGTGTTGGAGAAGACTCTTGAGAGTCCCTTGGACTGCAAGGAGATCCAACCAGTCCATCTTAAAGGAAATCAGTCTTTACTCACTGGAAGGACTGATGTTGAAGCTGAAACTCTAATACTTTGGCCACCTGTTGTGAAGAACTGACTCATTGGAAAAGATCCTGATGCTGGGAAAGATTGAATGTGGGAGGAGAAGGGGGTGACAGAGGATGAGATGCTTGGATGGCATCACCAACTTGATGCACATGAGTTTGAGTAGGCTCTGGGAGTTGGTGATGGACAGGGAAGCTTGGCGTGCAGTCCAAGAGGTCACAAACAGTCAGACACTACTGAGTGATTGAACTGAACTGATGACTGAGGGCAGGTGGGTTATTTGTTCTCCCTGAAAATGTCCCTACATAAGGAGTACCCACCCTTTAACCATCTTCCCCTGGTGAGCAGTTTTTACTCCATACAGTACCAGGACCATGAGAATAATGTTGGCTACATTTCTCATGACCACTAATGGCAGGACCCCAGCCTAAGAAAAACAGTTACAAAAATGTAAGAATGGAAACAGTACCTATTGGCTGGTAAACATGTGGCTGTTCCCCAGGAGTTGAAGTAACTATTGAGATAAAAAAGAAAAAGAGGTCATCAGGAGGACATTCCCAACAAGCACAATGAAATTTGATATTCTTCTCAGTGAAGTGAACGTGTTAGTCGCTCAGTTGTGTCAGACTCTTAGCCTGCCAGGCTCCTCTGTCTGTGGGATTCTCCAGGCAAAATTACTGGAGTGGGTAGCCATTCCCTTCTCCAGGGGATATTCTCAACGCAGGGATCAAACCCGCATCTTCTGCATTGCAGAAGGTTCTTTATCATCTGAACCACCAGGGAAGCTCATGTTCTTCTCAGGTACCACCCTAATCACACATGAGTTTGCCTTTAAATCATGCCTTCCAATCTCTCATCAAATAGTTACCATTTATAATATGAGAGCTCTTAAATGTGTACACATCATTCCAATTAGGAATAAGGAAATAGCAGAAACAAGAGTGATGCTGCCCCTGATAGGCTTCCCTGATAGCTCAGCTGGTAAAGAATCCGCCTGCAATGCAGGAGACCTGAGTTTTACTCCTGGGTCGGGAAGATCGTCTGGAGAAGGGATAGGCTATCCACTCCAGTATTGTTGGGCTTTCCTAGTGGCTCAGCTGGTAAAGGCCCACCTGCAATGTGGGAGACCTGGGTTTGATCCTTGGGTCCAGATCTCCAGGGAAGATCTCCTGGAGAAAGGAAAGGCTACCTACTCCAGCATTCTGGCCTGGAGAATACCATGGACTCTATATAGTCCATGGGGTCACAAAGAGTCGGACATGACTGAGCGACTTTCAGTTTCACTTGGGGATCATGCAGATACAGCCACCTAGGACGGGGGCATCTTGTTAGTGCCGCAGAATTCAGGGGCGGCATCCTGGGCCCCAGGAAACGGTGCTCCCAGGGGAGGAGCTGCTCCTGCCCAGGCCCACCTGCCCCTAGACCTTCCTGTCTCTGGCCTCCCATGGCCTCTGCAGCATGAGCCACCATTCTGGGTCAAGAACTAGTGTCTCAGAGTCTCACCGAAATGCAGCTCTCACATGCAGAAGCAATGACACATCAGCATGCTAACACCCAGTTCAGCCTCTCCTCTGGGTGCAAAGCAGGGCCCCCACGGGACTGGGGAGCAGCTTCACCTTCTGGGAAGGTGGAAAGGTCAGGAGCTCAGAGCATCATGGTTAAGGAAAGTTAAGACTGGGAAGGAAGACTGGCGTGGGGACCCTGCACCAGATGGCTAGTCACCAATCAGCAAGTAAAGTGGATGTGAGTGCACAAGTACCTGGATTCCCAGCAGCTGCAGACTCTGCAGAGATAAAGGAAACAGGAGGATGGATCAGTAGAAACCAGGGTGGTGAAGTGGTTCAAAGATCATGGTCTCAGTTTAAATGCTGCTCAACAGGCCTGGTAAACAACTGTCCTGAAGCATCCAGGGCTGCCTCCTCTGGGTTTTCACAGCCTGCTGTGGGCTGTTTCACCTGACTAAAATCTCTGAGCTAGTGATTCTGACAGAGTTTGCCTTGGCAACCGAAGTACCACTGCCAACAATAAAGTAATTCAAGGTTTTGCACATTTGTGTTTTTGTGTGTGTGTTTAGTCGCTAAATCATGTCCAACTCTTTGCAACCCAATGAACTGTAGCCTGCCAGGCTCCTCTCCCCATGGGATTTCCCAGGCAAGAATGCTGCAGTGGGTTGCCATTTCCTCCTCCTGGGGATCTTCTGGACCAGGAATTGAACCCAGATCTCCTGCATTGGCAGGAGGATTCTTTTTGTATATTGACAATGTGCCATATGCTTGACTACGTATTCTACAAGGAATGTTTCACTTAATCCACCCATCAGCTTTATGAGATAAGTACTGTCAGTTTCTTTATTTTGCAACTGATTAATCTTTGCAGACAATCAAGCTGGATGGCATCCTGTCGTATATTAAACAGCTGGCATATTTTCAGAGTTAGAATAGAAATCTGCTGTCTGGAACATGGTGGAAGGTCAAAGGCATGGAAGAATTCCAGACTCAATGTGAAAATTCCAGGCTTGGTCTGGGCAGCCCCACACCTGGCCCAGAAGACACCTGTGCTCACCTGAGCAGATGACGCCAGCATCTTCATGGTGCCCACAGTTGTGGGTGAACCAGCCACTGTGAGGGCATTGTGCCAGGGAGGACTCACTGCCTGTGCAGTTGACATCGTCCAAGAGAATGCTGCCCACTCCGGGGCTGAAGCTGGCCCTCGGGAGGGCAGACACAGCCCGGCCACAGCCAAGCTGCCTGCAAACCACGTGGGCATCCTCAATGGACCAGCTGTCATCACACACGGTGCCCCAGGTGTCGGCATGGCAGACTTCCACTCGGCCCTCACACCGGCTCGATCCATCGGCCAGCCGCAGGCCCAGACCTTGGTGGACAATCCAAACAATGACTTCCATCAAGGCTCGTCCAGAGAGGCCACTGGAAGAGCCAGTATCTCTTGGAAACTGGGCACTGACCATGGATGATAGCAAATCTACTCCCCCCACTTCGTTTTAATTTCACCCTGGGTATTACTTTGTGTTTTTTCAGCATTACAGCTGGCTAAGAAATGGTTTTGCTCCTTAGCCAGCTGCTCTAGAGCCCTGCCTCCCTGCAGAGCTACCCTTTCTTGCTGTGACGCCTTAGTTTCTGGCACTCACAGGGTTTGTTTGATTTTTCATGAGAAGCTATCATGCACACACTAATTGGTGTATGGACGTGTGTGTGTGTGTGTGTAAGATACTCTGAGAGCCTTGTACACACTGATCGAGTGACAAGAACACTAATTTGCATCTACGTTATCCCCAGGATCAGGTGTCACCACATGCAAAGATGCTCTGGGAAGTATAAAGGGGAGTCATCGCAGGCTGCTCCCCATGGTCAAAGGGCAGTGTTACAAAAAAGAGTGGAGGTTGGATATACTCAGAACACAGCCAAGGGGAGCTCACAGCAGGACTGGGTGGAGATGTGGGGTCAGCCAGGTACTCCCATCCCAGCCTTGCTGGGTGCTGGCTTCCACTCCGGTTCCCACAAGCCATTCTTGCATCTCACAGCCTCTTTCCTCTCCCTTTCCAATTGCAGATTTTCTAGGTGAACCTGGACTTGATCAGCCCTTCCTTTGCGAGCACCCATGTGTAGGCCTGAGGCTGTGGAGGAAGGTGCTTCCTGCAGGGACATTTCCTCCCACGGTAATGCTGGAGCTTTTCTGACCTAAAACTCTGTGAAAGGGAAGGCAGTTGGAGAAAGTGGGAAAGACTACCAGTTGATGTGGGCATCTCTGTTGGCACTGGAAAAGATGCTAAGGACAGACAGAAAGTGGAAGAAAAAATTATACAACAACCTCATTAAGTGTCAAAAGTATTTAACTCTCAGTCAAAGCTTGAGGGGAGGGCTCCCTGGCTTGTAGATTATCTAGTTTCTAAGTCAATTCCCTCCCCAAGTCCTTTCTCTGTGGGGAGAACACACCAACTGGCGTGTCTGGAAGGGTACAAGACAACTCATACAGGCTCAAGAAAATAAAAGCATGGAGAGACGGGGTTGACAGATGAAAAAACAGTAGGTATATTTTAAAGTCAATAAGCACCCTTTAGGGATCACTGCTGCTCAGTATAACCTACTCTAGTGCCTCATTAAAGGCTTGGGTTCACTTCTTTTTTTCTTTCTAACTCTTCTCAGCATATTTTGTTTTATTCTTAAAGACTATGGAAAAGGAGCTGGCCTAATTTGAAATGTGACAATAACTGGGCCAATCAGAGTCAGGGAAAGACTTGAGGCGTGGTGATTTTTGCTCCTTCATTTACAGTTCTGTCAAGCAGAAGGCAATATTCAGGGTGACGGAAGGGGGAGGGAGTGAGAAGACAGGGAGATGGAAGTGGGGGGTAAGAAGATAGCTGACATCTGACAGGTGAGCCCCACACGGCAAGCACCACCCCTACTCTGCGCAGAGAGACCCACTGAACCCCAGCCAGCTTTACGATGCAAATACTATGATCTTCCTTCTCATCCTTAGCCAGAGGAGGAAATAGAGGCATGGAGAGGTTCAGGAATTTGCTCAGAATCCCACTGCTGGTGAAGGTGAAGCCAGGACAACAAACCCAGGTCATCTGGTCCTTAAATCATGACCCTATCTCCCACGGTGACTCTGCCAAGGCAAGTTACAGCCACTCAGTTCAGAGCAACTGTGATTACCTGAAGTTGGGTGGCCCACAGCTGCTGACGGTGTCGAGTAAGGCAGGGAGGCTACGAGAGACGTAAATCAAGAGACATGTAAATCAGATTATATCCCTTGATTCTTCTTAAACCCAAGGGGGTAGATTGGCTTGTTTGAAGCAGTAAGGTATATCTCTTATTTGGGGGAGAAACTGTACCCCATCTGGGCATCTGAGAATGGCCCCGAGTTGTCATGGGTACAGTGTCCAGATGTCCTACTTCATTTCCCGGAGACAGCAATGTCATTTTTGTGGATTTTCATGGGGGGGGGGGCAAGCAGATAGCAAACAGAGGCCACAGGGATGGTTGACTTGAGTGGAGCACCTATCTTGCTAGTTGGTTTGGTTTTGTAATTCTTCCTGGGTGTGGGCTTACCTCCCAGACTAAAAGTCAGTCTGCAAAGGGCAGAACCATGTTTGTTTCAAGGACATGCACTGTGTCTCAAGGACATACACTGGCAAGGTCAGCACTGGGAAGGAGCAGATGGGCCCCAGAGTGGGTAGTGGAGCTAGACCAGGCCCCTCTGCCCCATCCTCACCCCTGGGTGCCCAGGGCCCTTGCTCCAAATCTTCCTGTTCTGTGGGTCCCTAGACTTGTCCTCTGATGCTATAGCTCCTGCTTTGCTGGGAGCATTGATTCTGCTCTTCACTTCTCTCCTCCTCTCAGAAACTTCCAGGCCCTTCACCCCCTGCTTGTTCTTTCCTCCTGTCTCAGGTGGTTGCTGCCACTCTAGCTGATGAACCAGTTTTCCTCTTGCCAGCCAAAGCCAAAAGGATGTGGCGATGAAGGGGGGCGTTTGACTCCAACTACTGAATCTACCTGCAGAGACTCAACTGGGGTATAACTGAGGAATTAGAATGCTGGGTGAGGAGCTGGGCTCCCAGCCCTGTGACTAATTTTAGAGCATCCCTGGTTACCTGTGAAACTGGTGGGGGTGAGGGTCTGAACTGAAGAGACCATTCCCAAGGCATCACTCATCACCGGTGGGAGGCCAGACAATCTGCAGCCTCTATTTTCAGAGTCATGCATTCATTGCATTAAAATATAAAGCTTTTATTTAGTTCTGTTCTGCTTAACAATATTTTCAGATGTAGGTGGTTGTGAATCGGTTAGATAGTTCACTGTTTATTTTTAACCATTTTAACTTTGTTTTATAGCTGCTATATTTATTCTTATGTATTTTCTATTCATGGCAAGTGATCCTGACCCTCCATATGGTGGTGATATAAATTTTCCTTGTAAAATGAATTCACTTAAGTGAAGAGAGAAGAGTTGATATAAAGGAAAACATTAAGAAAACTCGACTGTGGGTACATCACGTGAAATGCCAGGCTGGGTGAATCACAAGCTGGAATCAAGATTGCTGGGAGAAATATCAACAACCTCAGATAGCAGATGATACCACTCTAATGGCAGAAAGTGAAGAGGAACTTTAGAGCCTCTTTATGAGGGTGAAAAGGAGAGTGAAAAAGCTAGTTTGAAACTCAACATTCAAAAAACTAAGATTACGGCATCTGGTCCCGTCACCTTGTGGCAAATAGAAGGAGAAAAAATGAAAACAGTGGCAGATTTTCTTTTGGGGGTTCCAAAATCACTGCAGTCTATGACTGCAGCCATGAAATTAAAAGACACTTGCTCTTAGAAGAAAAGCTATGACAAACCTAGACAGAGTATTAAAAAACAGAGATATCACTTTCCCAAGATCTGTATAGTCAAAGCTCTGTCTTTTCTAGTAGTTATGTGTGGATGTGGTGAGAGTTGGGCCATAAAGAAGGCCAAGCACCAAGGAATTAATGCTTCTGAATTGTGGTGTTGGAGAAGACTCTTGAGAGTCCCTTGAACTGCAGGAGACC
The DNA here is from genome assembly GCA_007570785.1 of Antilocapra americana. Taxonomy (NCBI): domain Eukaryota; kingdom Metazoa; phylum Chordata; class Mammalia; order Artiodactyla; family Antilocapridae; genus Antilocapra; species Antilocapra americana. The sequence goes on along the minus strand of ML660216.1, from coordinate 11,748,387 downwards.
AAACCAGTCAATGCAAAAGGAAATCAATCAGCAATATTCATTGGAAGGACTGATGCTGAAGTTGAAGCTCCAGTACTTTGGCCACCTGATACAAAGAACCGACTCACCGGAAAAGACCCCACTGCTGGGAAAGATTGAAGGCAAAAGGAGAAGAGGGCGGCAGAGGATAGGATGGTTAGGTACATCACCGACTCAATGGATATGAATTTGAGCAAACTCCAGGAGATAGTGGAGGACAGAGAAGCCTGTTGTGCTACAGTCCACGTGGTCGCAAAGAGTAGGACGTGACTTAGTGACTACAACAACCACCGTGGGTAGTAGGTGCCCATGATGGGGACCACGCAGGGCTGAAGCTTGGGAAACAGGGACCATCCAGGACTTGCTCACGGCTCTGAGTACACTTGGGTGAAGGCTCATGGAGCAGGAATGGCATTTTGCCCACCCCGGGCCCCAGTATCAGGCCCACCTGAGCAGACGACGCCGGCATCCTCGTGGTGGCCACAGTTGTGGGAGAACCAGCCGCCGTGCAGACACTGCCACAACCTGGCTTCAGTCCCCACACATTTCACGTCGTCCAGGGCGATGGGCCCCAGGCCTCGGCCGAATCTCGCCCTCCCAGGGGCTGACACTGCTCCGCCACAGCTCAGCTGCCGGCACACCACCTCGGCGTCCTGCAGGTCCCAGCTGTCGTCGCACACGGTCCCCCAGCTGCCGTTGAAGTGCAGCTCCACGCGGCCCTCGCAGGGCTGGCTGCCGTCCGCCAGCCTGAGCACCACGTCTAGGAAACAGACACGCCCGGGTCACTGCTCTGCCTTCGAGGAAGCTCTGGGCATCTCCTCTGAGCCAACAAGCTTCCCAGGGCTCCCTTCTCATTTTGGGAAGGGACTGAGGTGGGTTGAAGAGCCTGCAAACGTACTTTGGGTTTCATCGTTCAGGTCGATGTGATTTGGGGTAGGGTATGCTTTTTTGAGGGCTTCCCAGGTGGCTCAGCGGTAAAGAAATCCACCTGTGATGCAGGACACACAGGTTGGATCCCTGGGTTGGGAAGATCCCCTGGAGGAGGAATCAGCAACCCACTCCAGTATTCTTGACAGAAATCCCATGGACAAAGCAGCTTGGCGGGCTATAGTCTATGAGTTTGCAAAAGAGTTGGACGCAACTTAGTGACGAAACAAAACATCAACACCATGCTTTTTAAAGCTCTTTCCCAGACAGGACTGCCTGCTCACAGAGATCAAAGGAGGTCCCCAAGCTCCCTGTGTTATGTGGGAAGCACCAAGCTTGGGGACCCTGGCTGCTGTTGCCCTAGTCAGGACCCACATTTCTAGGCAGGCGCTCTGAGTGCAAAGGCTCGGGACAGCATCAGCCACGCACCCTCTCACTCGGTGTCACGTGCTCTATCGTCAGAAGATGTATGTGGACATGTGGTTTCATGACAGTGCTGGGCGTTCAACCACTTTCTCTAGCCAGATCTGGAGGGTAAACTAAGGCGCTCGGGACCCCTTTCCCCGATCACAGAGTCGGTCATCCGCCTTCACTGTCATTGCCAAGCAGGGCCAAGGGCTAAGATGATCCAAGAACCTACCGGTGTTGTTCCCATCTTGCAGGAGAGCCTCGTAGGATGCAGAAAAGCCAACACTGGTGACAATGGCGTCGCTTTGGAAGACCACGGTCAGGCGATTTGCCGAGGAGGTAAATACTGGGGCTGTGCCAGAACAGAACCTCCCCAGTGAAAAAGATTCGCTTTGTGGGCCATCAAAGATTTCAATGAAGTCATATGGACAGTTGTAGAAGTTTTCCAATCTGTGAAGTCATGACAGCGTTCAGATCTATGCACTGACTTTCCCCCAGGAGGCACCACTGAGACTGTTCTAGGAAGGGCTCTAGAAAAGCTGCCCGAAAATGACATCTCTTCCAACATGAGGAAGGAAGTCATAACCCCACGGGTGCAGGCAGTGCATATCTTCCTGACTCTAAAAATCTAATTTTTTGAAGTTTTCATTCAGTTGTGTTTTCTGAATATGCATTACAAGCATAAGAGATACAGTTTAAGTGGTATTGGTGGGCACATGGTTAAAAGCAACTTTTCCTCCAGCTCTGACTAGCTCCCTTCCCACAAGCAGCTACAATGAACAGTTTCTGTTTGTTTCCAGAGATGGTCTATGAATAATGTCAGTCCCTGTACTACTGGCCACAGTCTTACATATCATTCCATAGCAATATACCCTACATGTGAGACAGTAATCAAGATTGCTGGGAGAAATATCAATAACTTCAGACATGCAGATGACACCACCTTTATGGCAGAAAGTGAAGAGGAACTAAAGAGCCTCTTAATGAAAGTGAAAGGAGAGTGAAAAAGCTGACTTAAAATCCAGTCTCATCACTTCATGTCAAATAGATGGGGAAATAATGGAAACAGTGACAGAATTTATTTTCTTGGGCTCCAAAATCACTGCAGATGTCGACTGCAGCCATGAAATTATAAGACACTTGCTCCTTGGAAGAAAAACTATGACAAACCTAGAAGTTCAGTGAAGTCACTCAATCGTGTCTATGACTTTGTGACCCTATAGACTGTAGCCCACCAGGCTCCTCCATCCATGGAATTTTCTAGGCACGAGTACTGGAGCGGGTTGCCATTTCCTTCTCCAGGGGATCTTACTGAACCTGGGCTCAAATCCAGCTCTCCCTCATTGTGGGCAGACATGACAAACCTAGACAGCATATTAAAGAGCAGAGATATTACTTTGCCAACAAAGGTCTGTCTAGTCAAAGCTATGGTTTTTCCAGTAGTCATGTATGGATGTGAGAGTTGGACCATCAAGAAAGCTGAGCACTGAAGAATTGATGCTTTTGAACTGTGGTGTTGGAGAAGATTCTTGAGAGTCCCTTGGAATGGAAGGAGATCAAATCAGTCAATCCTAAAGGAAATCAGTCCTGAATATACATTGGAAGGACTTATGATGAAGCTGAAACTCCAGTACTTTGGCTACCTGATGCAAAGAACTGATTCATTGGAAAAGACCCTGATGCTGGGGAAGATTGAAGGAAGGAAGAGATGGGGACAACAGAGGATGAAGTGGTTGGATGGCATCATCAACTCGGTGGACATGAGTTTGAGCAAGCTCTGGGAGCTGATGATGGACAGGGAGGCCTGGCCTGCTGCAGTCCATGGAGTCACAAAGAGTTGGACATGACTGAACTGAACTGTGAGACAGCAATAGATAGATGTACCAAAATCTATTTAACTGACCCCTTACTGGTAGGTAATAAGACTGCTTCCAACCTAGCGCTACTATAAGAATGCAGCCAAGATTTTTCTCAGTGCACATGAGATTTTTATCTGTAGACCAATTTCCTGGAACTGAACTGCTGGGTTAAAAGATCTATGTGTTTAAATTTTGCTCTGGGGACTTCCCTGGTGGTCTAGCAGTTAGGAACCCACCTGCCAATGCAGGGAACATGAGTTTGATCCCTGGTCTAGGAAGACCTCACAAACCGAGGGGCAACTAAACCCGTGCACCACAACCATCTGAGCCCGTGTGCCCTAGCTCGTGTTCCACAAAAAGGGAAGCCACCACAGTGAGCAGCCGGCACATTGCAATGAAGAGTAGCCCCCACGTGCGGTAACTGGAGGAAAGCCCCCACAGCAACAAAGATACAGCAGTGCTAATGTGAATCAATAAATAAAATTAAAAAATTTTTCTTTTGATCAGTATTACTGGATGGGTCTTCCAAGGCCTTCCTTACTTTTGAGAACTAAATACGAAGGCTGGATTTTTTGGTGAGGGTTGGGTGGGGGTGGTGGCAGCAGCGGGCAATATAATCAAGTAAAGAGGAGAGTAAAAGCAGGAGTTAGTGACTCACTTTATCACTTGGAAGGTAAGTTTGACACGCGCCCTGCTATCCACTTGTATGTCCCAGGCACACACCACATTTGTGGGGTATTTTTTAGGATACCAGGGGCTGGAGAAAGAGCCCGAATTACTTGTCAGCAAACCACCACATTGGAAATTTTCATCTGCAAGAAAGAGTGAAGAAGCCCCATCAGAAGGAGGGACCGACCTCTGCTGGTATTTTTAGAGGGATCATGGGGGGATGGGAACAGAATAAGGAGAACTTGTTCTAGAGCTGCTTTTGCTTGTAACTATTTGACAAAACAGCTTTGGAGGCTCTTGAAGTTTCCCATGTTGCTCTTTGTTAGATAAGATCATCACCTGTGTCCTCTCGAGCTTAGAGTGTGCGTGTGTATGTGTGTGTGTTTTCTTTTCCATGTGTACAGTATGTGGGATCTTGACTCCCCAACCAGGTATTGAACCCCAACTGCAAGTGTGGAGTCTTAACCCCTGGACCGCCAGGAATGTCCCAAGTTTATAGTGTTTTTGTGAGGAGAAATGATCAGGATATAAGGTCGAGAGGGCTTCATGAACCCATGTGCACTGACAGGTCTGAGTACGTGTTTTAATGACAAGGGAGCAAAGATGATGCAAGCCGAAGGCCCCCTGCTCAGGGCGATGTGACTCTGTGCTCACAGACAGCTGTGTCAGGAGACCCTTTGTTGTGTTATGTCCAAATCCTAGCTGAAGTCAAGACCACGGTTACTTAACGCATCCACTTTGTGGCTGAAAAACTGGATTTGAAGTGGCTTTTCTAAAGGGGTCTCTGTGCTGGAGCTTCTCATATGTAAAAGGAAGCAAGAGCATTCATCTAGTTGTTTCAAGTCCTACAACTGAAAACAAAGCACACATAAAATCATGAGAAGTCTTTAAATAAAGCTGAAGTACCTGTAGGGGAGTTGTCATCAGTTGAGCCTGTGAAAATACAGAAGAAAAAAAAAAAGATACTGTAAGCAAGGACTTTTATTCAGAAAACTCCTTTTAAAGTACTCAGAAATATCCACGTGCAGATCTGTGACTGCTCTGTGCAGTAGCGGACAGATACGTCCTTGCTACGAGAGGCTGACTGTCTGGCCCACAAGTGTGCAGACAAGTGTAGCTTGATACAACTTGTTGAGGGCTGACCCTGGGTTTCTGTTCCCTTGCTCTACAAGTAACTATTGCATGATCACCACTGCAGGCAGTTACAAGCCCAACCCCACCCCTACAGGGACTCCACCCCACTGCCTGCGAATACTGAGTCAGGAAATCCCAGTGACCAGTGATTGCATTTCTGGTGAATCTGAATTTTCCTTCCCTCCCACCTCTCTCTCCTCACCGTCTGCTGCCTCCTGCCCCCAAGCCCTACCATGTGGCCAACACTAATGGACTTCATTGCTCTTGTTAATTACCAATAAATAATTTAATCAGATGGTGTCCTAATTACAGGATTAAAAAGTAGCTAGGATTCACTCATACCAGGGACCTGGCAATAAGTTAAAATGCTTAGAAGTTGGTCCTGCTTTGGGGTTGCCATTAATATCTACTCCAAGACAGAACAGAGAATAAGAGATGGCTTAAGACAATCACACGAAGGGAAACCAGGCTTTTAAAAATTTCTATTTCTTTTATTTGCTTTTTTTTTTTGGATCAAACACATTCTGTTCTGGGCAGCTAGGAGTGTAGCACTGAACCCATCAGGGTCTTGGAAAAGACCCTTATGCTAGGAAAGACTGAAGGCGAAAGGAGAAGAGGGCGGCAGAGGATGAGGTGGTTAGACAGCCTCACTGACTCACTGGATACGTTGTTGTTGTTCAGTCACTAGGTTGGGTCCGACTCTTTGACTCCACGGGCTACAGCACGCCAGGTTTCCCTGTCCTCCGCTGTCTCCTGGAGCTTGCTCAAACTCATGTCCATTGAGTCAGTGATGCCATCCAGCCATATCATCCTCTGTTGCCCCCTTCTTCCCCTGCCTCCATTCTTTCCCAGCACCAGGGTCTTTTCCAAAACCCTGGTAATATAACCCTCTATTTAACCATTGCAGCTTTCTTTAAAAAATATAAGTGATTTTACCACACAGCAGGTGGGATCTTAGTTCCCTAACTAGGGATCAAACTAGTGCTGCTTGCACTGGAAGCTCGGAGCCTGGACCACTGAACCCCAAGGGAAGCCCCTCACCACAGCTTTTAAGGTGGGACTTTGAGCATTTCCGGGCTTCCCTCAGGGCTCAGCTGGTAAAGAATCTGCCTGCAACGTGGGAGACCTGTGTTCAGTCTCTGAGTTGGGAAGATCCCTTGGAGAAGGGAAAGACTACCCACTGCAGTATTCTGGCCTGGAGAATTCCATGGGCTGTATAGTTCAAGGGATCACGAAGAGTCAGACACGACTGAGTGACTTTCACTTCACTTGAGCATTTTACAAGCACAACGATTTAAGAGAAAGCAAACTACCTCTCCAGCAAATTGCCTTAAAAAGATGGCTTGGAGCCCATGGCTCCAATTACTCCCAATTCACCCTCCTTCCTAGAGGCTGCTGGGGTGAGATGCCCCCCAGCAAGGTGTGCCGTGTCCCCGCGGGCTCACCTGAGCAGACGACGCCCGCGTCCTTGTGGTGCCCACAGTTGTGGGATAACCAGCCGCTGTGTGGGCACTGCCACACCTTGGCCTCACTCCCTGCACACCGCACGTTGTCCAGGATGATGTGGCCGGTGCCTCCACCGAAGTAGCTCTGCTTCGGGGCCGACAAGGCCTCGCCACAGCCGAGCTGCTGGCATACGACCCTGGCGTCCCTCAGGTCCCAGCTGTCGTCACACACGGTGCCCCAGGAGCCGTTGTAGGAGACCTCCACCCGACCCTCACATCTGTGACTGCCATTCCCCAGCCTCAGGGACTCACCTGGGGACGGGAAAGCAGAGTCTCCTGAGCTGTGGGGCTCTTGCCCCATCTTTGGAAACTTCTGCCCAAGAGAGGATCTCTGACATTCTCTTATGGGCACCTTTCTGCATACTCAGCTGCTGGACTCTAGATAGGGAGACCCTATGTCCTGATGCACCAGGAATTGTTCAGTCACTAAGTTGCCTCCAGCTCTTTGTGACCTCATGGACTGCAGCACACCAGGCTCCTCCACTATTTTCCAGAGTTTGCTCAGATTCATGTGCATTGAGTTGGTGATGCTATCTATCTATCTCATCCTCTGCCACCTGCTTCTCCTTTGGCCTTCAATCTTTACCAGCATCAGGGTTTCTTCCAATCACTTGGCTCTTTGTATCAGGTGACCAAAGTATTAGAGCTTCCACTTCTGCATCAGTCCTTCCAGTGAATATTCAGGACTTATCACCTTTAGGATGGACCAGTTGGATCTCCTTGCTGTCCAAGGGACTTTGAAGCATCTTCTCCAGCACCACAATTCAAAAGCATCAACTCTTCTGCACTCAGCCTTCAACCAATTCTCACATCTGTACATGAATACTGGAAAAACCATTGCTTTGTCTCTGTGGATGGACCTTTGCTGGCAAAGTGATATCTCTGCTTTTTAATACGCTGTGTAGGCTTGTCATAGCTTCCTGGTTTATGACAGTGTAGGTCAATTAGCACTTGTTGAATCTGCCTACAATGTGGGAGACCTGGGTTGAATCCCTGGGTGGGGAAGATCCCCTGGAGAAGGAAATGGCAACCCACTCTCGTATTTTTGCCTGGAGAATCCCATGGGCAGAGGAGCCTGGTGGGCTACAGTCCATGGGGTAACAAAGAGTCAAACACAACTGAACGATTAACACTACTACTGGCAATTATTTCAGAGTCCCTTTTATACTCTCCAAAGTATCCCCTGACTGAGGGATAAGTTGCATAGTCACCCTAAGTATTATCCACTGACAGCTCTGTAATGGCCTTCCTATCTGGTATAGAAAGTATTCTGGATGGTTTCTGCATTGAACTCAGCTGGAAGCAGGTGGGCCAGCAGATGTAGTTCAAGATGGTTTTGTTCTAGAAGGATCTGCTCTACTGCGTTTCTGCTTCCTTTGGAGAAGGAGGAGGCTGTTTTGGGCCCTCCCTCAACACGACAGCCATGGCAAGACGTGAGACTCAGCTCTCTATCTCTTTAGGGGGACGTCTTGGTGGAGGAAGATGACAGTGAGGGGCAGAGCAGGGGCAGGGGTGGGCTGGAGACTGTCAGTGTCAGAGTGATGTCACTAATGCAGGTCGGATTTACAAAAGCATCCCCTGTCTTAAAGCGAAAGGGTGCACATTAGACCTGACATCCCTCTGAGGTCTGCCTTAGGATACCCACCGCTCTCCCTTTCGTCCTGATGGACGGCGCTGTACAGGGCGTAGAACCCCATGTTGGTGATCCTGGTGTCGCTCCTGAACACTGTGGTCAGGACGTTTGAAGAGGAGTGGAATGTGAGCTCGGTTCCGGCACAAAATCTGCCCAAGGAGAGCGAGGCGACTTGCTGCCCATCGAACACTTCGATGAAGTCGTGAGGACACCCGTAGACGTCCTCTAATCTGAGGAGGTGAAGGCAGAGGTAAGCGCCCCAAGGAGTCTGCAGGAATGTCATACACAAAGTCAAATTTTGCATCACATGCAGCCAGAAACTGCAGTCACCCCTGCATCTCCTTCTAACCACACATCTCCCTCATGGACTTGACCCCTCTGATGCTGCCTGGGTCTGCCCTTGTGTCCCACTCCCTGGTGGGACTGGTCCAGGTCAGCCAGTCTCTTGTCTTTCCTGGTCTATCTCAGCTCCCCCACCAAGGAGGGATATGAGGAATGAATGAACTGAGGCTATTTAATATGCAAAAGAAAAGTAGGAACAGGATAGAAATTCTCGGAGGGAAGAGGAAGATGATCTGTTGTGTGTAGCACCAGACAGAAGAATAAAGGTCAGAAAAGGTAATGACGATGAACAGACTGGGGTTCAGCCAGAGGAAGAGGCTGTGTCCCAAATGGAGCTGGCTGAGAGTGGAGGGGTGGGGTCCTCATGTGTGGGTCACCCCAGCTGAGGCTCCCTCCATGATGGCGTCAGGGATGCTCATGGGGTCTTTTCCAACTGCACGGGAAGTTGAGCTCAGTTGAGCTCAATATCACTTAAAACTCCTTAAGTGATATTGGAGCCTATTACACAGAGTGAAGTAAGTCAGAAAGAAAAACATCAACACAGTATATTAATGCATGTATATGGAATTTAGAAAGATGGTAACAACAGTTGGACTATAAAGAAAGCTGAGTGCCAAAGGATTTATGCTTTTGAACTGTAGTGTTGGCAAAGACTCTTGAGCATCCCTTGGACTGCAAGGAGACCCAACCAGTCCATCCTAAAGGAAATCAGTCCTGAGTGTTCATTGGAAGGACTGATGTTGAAGCTGAAACTCCAGTACTTTGGTCCCCTATATGAAGAGGTGACTCATTGGAAAAGACCCTGATGCTGGGAAAGATTGAAGGTGGCAGGAGAAGGGGACGACAGAGGATGAGATGGTTGGATGGCATCACCAACTCAACGGACATGAGCCTGAATAAACTCCAGGAGTTGATGATGGACAGGGAGCCCTGGTGTGCTACAGTCTGTGGGGTCGCAAAGAGTCAGACACGAGTGAGAGACTGAACTAAAGTGAACTGAACAATGATCCTATATGCGAGATAGCAAAAGACACACAGCTATAAAGAACAGACTTTTGGACTCTGTAGGAGAAGGCGAGGGTAGGATGATTTGAGAGAATAGCATTGAAACATGTATATTATCATATGTAAAATAGATCACCAGTCCAAGTTCAATGCATGAAACAGGGCGCTCAGGGCCGGTGCACTGGGACAACTCAGGGATGGGATGGGGAGGGATGTGAGAGGGGGTTCGGGATGGGGGACATATGTACACCCGTGGCTGATTCATGTCAATGGATGGCAAAAACCACCACAATATTGTAAAGTAATTAGCCTCCAATTAAAATTAATTAAAAAAAAAGCCAACTCCTTAGGCTCAGATGAGCAGACCAGTTTTCACCTAACATGTGAAAGGATATGTCAGATGGTGCTGCAGGCAGAAGGTTTGTGTCCACTTCAAAATTCACTTGTTGGAACTTAACCCTCAATAGTAATAGTCTTAGGAGGTGGGGCCTTTGGGAGGTGACTAGGTTGTTAGGGCAGAGCCCTCAAGACAGGATTAGTGCCCTTACAAAGGGGCTGAGAAAGCTCCTGGTCCCCTCCCATACGTGAGGTCATAGTGAAAGACAGCCATCTGTGAGCCCGGGAGCAGGTCCTCACCAGACACTGAATCTTCTGCTACACTTAGCTTGGACTTGCCAGCCTGCAGAACTGTGAGAAACAAACTTCTGTTGTTTATTGAGACACCCAGTCTATAATATTTTTGTTTGTCACGTCATGTGACCTAGTTACTCAATGGTGTCCAACTTATGCAACTTCACGGCCCACCAGGCTCCTCTGTCCATGGAATTCTCCAGGCAAGAATACTGGAGTGGGTTGCCAGTTTCTTCTCCAGGGGATCTTCCCGACCTAGGAATCGAACCCAGGTCTGGGAAGCCCAAAAGATAGTCAGGTCCCACAGAGATTTGAATTCAGATTACTGGATTCAAAGTCCAGAGTGCTAATCATTACACCATGTGGCCACTACAAAAAATAAACTTCTGTTGTTTACTAAGACACCTAGTCTATTAAATTTTTGCTACAGCAGCTGAAATGACTCAGGCATTTGGAAAGGCAATCTTTTGGGGAAAGCGAGGATTCAAATCCAATCTGGCCCTTGAAGCAGAGAGAGACACGACTGCTTACTTCAGGCTGGGGATCGTCAGCTCTATACGGAACTTCCCGGCCAGGTGGATCACCCAGACACACTCCACGTCAGTAGGGTAGTTGGCTGGGTACTGGGGACTGGAGAAGGATCCTGATAGGCTTGAAATGACGCCCCCACAGGAGCTACTTCCTCCTGTGAAAATGAGATGAAGAGACCCGTGGCTGGAGTCTTCAGACAGGTACTTCACCTTTTCTCAGGTATAGAATCCAGAGTCCCACCAAGCTTAAGAGTGAATCACAAAATGGGAAGGGATCCTGCTGGTGTAGACATAGCTGTGGCTTGGCTGGAGTGTGGTCGTACCCTCAAGGCGGGGTGAGGGTGGCAGAAAGATGTGTGATAGGTAGGCAGGACCCTAAGGTGGCAGGTGAGGCTGGAAATGGATTGAATATATACATGGCAGCTGTGGAGTGTCAAGGACACTTCATTAATCCTGTCCCAGCTTCCTGTCATGCAAATCAGGTCAACTGAGATGCAGACAATCCACCCATTTGGGAGGGCTCCATCCCCCACTTCCTCTCCCTCATGCAGCCAGGACAGCGGATGTCTATTCTACTTTTATGAATAATCACCACAATTCTAGTTCATAAAAGTAGAAGAAATGGTCATATGGCATCAGTGACTCAATGGGCATGAGTTTGAGCAAACTCCGGGAGATAGTGAAGGACAGGGAAGCCTGGCATGCTGCAGTCCATTCGATCAAAAAGAGTCAGACGTGACTTAGCGACTGAACAACGATCATCACTCTATTCTTTACAGGTTATACTTTCAATGCAAGAGAGTTACCTGGTGGGACCGGCGCTTGGGGAACAGCAGCTGCAAAAATCAAAAACAAAGAAAATCAGGAAAGAGCTTCATCTGATGAAATCACCTTCTACTTAAAGGCAAACGAACGAAGCTGCTACTAGTGTGGAGTCTTAATACATGGTGTGGACACACTCACTGCCCTTTGCTCCCTGAGAGGTAGCTTCTCCCCTTCTTTCGGTGATTCACCACGAAATCACAGACAACGCAGTCATGTGATTTGTTTTCTCTTCTGCACTGGGTCCACCAACCTAAGGGGCTTTCCTGAGAGTGACCAGTCATGAGGCATCACCCATAGTCACAGCACTGGGCTCGTGAATATGCCACTGTCCCTGCAGACATTGATCAGGTGCCAAAATGCTGAGGGACAAAACCTGGGAAGCTGAGAGCTGTGGTGGGGAAAGGCAGATTGGACAAGGAGTCCAAGGAAGTAAGACAGGCCCCTTCCCATGGGCCCACCTTTGCAACCCGCCCCAGAAGGGCAGCCTACAAGGGATGCTAACTTCCACCTGGGATGCCCTTGGGACCTGGACTGGAGGAAAAGAGGCCCCACCAGTGTCCTTCCACATGTGCCATAGTGGTGCCAGCCCAGGATTGGGGCAGCTGCTGGCCACCTTGCCTGGTCCCCAAACATCGTGAGGTGCACCCCTGACTTTCCACAACCCAGGCTCCCATGGAGGGAAGAGGGTGGCAGCAGTCACTGGGTAAGGCTAGGAGGAGGCTGGATGGGGCCCAGGATGCCAGTGATCAGGGAAGCTGGCAGCTGAGAACTTGTTCTGCAGAGGCTGACAGGTGCTGGATGCTCTGATAGAGCTGGAATCTCCAGTGGGTCGGGGGGGGCACTGCTGCACCTGGACTTTGAGGTTACCTGAAGAAGGTGTACGTTCCTCTATGCTGTGTTGGCTAAGCCACAGAGGAGCCCCAGTTGTTTTTGCTTCTCACCCCCAATCTGCTCCGGACCCACTGGGAGTTCAACGTTCAGTGCATCTTTGTTTACCTGCACACTTTCATTCTCTAACTCGTATTCTTGAGAGGTAGACCTTCCCACCTCCTCTCCTCCAGATCAACCCTCTGCTTGGCCACTGCGATGGACCATCCTCCTTCAGTCCCTCCTGCCCCTCCCTGATTTGCTGTCCAGAGAGGAAAGTGTCAGATGCTATTTCATTTGGGCAACGTGACTCTCAGCCTCTCATACAAGCCGCTGGCTCTCAGCCTTGGCCACACACTGGAATTACACAGGAAGCTTTAAATATCACCAATGACTGAGTGTGACCCAGAGGGTCTGATGTGACTGGTCTGAGGTGCAGCTTGAGTATGATAAAATTTTAAATCCCTGGGTGATTCCAGGGTCTAGGTCACCATCCACCTGTGCTGGATGCTGAAGGAGGTTGTGCATGTTAGTTGCTCAGATGTGTCTGATTCTTTGCGACCCCAAGGACTGTAGCCCCCCAGGCTCCTCTCTCCATGGAATTCTTCAGGCAAGAGTGCTGGAGTGAGTTGCTATTCCCTTCTCCAGGGGATCTTCCAGCTCCAGGGATCAAACCTGGATCTTCCTGAAAAAGGTTAGATTTCTAACTTACTTAGCAGAGATATTGGAAATGCAAGATCAGACCTACCTGGGGGTGCAGGAGTCACATCTGGAGCCCAGTCTCCTGCATCTGCATGCATTAAAAAAAGATAGATTTAGGAAATCTGAGTTAAACTACATCAGGACAAGTGGTGGTTTTCCAGTGTGGGCAGGTCCCAAGCGGGGCTTCCTGTTGCACAAGCAAGAAAGGGCATGTTTAATAAACAGCTCTAGACCTGAGAGGAGCTGCAGAAAACACGACCTGACAATCTCTTGGGCCCTGGATGTGGGTTCCCAAGAGAGCCCAGCTCTCAGCATTCTCTGTCAGCCTGGCTGAAGGGACACTTTCTGTCAGGTCACCAGCCCTGCTCTGTGCACACCTTGCTCCATCCCTGAGCTGCTGAGAGATCAGAAAAAACCTGCCCCTGGAGGAGAGGGAGAGGCATCTGAGCAGACGACGGCAGCATCCTCATGGTGACCACAGCTGTGGTCTGACCAGCCAGAGCTGGGGCACTGGCCAAGGTGGCTCTCGCTTCCCGAACACTGAAAGTTGTCTGGGAGGATGTCTCCAGAGCCCAGGCCGAAGTGGGCCCTCCCAGGGCAGCGATGGGCCGACTGCACCCTAGCTGCCAGCACACGACCTCAGCTTCGTTCAGGTCCCATAGGTCGCCACACATGGTGCCCCAGGCTCCCTGCTGCAAGACCGTCACATGTCCTGAGCACCATCCAGAACCGCTCACCAAACGCAGCTCTGGCTCATCTTCTAAACCTTTGAGTTTAGGTAGTTTTAAATGGGAAGGATTTCCAGCTCCCATATTTGTAGCTCAGTCAAATAAATGCAAGAATGAAGCCTTAGTAAGGCTGTCTCGAGTCTGTAATACATGAGATAGAGGTGGGTTTAGATCCCAGCTCTCCTGCTCCCTCGTTGTGTAACCTTTGACAAATCAGCTCCCTGGGCCTCAGTTTCCTCATCTGTAAAATGGGATGCCAAGTCAACAATAGCATGCACGTGAAGCACAGCGCTCGGCCCTTATACTCCTTGGGTCCTGCAGATCTTGCTGTGTGGTTCTCTGGGTCACACAGCTAGGTTCCCGGGGCAATGGGTTCCTGGCTACTTCTCTGGGCATGCCCTGGACAAGTGCTTGGATAAGTGTAGATTTAATCCCCTGAAGGCATCTGGTCACAAGAGTGTCTGTGACTCCATAAAGCCCAAAGGAACCAGCTCTTTCTGGGTTGACAGACTGTCTTGCTGGAATCACCTGCTGTCCCCTGGCGACACCTGGGGACATCCTTCCCTTACTGTGCTCACAGGCTCTGCCTTCTTTCAGTTTCTTTGACATGTCCAACGCTTTCCTCCCTGAGACCTGTGCATTGCTCTTCTCTCTGCCTGGAATGCCCTGCTTACATACGGCCTCCTCAGCAAGGCCGTCCATCCCCCTTCAGTCCATAGTAGCAGCTCCCCGTCCCACGTGGCTCTGTGTCCCCAACCTTATCACCCCCCCACACCATCTTGTTTATCTACCTGTTTGCTGTGTCTCGAGCCTCCCCCACTCACCCATACCTGCCCTACCGTAAACTGCAGTGGGGAGGGCACTGTATGGTTGGCTGCGTCCCCAGCACTTCTACCTGGGCCTGGCACATAGTAGGACCTTAGTGAATATTATTGGATGAATAAGTGATGACCCTGAGTCAACAAATGGTCTGGATTTCAACTCCTGGGCTTTACTTGGCCTCCCCAGGGCAAGATCTCACACACGCCTTTGGAAGGTCAAATATATAAGGAATCCCCTTATTCAGAAACACCCTCCCCACCCCACCCTCAGCCTCAAAATACAAACTGGAAGTTCCTACCTGAATTCCTAGTGACCTGAGTTACTGTGGCCCCACAACTGGCAGGTAAGTATTTTTTTGGGTGCAAACTGTACCTGGCTCTGGAATGATGAGATATAGGGTCTAACCATTAAGGAGTCCCCAAGCCTCTTATGTGGTGAGTCTAGGGTTCAAAGGAGGCAAGACGTAAAGTGAGCCAGTCTGACTTTACCTTTCAGCACCCTGGACAGTAACAGGTCCAGGGTGCTGGGCCGTGACGGATGCAGCTGTGGAGGGGAGCTGCCTGCCCACTCACATAGAGGCTGCACATGTGCTCAGTCACTCAGTCGTGGCTGACTCTTTGTGGCCCCATGGACTGTAGCCCACCAGGCTCCTCTGTCCATGGAATTTTCCAGGCAAGAATACTGGAGTGGGTTGCCATTTCCTCCTCCAAGGCCTCTTCCTCACTCAGGGATGGAACCTCATCTCCTGCATTGGCAGGTGGTTCTTTACCACTAGCACCACCAGGGAAGCCCATCACTGCTTTATTTCAAATGCCCATGAGGCCCTCTTAGTGGAAAAAGCTAGCAGTGATACAGCAGGGCCTTTCTGGCTAATTGTAGGGGAGCTTTTAAAACTGAAGACCATGCTTCTGCTAATAGGAGGATCCCTTAAATTAGAAAACTATTTGTTTTTTTTCAAGGCCAAAAGCCTACTTGAAACTTCCTACCAGACTCTCTTCGGCCCTGGGGAATCGCATTGAACAGAGCATAAAAGCCGGTGTTGGTGATCATGGAATCACTTCGGAACACCACAGTCAGGATGTCAGAGGAGGAGAAAAACATCACAGCCGCTGAGGCACAGAACTTCCCCATGGAGAGGGAGGCGATCCTGGGGCCGTCGAAGATTTCGACTGAGTCATACGGGCATCCAAGAATATCTTCCAGTCTAGGGGAATCACAACGGAGGCTTAGCATCTGATTAGGGCTTCCTAGATTTTTTTTTAATTAAATTGCTTACTTAGGTTTATTTTTATTTATTTTTTGGTTGGGCTATGTGACATGCTGGATCTTAGTACCCCCGATTAGGCATCAAATCTGTGGCCCCTGCAATGGAAGCAGATTCTTAACCACTGGACCACCAGGGAGGTCCCAGGGCTTCCTCAATCTTAAAGCTTGAAAAGTATGACACGCACAGAATTAACTATTTGGATTATACTTTGAATTGCACAGTAATACATAAAATATCAATTCACCTTTTCAGATGTCTTATTAGCAAATCTCCTTTTATCTCTTTCTAAAGAATGTGTGAGGTTTATGGCCACAGCTCAGTAATAGAAACTTAGAAATCATACTGATTTTAGCTAATCACAACTCACACAAAACCTTGGGAGATGCAAGTGTACACTGCACATAAAACCTTAACAATAAAGTCATCCCAACTGAGCAACATGTAACTGACATTAAAGCCCAATTTTCCTACCTCTGTATTTCAAAACATTCTTCATGCCCAAATTCTTAGGGACAAAAAGCTTGATTTTGAAATAAAAGCAATGTCAGCATGTGGAACAGTATTTGCACTTAGGTAATTATTCACAGGGATGTGTATGAGGGCTGATTGGTTGTTGTTGCTGTTTTTGGCCATGCCACATGGCACGCGGGATCTTAGTTCCCCAGCCAGGGATCGAGCCTGGGCCCTCTGCATTGGGAGCACAGAGTCTTAACCATTGGACCACCAGGGAAGTCCCAAGGGCTGATTCTGAAGAAGAAACGGATAACTGATAACATCATAGGTTTTAGAGGTGTGGGTTCAAGGTACTCACCTCAATGTGGGCTGTGCCCTTAGGGTTTTGGTTGACAAAGATAACACGCTTCTAGAATATTCTTTGGGATAGGGAGTGCCTGATTCCATGGGCTGAGCAACAGTGCAGTGCATGAGAAAGGGGGATTTTCATAGCGTTTCACATTACTGCTGTGTTTATTGCATGGTGTGTGTCATAGTCAACAAGAAGGGCTTTGCACAGACTCTCCTTACAGCATTGTAAAGAGCGGGGCCTTTGACATCCAATGGACCTGGAAGTTTCGCCTTTGGTGAGTAACCTCTCTGAGTCTCAGCTTCTTAGTCTTTAACTGGGATGATAAGGACACCTTTATTAGGGCTATAGTGATGCTGTAATGTGACAAAGCATACAGAATACACAGTACAGAGCCTGAGCACACTAAAAATGTCAGTTTTTATTTTATGAACTGATAAGAAAAGAATGGCAGTGACTCAGGAGAGTCTTTTTACGCCAGAGATAAAGCAATGACTACCATCTCACTTCATTTTAAGGTAACATATGGAGGATGCAGGGCTCATGGCAGAGTAATCACCTAATGTGTGTGTAGGTAAAGCCTCTTACTGCTTGCTTAAAATTCAGATTAAAGAAAAAGAAAGTGTAAGAGGATAAATATGGGTACCAAGTGTACAATGAAGGCAAAGCTGAAAAGGACAATTTTTATTTATTTATTTTTAAATAAATAAAAAAATCCCTCATAGTAATGTTAAGTCAAATACATGAATTAAACCACTTATTGAATTTTTCAAGGCAATATTCTTATTTAGGTAGACTCTTTTTTTAAAGGGGGCTTCCCAGGTGGTGCTAGTGATAAAGAAACTGCCTGCCAATGCTGGAGACCTAAGAGACACAGGTTTGATCCCTGGGTTGAGAAGATCCCATGGAGGAGGGTATGGCAACCCATTCCAGCATCCTTGCCTGGAGAATCCCATGGACAGAGAAGCCTAGTGGGCTACAGTCCATGGGGTCACAAAGAGTTGGACACAACTGAAGTGACGAAGCACGCATGCACTTCTTTTAAAGAGGTGTTTTCTTACTTCAGAGTTGGAATCATGAGTTCTATGCGGAACTTCTTATCCACGTGGATCTCCCACACGCACTGGACATCTGTTGGGTAGTTTTCCGGATACAGCGGACTGGAAAATGAGCCAGAGAGACTAGAAATGACTCCTCCACAAGAGTTCCTTTCTCCTGAAACAATAGGAAAAACGATGTCAGGATATGTCCCCATGGTTTCACTTATGTCATTCCACTAAGGACCTGGTGGAGTTAGGCTGCGGTCTGAATAAATAGATCTGTAGCCTAAACATCTTCTGGAAAGGAGAGCCTATTCAGCCTAATTGTGATGGGTCCAAATGCATTGGAGAAGGAAATGGCAACCCACTCCAGTATTCTTGCCTGGAGAATCCCAGGGATGGGGGAGCCTGGTGGGCTGCCCTCTACAGGGTCGCACAGAGTTGGACACGACTGAAGCGACTCAGCAGCAGCAGCAGCAGAACACAATTACGCAAGAGCTCCCCTCCCTCCTCCCTCTGTCGTCCAATGGGGAAAATATTATCTCTGTCCTGCTGACTCTTTCTAAAGTGGAAGGTCTCACTTGCTAGGAGACAGGTGGAGCTGATCGGCTTGAGGGTTTGGGAAAGAGAGGCAGAGATAGAGATGGAGCTGTACGTGGTGGGGAAGGGGTGATTTTGAGGATCTGAGGGTCTGAGGAATTGAAGACAAAGCATGTGGTATGGACTGTTCTGGGACGGTGTGACTGGGACCTCCATTTAACTACTTTTCCACCACTTTTTCTGGGTAGGTTGTCTTTCCTTCATCTAAATATTTACTGAGACTGGAGCTGATAGGTTTTGGACTTTGAAGAATGAAACAAGTGAAAGCTAACTCTTCCATTCTGATTGTCATATTAACATAACTATATTATTTAATATAATAAATTTATACACAAACATATAAATTTGAAACAGCACACCACACAAAAAGAGCAGAAAACTTAGACTCGTCAAATTATTTTAGAGGAAATTTGAAAGCGTAACATTTTATCAACCTTGGACCCAAACTATGAAGATGCTGAACTTTCTTCTTTCTCTCCTGAGCACCTTGTAATCCCACCGATTCCTGGTCTTTCCCACGATGGAAGGTGGGAGGTGGTGAGGGACACAGGCAGCCCAGGGAGCTAGTGTGGACTGTTGTTTGTTACAAACGTCCGACTGACACCAAAACCCCTGGGACTGGGTTTCCCAAAGCGTCTACACATTACTTTGCCAACAAAGGTCCGTCTAGTCAAGGCTATGGTTTTTCCAGTAGTTGTGTATAGATGTGAAAGTTGGACTATAAAGAAAGCTGAGTGCTGAAGAATTGAGGCTTTAGAACTGTGGTGTTGGAGAAGACTCTCCTTGGACTACAAGGAGATCCAACCAGTCCATCCTAAAGGAAATCAGTCCTGATCACTCATTGGAAGGACTGATGCTGAAGCTGAAACTCCAATACTTTGGCCACCTGATGCGAAGAGCTGTCTCATTTGAAAAGACCCTGATGCTGGGAAAGATTGAGGGCAGGAGGAAAAGGGGACAACAGAGGATGAGATGGTTGGATGGTATCACCGACTCAATGGACATGAGTTTGAGTAAACTCTGGGAGTTGGTGATGGACAGGGAGGCCTGGCGTGCTGCAGTCCATGGGGTTGCAAAGAGTTGGACATGACTGAGCAACTGAACTGAACTGAACTGCACGTGGCAGGTGGTGGATGGACTGGTACCTGTGCCCATAGGAGGCAGTCTGAGAATGGGCAGATGGACTGAGCCACATTTTCTTCGAGTCCCTTGTCACCCTCCTGCCTACTCTGATCTGGGCAGATCCACATGCTCCTTCCTAGCTGTTGTTCATTGAAAAAGTCAGCATTTCCAGGCATTGGCCATACTAATGCCATGCCCCTCAGCATGGTGGGGGTGGGGCATGTGAGGACAGAGGGGGTCCTCGCTGAGTCCTGGCTGCCCCACCTCCTCGTGGGAGGGGCTGTGGCCGGTGTTGCTTGGGCAGCAGAGGCAGCCCCTCACCCAAACTAAGCCAGCCTTTGTGCCCCATCCTGGGCATACCACCTAGGATTTTCTCTGATGGTTCTTTTGGAATGGAGTTACCATGACGGTTTAAAACAAGCAGCTACCTGTTACATGATCCTGAGACGCTGTGGAAAGACCTAGAAGGGGAAAAAAAAGTAGATAATGCTGATATCAGGAGAATCAGTCTCATCTACAAGTTAGCAAAATGTAAAGGGTTTCTTTAGAAATGTCCACGTACTTAGGGCAAATGGAGAGGAGTGTGAGGCTGCTGACTGAATGCTCTCTACCATCCTGTGGCAGGCTAAAGAAGGCCACAGGTTCTCCTACATGCCTCTGGTCATGAGGTGGGGTCTGCTCCCCTGCCTACAGCCTGGCCTCTGTGGAAGCTCAGGCCAGCAGAATATGGCAGAAGCTGTGCTGTGCCAGAAGAAAGACTGGCAGCTTCCACTTCCTGTCTCTGGGAACATGGGCTTGCTCATGGCACCCCGAGCCGCTCCGTAAGAAGTCTGATTCCCCTGCTGGAGAGGCCCTGCAAAGAAGCCCTGAGACCACCTGGAGAGGAAGCAGGCCTTTGGCTGAGCTCCCACCAGGACCCCAGGCATGAGACTGCGTCTGTCCTGGACTCTCCAGATCAGCCACTGGGTGGACCTGCTCTACACTGTGTGGAGCAGAAGACTCTCCCAGCCAAGCCCTGCCCCAATTCCTGACTCACCAAACCGTGGCCTATAATTCAGAGGTTGTTGCTTTAAACAGCTACATTTTAGAGCAGGAGAGGAGCAGGCTAGCTCCTTTCATGCAATCTGGTGGTGGTAGTTTAGATGCTAAATCGTGTCTGACTCTCGCAAGCCCATGGACTATAGCCCACCAGGCTTCTCTATCCATGGGATTCTCCAGGCAAGAATACTGGAGTGGGTGGCCATTTCCTTCTCCAGGGGATCTTCCCGACCCAGGGATCAAACCCGAGTCTCCTCTATTACAAGAAGGTTCTTTACCACTGAGCCATCATTCATGCAATATGGTCTTCCCCATTTTCCCATCATCCATGTAATTTTCTGTTTAGCTGAATTACATAAATGGGAAAACTACAGATGAGGCTTTATTTGAATATCCACTGCCCTTGACCCCAGCGCTGGCCCTTTAACTTTAGATGGCCTTTCTCCTCTCACTCACAACCCCAACACACAAAGCTGGTCTCCTCCCAGGAATACTCAGAACACATTCAGGTCTTCTTCAGGCAATGACCGAATCAGATGCTCCTGTTAATGACTTGTGCCCTGTGGTGTTTTCTGAGGCTGTGTGTGGACAGGATTCAAAAGGTGAGAGATTGGGCTTAAAATTCCAGTTTTACTACTTTCTAACTGAGTTATCCTGGGTAGGTTTCTTGATCTCCCTAATCCTCAACTGTAGGGATTAAATAAATGGATTTATTTAGAAACCCTAGTATCAGGCCCGCTGCTATGTGGATGCTTAGGAATGTCTGTTGCAATGAAACAAAATGCCTTTTCATTACCTTCAGCATCATTTCAGAATCATCACATCATGTGGTGTCTGACTTTTCCAATCTTCGGGTTTTATTATAGAGGAATGTCATTCAATCATTAACTTAAAAAAACTCTTTGAAAACAAGCAAAAGATTCCCAAGAGTATGTACTTTGGGGTCAGACTGATTAGTATCAAAGCTTAGTCCCCACATTAACTTGTTGAGTGATCCTAGGAAAATACTTAACCTCTCTGCATCTCAAATTACTCTTTCTGTAAAAGAATATTTAAAAAGTCTTTTTGCAGGTTTCCCCGGTGGCTCAGATGGTTAAGAATCCTCCTGTAATACAGGAGACCTGGGTTCAGTCCCTGGGTCAGGAAGATTCTTTGGAGAAGGGAATGCCTACCCATTCCAGTATTCTTGCCTGGAGAATTCCATGGACAGAGGAGCCTGGTGGGCTACAGTCCATGGGGCTGCAAAGAGGCAGACATGACTGAGAGATCAACCGTTTCACTTCCTGAAGCTTCAAGTAGTAGCCTGAGCTAAACGTCTCCCCTTTTTTGTGTTAGCTTTTGGCTGGTCTTTGTGTAGTTGGGGCCAATGAGCAGATGTGGTATATTAGACTGGTGGTCAAGAGCCTTGACACCTGTGGTTCAAGCCCCCGGGCTGCCCCTAGGGACATTACTGATTTTCTGTATCTCAGTTTACCTCCCTGGAAGATGGGAACAATCAAATAACTTACTTTAAGAGGTTACTGTGCAGATTAAATAAATTACATCGGCATAAGGCCCCAAAACAGTGCCTGAAAGCATTTATAAGTATTTGATGTTATTATTATTATTATTATAGAGTTGCCTGAACAAGAAAAAATATGGACATACCTGGAGATGTGGGAGGAGGCAGGTCTTTTGAATCTGAATGCACAAAAAAAGACAACAGGTCACTCTCTTTAGTGAATCCAAAGTTTGGAGGAGGTAGGGTAACAAGGGGGCAGGTGGAGATGAAGTGGGGAGGCCCATGGCCTTTTTGGGCCCAGGACTCAGAGCGCTGCTCCTGGGTCCCTCCAGCCCTCCTCCGGCAGGGTCCTTGGCCTTGGAGGGTGGGGGTGGAGCCTCTGAGTCAACTCTGCCCCCGGACACCAGGGCTGGATTACCCGTGGCTCCTCTTATGCAGGATCACCTGGATCATCTGTTAAAATGCAGACTCCAGTGTCCCTTCCCAAACCTAGTTGATCACAATCTCTGGGGGTGGGGTGGGGTCCAGGATTTGGCAAGGTGAGGCTGTGGGGGTGCCAGTTTACACTAACATTCAAGGCCTCCCGTGTGTGACCGGGGGATGCCCGGGGCAGGCCATACGCCTGAGCCTAGCACCTGGCACCCAGTGGGCACTCATGGATTGGTTGACAACAGAATGAGCAGATGGATGGATGGATGGTTGAAAAATTCCACTTGGGATGCATAATTTCACAAGGTCTTCAACCACAACATCTGAAATTATAGCCCAAGATGGGGGAGGCTACCTGAGCAGACGACCCCGGCGTCCTCGTGGTGGCCGCAGTTGTGCTCCGACCAGCCCGAGTGGGCACACTGGCCCAGGTAGCGCTCCGCCCCGGCGCACTGCAGGTTGTCCAGGAGGATGGCTCCAGTGCCCGGGCCGAAGTGGGCCTTCCCGAGGGCGGACACGGCCTGACCACAGCCCAGCTGCCGGCACACGACCTCGGCTTCGTTCAGGTCCCACAGGTCGTCACACACGGTGCCCCAGGCCCCGCGGTGCCGGACCTCCACGCGTCCTGAGCACCGTCCCGAGCCGCCCACCAGCCGCAGCTCCGGCCAGTCCCCTGCAGGCAGAGACCCGGTGATCGTAGCCTCCTGGGCGTGTGCTCACTCCCCTGGGGCTAGCTGAGCTCCTCACCCCACACTACTGCTTGGGATGGAGAACTCAGTGAAAGGTCAGTCAACTAGTCACGAAAGTCAAAACAAAACTGTCACTAAACTAAAGTGACACTAAAGTCGCTAAAACTGCCAAAACAACATTTAGCCTAAAACATGCATTAAATGAACATCTATTGGGCCAGGGCTATATGCCAGTCTGTGTTGGCTAAATGCAGAAAAACAGAATAACTTGCAGAGTGATTTGTGATTTTCTGAAGTGCTTTTGTGTGTGTGCCTGTGTTTGTGTGTCCACCTTCGACTTCATAGTAACTCAGGAAGATAAGCCAGGTTTAGCTCTGACGACAGTGATAGCTGGCGAAGCAAAGTGCGTGCGGGTGCTAAGTCGCTTTAGTCGTGTCCAGCTCTTTGTGGCACCATGGACTACAGTCTGTCCGGCTTCTCTGTCCGTGGGATTTTCCAGACGAGAAGCTTGGAGTGGGTTGCCATGTCCTTCTCCAGAGTATCCTCCCTATCCAGAGATCACGCCTGCATCTCCTACAGCTCCTGCATTGCAGGCAGATTCTTTACTGCTGAGCCACCGGGGAAGCCCAGAGAAGGAAAGTGACTTACCCTAAATCCCATGTCTGGTAAGTAGCAGATCTCAACTCTGAAGTTCACTATTTTTCTTCTCCCTGCTATTCTAGCTTACTGCCCCTGGAATGCCTCTGGCACTCTACTCACTTGGAACAAGTTATTAGTGATGCAGGTGTGAAGTTGACCATGAGCAGGACAGGCCGCAAAAAGAAAAGGCAGAAGCCCACTAGAGGGTGCTTATAAATTGCCTGGGCTTTGATGACTCCAAAAGATGCTGAAAAAAATGAACTCTGCTCGTCCTAGGATGCTAGAGCCATAAGATCCCAAGAGCTCTGAATGGCCCTGAAAAGTCGGCACAGGGTCAGCAGGCCCATTGCAAATAGACGAACCACATGCAGTCAGTCCAGCTTCTGCCCACGAGGCAGTTACAGATGCAGACATAAACATGGGCGCCCAGAGGCAAGGACAGTGGATGAGGACCATGACTTACCTGGTTTTGCTGTTACCACTCTTGGTGTTGCTGTTGGGATTGCTGTGGATACAAGAAGATACCCCCGAGTAAAACGGGAGAATGCAGACAAGTCTGAGCTCAGTCTCCACTAAATGCCAAAATTCTGGCCGATTCATTTTTCCTATTGTGTTTATACTGTGACCTCTGAAGTCAAATTCTCCTTACAGGTGAGTCTCAATGTTGGCCAGGGCTGTGAGATCCAACAGAAATAATATTCCCTCTTCTGCCCAGAGATGGAAATTTGGCATTTACATTGTGCCATTTTGTGTTAAAAAATACATTCGCCATCAGTGCCCTTCTGGGGAAAACAGCTCTTTCTTCTGCAAGCTTCTGCTTTCAGTTTTTGTTAGTTACTTTCCCTGCATGTGGAGTGTCTGATTAGATGCCTTTCATTGTCTTTGATAAAAACAAGAAATTAAGGAAGTCAAATGGATAATTTATCAATATACAGTACCCAGTGGTTGGTGTACGTAACTTAGTTCTACTACGGTCTTCATACCTCTGTAACTTATGTGGACAGACTCTCTCAAATAAGGTGGATTTTCAAAGGAAATGAGGAAACGTATATAAGAGAGGTCAGACCATGACAGTAAAAACACCAGGAGCGGGGATAGGGGAATAAGCATGAACGTGGAATAAAGATTAAGTGATGTCAGTAAAGGCGACTCACTGATCAGATGTGGGGCCTGTGAAGCAGCATCTGAAAATACAAGAGTATCGTCATCAGTAACTGTCAATGCCAATCCCAGTGACCCCCCCGGCCCACTTTGTGACCCAGGGTGTCTCCTTTGTGTTTAACAGCACGCTCCCCGAGCTCGCTCAGTGACTTCCCCCAGCACTTGCTAAGATTACAGAGACTTGTGAGCAGCTTTCTGGACACGGAGGATGCTAGAACTCTTCACCAGTTCAGACTCTTTCCTCTTCGTGGTAAATAGTACAGGACCCATCACGGCATGTTCTCAGGACAGCTCCTCTGTCCATGGGATCCTCTAGGCAAGGATACTGGAGTGAGTTGCCATGCCCTTCTCCAGGGGATCCTCCTGACCCAGGGATTGAACCTGCATCTCTTACATCTTCTGCACTGCGGGCAGGTTCTTCACCACTGGTGCCACTGTGCCTTATTTGTCCTCAAATTAGGTCATGTGTTTGTCTTGAATTCCTTCTAGGTTGTACATGAGACTCCCTTAGGCTGGGATCACACCTTCTTCTGTAGATACCCACCTAGTACTCAGAGTAACTTCAGCAGTGGCTTCCTAGTGGGCTGCCTGCCATCAGATGGTTACGTGAGAAAGAACAGCCCGTGATGTGGCTGCCCATTACTGAGCATTTATCACATGCATCACTGTGCAGAGGGCTCTGCTTGTGTCTTTTCCAGGAAGGCTCACAGCAAATTTAGGAAGTAAGGCTCTCTTCTCCCCATTATACGGGGACAGAACCGAGGCGTGGAGAGGCTGAGTCTCTCGCCCAAAATCCCAGAGTCCCCAGGCAGACAGCCCAGCTCCAAATCGCTTGCCCTTAACCACTCTTTCTTACCTTTGGCTTCGGAGTAATAATATGCGGCGAAGTTTTTCCCTATGTTGTTGTAGCTTCGGTAGTACACGAGCGTCAGTGAGCTGGAGGACGATGAGTAGGTGAGATAGGTTCCAGAGCAGGTCTTCCCCAGGGACTTTGCTGAGGATGGAGGGCCGTCCAGGACTTCAAAATACTCATTGGTGCAGTCCAGGCTGGGGGAGCAAGCACCGTGGGAGCCTCAGTCTCCCCTCAGCGCATCTTAGAGGTCTGCTGTGAGGCAGACTATTCTGCTGCTATCAAGAGGCTGGGGCAGAATCAAAGGGCTGTCATCATTCAAATATAGTATGTGTGTGTGTGTGTGAGTCCCTCAGTTGTGTCCGACTCTTTGCCACCCCACGGACTGTAGCCCACCAGGCTTCTCTGTCCAAGGAATTCTCCAGGCAAGAATACTGGAGTGGGTGGTCATTCCCTTCTCCAGGGGATCCTCCCGACCCAGGGATTGAACCCAGGTCTCCTGCATTGCAGGTAGATTCTTTCCTGTCTGAGCCACCAGGGTGGGCCCAAATATAATAGATTGCTTTTATCCCATTTTTTTTCTGAGAGCTATTGCCTTGGCTCTCAGATGGGGATGGGATTTTAACTAGAAGAGGGGAGAAAAGCCTGGAGCAGTAGGTATAACCCTGCTTAGGCTTTGAGCACCCTGAGGCCATAGGTACCTTGAAACCTGGGCCCAAGAACAGGGCCAGCCAATGGGCAGCCACTAAGACGTGGCTCCAGGGTCCAAACAATCTGCGCGTCCAGGCTTTCAGCAATGGACCTGCCCGAGAAGGAGGTATACTACCAAACTGGCTCAGCCAGCTTTGGGGACGTCATCTGATTTTGTTGTTCTTATTGTGAAGTTTTGTATAGAATGCGGAAATCAGAAAACCGTTTGCACATCTCAGCCTGATGAGATGTTTGTTCCAAGTCATATTTTGACGAAGCAAAAGTCAAGAACAGTAAATAATTTGTTTCTGAAGGTTAGTTTCCGTTAAGACATTCACCTATGAATGATATCATCCTTGACAGTTTACAATATTAAAACCTAAATTTTCCTGATTCATTAACTCTAAGGGTTCAATGGAATCTACATCTTTAACCAGCAAGCTGAAATACATACACACATACTATCAAGCTGTCTCTCTCTCTCTCTCTCTCTCTCTCTCACACACACCCCTATACAAAGCATACAAGGTGAATTTCATTTTAGCTACAAATTCATGGGCACAAAAATCAATCATATTTCTAACAAACACGTGGAAACCAAAATTATAAAACAGTGTTATCTACAATGACTCCAAAAAAGAAAAAGAAAAAAGAAACAACAACATATACATCTAACAACAATTATACAAGACCTGTTTGCTAAAAACAAGAGCTAATACAAAAATTAATGGGTATCACGTGATGCAAAAAGCCAACTCATTAGAAAAGACCCTGATGCTAGGAAAGACTGAAGGCAGGAGGAGAAGGGGACGACAGAGGATGAGATGGTTGGATGACCTCACAGACTCAGTGGACATGAGTTTGAGCAAGCTCCAGGAGTTGGTGATGGACCCGGAAGCCTGGCATGCTGCAGTCCATGGGGTTGCAAAGAGATAGACGTGACTGAACAAAAACAACAACAACACAAAAAATAATAGCAAATTGTGGCTAGGATATGGAGAGATTAGATCTGTCATATGTTGTTGGAAGGAATGCAAAATGACAGTCACTCCGGAAAATAGTTTGACATGTTTTTTAAAAGCTAAAAATACATACTACACAGCCTAGCAATTGATTCTTGATCATCAATCCCAGAGAAATGAAAACTTAAGTTCATGCAAAAACCTGCATATGAATGCTCATAGACGCTTTACATATAAAAGAGGGGCTGGGAACAGCCCAAATGTCCTTCACTGGAAGAAATGGTTAGGTTTCCACACAATGGAACCCTTCTCAGCAATGACAAGGAACAAACTCTTGATACAGACAACAGTCTGGATGGAGCTCAAGGGCCTTAAGCTGAGTGAGAAAAGTGAATCTCAAAAG
The DNA here is from genome assembly GCA_007570785.1 of Antilocapra americana. Classification (NCBI taxonomy): domain Eukaryota; kingdom Metazoa; phylum Chordata; class Mammalia; order Artiodactyla; family Antilocapridae; genus Antilocapra; species Antilocapra americana. Next base: position 11,720,590 of record ML660216.1, on the reverse strand, counting down.
AATACATACTGTATGACTCCATAGATTGAATGGTCTCAAAATGACAAAACTACATAGAGCTGGAGGAGTTTAGTGGCTGCCAGGGACAGGGGCTGGGGTGGCTGTAAACATGTAGGATAAAGTAGTTACCCCTTTGTCATCAGGGAACACACTCTCTGCTTCTAGATCAAGGGTCCCCGATCTCTGGGACCTAATGCTTAATGATCTGTCGTAGTGTTATATAATAATAGAAATAAAGTACACAATAAATAAAACGCATGTGAATCATCCTGAAACCATCCCACACCATCTGTGGAAAAACTGTCTTCTACGAAGCTGGTCCCTAATGCTCAAAAGGTTGGGGATCACTGTTCTAGATTGCAGTGGTGGTTTCATGGACCTATGCATGCGTGCATGAGTGCTAAGTCGCTTTAGTTGAGTCTTGACTCTTTGTGACCCTATGGAATGTAGCCTGCCAGGCTCCTCTATGGGATTCTCCAGGCAAAAATACTACAGTGGGTTGCCATGCCATCCTCCAGGGGATGTTCCCACCTCAGGGATAGAACCCATGTCTCCTGCGGCTCCTGGACTGCCAACAGATTCTTTACTGCTGAGCCACTGGGGAAACCCAGAGGACCTATACGTGGACATATACACAGGATAAAATTGCACAGAACTAAACACACACATATGTGCAAGCGAAAAATGGTGAAAACTGAGTACGTCTATATTGCAGCTAACAGCATTATACTAACGTCAGGTTTGTGTTTTTGATACTGTTGCACAGTTATATAAAATGTCACCAATGGAGAAAGAAGACTGAAGGGGATATGGGACTGTTATTTTAGTGGCTTCCCATGTGTTTGTAATTAGTTCAAAATAGAAACTTAAAAAGAAAGACTCTTTTATTACAAGAATCAACCAAAGGAGGAAGTGCCTGGAATCTTAAACCTCATGGTCCACTTAAGGAAAGTCCTTCTGACTTACTTAAGATACGGAAACGCCAGTCGTATGTGATCAGATGTGTTGGCTCTGATTTCCCACACACATGTTATGTTGTCATGCATTTCATTCCGAGGGGGATTCCTGATTGCACCGGACGAGTTAGTAATGATTCTGCCACACTGAGATTTTCCTATAAGCAGAGAGATATTTCAGAATTTCAGTGTTTTTCATTGTTCAGTTCACTATAATTGACATTCTTTTTTCTTTCATTTTTTTTCCCCTCTAAAGGTTTCATAGGTCACTGCTTTGTTGGGTACATCGTATAATGTAGCAGAGGTATAAACTAGTTGAAAAATTCTTGTAAACTTAGGAAATTAGGACATGACATTAGGTCTGAAGTTTGCAGGATCTCTTGCTTCTCAAAGAGAATTTTGCCAGTGACACGTGCTCTCTGGGTAGGGCAGTTATCCAGAATCAGCCTGAAACTTTCCCTTGGTTACTCCCTAGTCCTGCTGAAACCGAGCAGGACTCAATGGTCCTTGTCTGCCCATCCCCCATGTCCTCCACCTGCCTTTTGTCTGGGGAAAAATTTTAGCCAAAGACTAAATTTAATCAGAGAAGGGAGAACATGCAGAAACAAAGGAGAACAGTCAAAGGAGACCAAATAATAATAATGTAGTCATTAAGCAAATTCAAAGACCTTTAGTTCCTCCTCAAGGGCTGTAGATACTACTCTGAGCCCTATCTTGTGAGCTGTCTTATAGATACTGTATCCATAAAGTTAACATGGATGAGCAGAGTGTACCCATAACAGAAGCTGCCACAATTCTGAGAACTGGCCTCAGAGGAAATGGAAAGAAACTGACCCTGAAACTGAAAATTAACTCTACCTAATTAATTTGTTTAGTCCGTCTAGTCAAGGCTGTGGTTTTTCCAATAGTCATGTATGGATGTGAGACTTGGTCTATAAAGAAAGCTGAGCGCAGAAGATTTGATGCTTTTGAACTGTGGTGTTGGAGAAGACTCTTGAGAGTCCCTTGGACTGCAAGGAGATCCAACCGGTCCATCCTAAAGGAGATCAGTCCTGAGTGTTCATTCAAAGGACTGATGTTGAAGCCGAAACTCCAATACTTTGGCCACCTCATGCGAAGGGCTGACTCATTAGAAAAGACCCTGATGCTGGGAAAGATTGAAGGTGGGAGGAGAAGGGGACGACAGAGGATGAGATGGTTGGATGGCATCACCGACTCAATGGACATGAGTTTGAGTAAACTCCGTGAGTTGGTGATGGACTGGGAGGCTTGGCGTGCTGCAGGCCATGGGGTCGCAAAGAGTCGGCCACGACTGAACGACTAAATTGAACTGAACTGAATTAATTTGCACCTGTATCAAGATGACACTGGTCAGAGCTGCCTGTGCTGTTCCTGCATGTAGCCCCCTCCATCAGCCTATAAAATCTCTTGCCCACTGAATGTCAGGGAAAGAGGAGTTAGCCTGTGGACAGGCACCACCCCCTATCCCCTGACTGCCAGCATCCAAAACAAGGCAAACTTTCCTTTCTACAACTTTGTCTCTTTGTCGGCTTTTGAGCAGTGAGCAGCCAGACTCCAGTTTCCGTTACACTGGGTCCTATATCCTATAGCTTTGATTTTTATCATGTCGTCAGTAATACTGAATAAACTACTTTATTTTCACAATTCAGGTCAAGCTCACATGGAGCTTCTATATATGAAGATGGCAGTGTTCTACCCACTAGCACTTGTAATTTATTAAAATTACACCACTGAAAATCCACTAAGTGGAAATAAGTTGCCCTGAGTCACCCCCTCTCTACCACAGTGACTTGTTCTGTGTCCATTTGTCCATCCATCTGTCCATTTGATTCTCCACCTGCTTGTCTCTTTGTCTATCCATCTGTCCAATGTTTAGTTAAAAATGAAAGGTAACAGCTGCAGCAACAGCTTTCTCCACCAGACCACCTGGTTGTGTAAGAAGTGGACCTACACCCAGCTGGCTCGTCACTGAGCTAGAGCTGTTCCTGCAGGCATTACGTTATTCTAGCCCTTCAACTCCAAGTGGTGCTAAGAAAAGTTTAGTGGAGCTTCTGAAGCCCAGGAATCTGGCCAAAGCAGAGAAACCAAAAAAGGAAGATGAAAAAGAAAGGACAGGGAAGGACACAGAGAGTCAGAGAAGGAGAGAGGGCAGAGAAGGTGCCCATTGTGGTGAAAGCCCTCTGAAATGATGCCCTGGGGTAGTGCCCTGGCAATGTGGCTGTGCTAATAATCTGTCCTGCACACATGGTGTCCATGCTGGGAGACCAGGAAGGCTGACCGCACTTGATCATTTGGATTACCTTCTAGGACTAATAGGAATGGAACTGGAACCATAAATTCATTGGCCTTCATTATTGGTCAAGTCACTCAGAATGCAGGTTCAGAGGGGTGACCTAGACAGGGCAGTAGCATTTTGCTTAATTTCCTCGAAGAGTCACTTTAGGGCCTGAGCTAGATGATGATGATCGGGGCAGCCAAGGACAACCTGGTCTCACCTGCAGCCTCTGTCTCCGCCATGACATCCAAAGGGGGACCTGTCAAACACAAAGGACACGGGGTTGTCGGCTGGCACTGAGGGCGACACACTCACACGAGGAGCCTCCGAGAGGCTGGGAAGAGATACGTCATCAGGGCGCCTCCCAGAACTCCTGGGCCAGCCTTTGGGGTGAAGCAGAGCATGCAGGGGGTGGTCACGTGCAGAAGGGAAGGGCACTGATCTGGATATTCCGGGCTTGGACGCATTCATTCTCTTGTCATGTTATCCCAGCTCTTTATCTCCAAGAAACGCTACGAAAGTTTAATGGAGTTTCTGAAAGCCCAAGATATCAGCAAGAGAAGAGGAACAAAACAAACAAAAAAAGGAAGATGAAAAAGAAAGGACAGAGAAGGATACAGAGAATCAGAGAATGTAAATGAGATATTTTTAAATTTGGGAATTTAAGAAAACTAAAGATGGGACCTTCTGGCTCCTGTAGTCAATTTCTGTGGCTCCAGTGTGGGGAGTTATGAAGCTTCATGCAAGGAAGAGGCAGTGGCTGACTGCTTCCTTTGACCTGGGCTGCCCAGAGACGGTGGGTCGGGACCTAAGGTCACTGTGGCTCCTTCCTGTCTCCAACGTCTCTCCAGCCAGCAACACCTGGCTCAGAACTAATCCATTCCCACCTCCTGAGGCTGACAGCCCAGGAGGGGATGTTACTGCAGCTTTATCAGACCTTGTCCGCTCAGCTCTGGTCACGACTCACCCTTTGGCCAGGAGCTGGCCAAGGGCAAGGCATAGAGGGACCGGGGGTTTGATAAAGGAGAGGGGGCACAGGTGTGGAAAACTCCAGGCAATGCCGCTGAGAGCATGTGGGAAAACCAACAGCAAGGAAGCAGTGTCAGGCCAGAATGCTGGGGACCAGAGAGAGGCAAGGAGAGGGTAGGAATGAAACGGAGCCTTGACTTTGGCCAGGCCTAGCCCATCAGCCTTCTGCTGCCCCTGGGCAGAAAGTGTCTGTAACTGCCTCTCTTATCTCAACCACTCCCCACCTGCATCTCACTGCCAGCCCCTCACAACCCCAAAGTGCTGTGCAGAAGTTTAGGACATTTTGAATCTGCTTCCTGAGTGTGAAATGCACAGTGAATTGAAGAGGTGGGAGGTGAAGTGGGACCAAATGACTTCCAAGGGCTCTTCCTCTCTCCCAGTGGACAGTCAGCGACTCCACATCTCTGAGCCGCTCTACAGGCTTGGAGTACAGAACCCATTCAATTTCCTGCAGAATTCCCCCCAGCAGGTTTTGAGAAACTGCACACATGAACACCACCTTCCCCACCTGGTAGTGAGGCCACGGAGAATTCAGCATCTGAAAGTGGGAGAGATGAAAACATCTGCTGTCAGTGAAAAACATCCTGCTTTCTTCTCTTTTCCTAAAATTGTGGCTGTACTGGTTCTTTGTTGCAGGCTCTCTAATTGCAGTGCTCAGGGTTAGCTGCTCTGACGCCTGTGGGATCTCAGTTCCCCAACCTGGGATCGAACCCAAGTTCCCTACACTGGAAGGAGTATTATTAACAACTAGATTGCCAGGGAAGTTCCTGTCCTGCTTTACTTTCCATTGGGATTTTTTGTACTGTTTCTAGAAAAGGACTTTCTCAAAAGGGCCCAGCTGGGCTCTGCCTGGGAAGGGAGCGGGGTTACCTGAACAGACCACACCAGCATCCTCCCCGTGCCCGCAGTTGTGGGCAAACCAGCCAGTGTGGGAGCACTCGTCCAGATGCTCTTCATGCTCCCTGCACTGCACATTGTCCAGGAGGATCTTCCCGGAACCTTCTCCAAAGTGGGCCTCGCCCAGGGCCTCCACGGCCCAGCCACAGCCCAGCTGCCGGCAGACGACGTTTGCTTCCGGCAGGTCCCAGAGGTCGTCACACACCGTCCCCCAGGCGCCCTGGTAGAAAACCTCCACGCGGCCGGCGCAGCTCCCGCGGCCACCCACCAGCCTCACGGGGGCCCAGCCTCCTGGGGGAGGAAAGGGGTCTCAGGGTGCTGGCCGCTCCCTCTGCCTGTTTAGGACAGGGCTGCCCTCTGCCACCCTGGCTCTCCTTTCTTTCCATGAAGGCTTTGTACCCACACCCTTCATGCTGCCAAGAGGGTCCCATGCCGATGTGCGGCTCTAAGGAGTCTGATGCATCCATCCTTCCCCACACCCTGGTTAAGACTGCTCACCTTCTAGCCTCACTCTCTGCATTCTCTGCAGTGTGACTCTCCCGCTTCTCCCAGGAGGCTGAGTCTATTTTCCTAGTCCTCGACCCCTGGGGCTTGTGGCCTGAGATTTGCTTGGGTCAATAGCCTGTGGCTGAGGTAATGGTTCGGAGCTAAGGCCTCACAGCTGTCATGGACCCATGAGAGGCTCCAGGGGAGCTCAGAGACGGTTGTGTGAATAAGCCTGGGTGGCCTGCTAGGTGATGAAAGTCATGTGACCGTGTCACCTCTGTCCTTTCCAAAGATACAGTACATAAAGGAACGGCCTTACCTGGAGGCGCCGAAGCAGGTGGGTTTTGGGCCACCGATGTTGCTGGTGATGTGGGAAGTAGGTTCTCAGAGGCTGCTGATGGGGGAAAAGGAAGGAGTGATGTGAGGGAAGAGTCAGAACATCATGAGAAGGTAAACAGCTACTCCGAGGCGCAGCTGCCTCCCATCAGGATTCAGCAGGAATAAGGATGACGCTGCTAAGGCCAGTGACCTCCCGTCCCTGAGATCCCCATTTCGGATGAAACACGGCGTTACTGACTGTGGACAAGCTGACATGGGCCACATGGCCACTTGCAAAAGCAAAGACAGTTAGCCCCAAGTGGCCTGCTGCATGCAGGCTATCAGGGGGCCATCACCTCTTTCTTGGTTACCCTCGCCCCAGGGATGTAGTGACTTCATCTAAACAAAGCAAGGACAGTCACACAGCAAATCCTTAGGGGAGGGGGCAGGGAGGAGGGCAGCAGGTCTGAAATGCTTGAGGGAATCTCTGGAACTGAGGGAACTGTTGTGTATCTTGACTGCAATGGTGATTACACAACCATGTACAATCACCAAAGTTCATCTAACTGGACCTTAATATGGGTGAACCTTATGGCACATAAATCAAACCTTAATAAAAGGTAAGCTGATGAATGATAGATGGATTGATAAATTTACCATAGAATCCAGGTAGGAGTTAACAGTTAAATTCCTCAAACTTTTCTGTAAGCCTGAAATTTTTCATAACAAAATGTTAGGGGGTAAGGTGTCTCTCAGTTTCTATTGTAAGTCTGGCATCTCTGTTTTTCGACAACCATCTTTCACTTTCCCAGTGGTGTACACTTAATTCAGCTAAGCTATGTGGCTATTTCTTCCCTCCTTGTTAGTCTCAGAACATCAAAAGCATAGAATTTAAGGGAGCATGGCATCCAATGTACCTGTTCTAATGACATGGAGACTGAAAAGTTAGTTGAGTTGCTCAGTCGTGTCTGACTCTTTGCGACCCCATGGACTATAGCCTGCCAGGCTCCTCAGTCCATGGGATTTTCCAGGCAAGGATACTGGAGTGGGGTGCCATTCCTTCCTCCAGGGGATCTTCCTGACCCAGGGACCGAACCTGGGTCTCCTGCACTGCAGGCAGATTCTTTACCATCTGAGCCACCAGGGAGGCCCGTGGTTATTCAGCTGAAGAGAAACCAGTCAGGATCAGATTCCAACAGCTCAGGGCCTTCCGATCCCCACATGCCCTCCCTTAGGTGGGCACATGACCCGAGGAAAGAGTCATGGCTATGTGAGTGCCTGCTGGGTGCCAGGAATCTTTAGGTATCATCTAATATATGACCTTGGGCTTCTCTGGTGGCTCAGTGCTAAAGAATCCATCTGTCAGTGCAGGAGACACAGGTTCGATCCCTGGGTTGGGAAGATCCACCGGAGTAGGAAATGGCAACCCACTCCAGTATTCTTATCTGGGAAATCCCATAGACAGAGGAGCCTGGCGGGCTACAGTCCATGGGGCCACAGGAGAGTCAGAGGTGACTGGGCAACTGAGCACACACAGTCCATGACCTTACTCAACTCTCTGTATCGTTCCCACTTTAATGAAGAAGAATGGAGATGAATTGGGAAGGAGAGATGACATGACTTGGCTGTGGTCGTCTAAATGAGGGGGATCGTATGTCATGCAGTCTCTCTCATTAAGGAGTAAATCCCATGAAAAAAGGGCCCAGGGCTTTGACCGCTGCATGGCCCCCATGCTTCACTGGCAGAGTCTAGCACATTGTTGAATGAACAGATGAGTGAAAGAATGAAGCTGCGAATCAAACCAGGATCTGACTCTAAGCCTCATGACCTTCTCACATCATGCAGAATCTACTAGAAGACGTAACATGGGCCCTACCTGTAGATGGAGCAGCTGTGGAATCAGCACCTATAACATGGAGAGAGACTGCATGTTACCACGTCTTAATGGGAGAACATTTACTATGAACATCCTATAAGTAGAGAGGTGGGAGGCAGAGAGGCAGAGACTGCCCGTGAGGAGCCTGGCATTTCCTGGGGATTTGGGACACAGGACCAGGCAGCAAACCTGGGATGATCTGGGACATCTTCAGGGACCACTGCCCCTGGGGGCCTCAGGAGTTGACAAGGGTGGCTCTAGGTGGGCAGGCGCAGCCTGAGAGCCCATCATTCATTGGGACATTATTCAAGTCACCAGAGGGGCAGAATCAGGAAAGACGGGGAGAGTAGCAGGGACAGAGAGTCAGCCAGAGGGACACATAGTTCTGGGGAGGTCACCAGGCCCAGATGTGGAAGGCCTGGCATACCAGCTGACAAACTGGCCTATCACCCTGAGGTCACACACGCAAACGTTCCTGAGGACCCACAGGGGACTTGGGTGGTGGGAGCCGTGTGCACAGGAAAGCTGTTCCGTGTCCAGAGGAGCCGGGCTTCCTCAGATCCAGTCAGCTAATGTAACAAAAGAATGTGCTGCTTTGAACCTGCTGCACTTCTACTTTTATTTTCACCACAAATGTAAGAATTTGGATTTTTATGCCGATCACTCTGATTTGGCTGGATTCAGGTTCAGCTTAGAATTTTTAAACCTAACCAGCACTTCTGAGCTGAAATCCAGCCTATAAGTTATACTCAGCAATCGCTACAGCTAAGGGGGTGGTCGGGCAGCTGAAAAACCTGGGAAGCAGCCAGGCTGCCTGCCTGGCCCACTGACATTCTGAGACTGGGCTGCGGGGTGTGTGTGTGTGTGTCACTGGGGTATGTGTGTGAATAGGGAGGCCACAGGAGCAGCCCTCCAAGCAGGGACTGACAGCAGCCGCTCACCTGTGCAAACAACGCTGGCATCCCAGTGCCCAGAGTTGTGCCCGGCCTCACCCCCATCCACACACTGCCCCAGGTGGCTCTCGCTGTCCTCACACTGCATGCTGTCCAGCGCGATCTTCCCAGAACCCGCCCCAAAGTGGGCCCCCAGAGGGGCCACCACCAGCTGGCGGTACATGATGGTGGCCTCAGCCAGGTCCCAGAGGTTGTCACACATGGTCCCCAACATGTCCTGGACCAGAACGCCCACGCGGCCTGAGCATCTCCCCAGACCACCCACCAGCCTCCTGGCCACCCAGACCCCTGGGGAGAAACAAGGAGGAGAGGCACTGGGACCCAGCTCTCTGAGGTCAGGGAGGTTTCCTCTGCTGGGGTACATGGGTAGGCGCTAATAGCTCAACTATTCAGAAATGGTGTTTCTGGGCCACATAATCCTTATCACTTAGAGTAAAAGAATAATGGCTTTGTAGCTTTCTTTACTTTAACTGGCTTTTCTATTTGATTTCATTGGGAGGACTTGTCTTATGAATCAGCCCAACAGAGCGGGGAGTGGATATTCCCAGGTCATTTTTAAAGGACTTGTTCATTGATTACTGGGCTTCCCTGGTGGCTCAGATGGTTAAGAATCCACCTGCAATGCAGGAGACCTGGGTTTAACTCCTGAGCTGGGAAGATCCCCTAGAGAAGGGAATGGCCACCCACACCAGTATTCTTGACTGGAGGATTTCATGGACAGAGGAGCCTGGCAGGCTATATAGATCATGGGGTCACAAAGAATCAGACAGGACTAAGCAACTCACCCTCCTTGATTACCTGGTGATGCTATTCACATAGGAGATGCTCTTGTAGAAATGTCAGCTCAGCAAGTAGAGGCAGAGGGGCAGCTCCCATCAATAGTGAAGAGCTACTTCTTTTTGAGCAATTGTCGGACTAATTATAAAAAAGGACGCTTGTCTTTCGAAATGGATTCCTAGTCTTGTTTCAGGCATGTAGTTTAGGGCTCCCACTGTAGGGGCACAACTGAGCCCCCAGACAATGACATCATTTCTTTGCTCCAAAGCTTGGCTCTGATGCCACTTTTTCTTATAATTCAACTGTAAGATGGAAATAACATCCTCCCAGCTATGTATCAATGTCAAAAAGACTGTGAAAAAAGTGAAAGTGTGAGTTGCTCAGTTGTGTCCAACTCTCTGCAACCCCATGGACTGTAGCCCGCCAGGCTTCTCTGTCATGAAATTCTCCAGGCAAGAAAAGATTGTACTAGACCGTGTTTGGGGAAATATGCCAAGAATGGCTGTATGGAGGGTTTATCAGCTAATGCCAAGGCCCAGTTGAGGAGATCAATTTTGCCCAAATGAAACAGTGATGAGAAAAATGGAAAATCCTAATTAATAATTAACATTTTATCTATCATATCCTTTATTATAATAAATTCTCTTTGTAGACAGCTTAATAATATACTTAACATTTCCATATAATGTTCTCAAATAGTCTTGGCATGAGCAATTAGTCCTTATTCATACTTTCTTCTTGTCTAGGTAGCTTTGATCCAGGTCACCACAAAAAACACAGTGAAACCAACATGATCCTTGTAGATAACAGGTCTGGGTAAATCTAGCCTTTGACACTTATGATTGTGTGACTAGTTATTTGAGCAGTGACATTTGTTCACTGTATTCTCTGGGTCTCTGTTTATTTTCTTGTGACATGCTGGAAATAGCAGCTTCTTTATGATTACTGTGGAGCACACTTAATTCTGTGCATGGCATACACTAGATTCAGAAAATGCTAAGCACAAGACTGGCCAAGTCACAGAAAGGCGTTACCTGCTGGCGTGATAGTGGCGTGAAGGCCGGGAGGGCCTGTTGAGGGTACAGTGGCTGATGGTCCAGCACCTGCAAAAGGTACAAACAGGGACATCACTTGTGATCAGGAGCCTCCTAATCCCATGTAGGAAAAGAAAATCTTTGCAATGAGAATATTCTGAAAAGTCAGACTCAAATACAAGGCACTGGGTCTTCCACTGGTTCCCCCACGAACAAAGTTCTAGGCAGGGAAGACCTCCCCTCCCAGTTATCTTTAAGCTCAGTTATCCAGTCTCTAAGATAAGGTTTTAGAATATTCCCCATGGTTGGTGCATCCATGCTCTCTCCACGGGTTCATTTTGGGATCTCGTTGCTGCCATCTTTTCTTTCCCTTTTAGGAAACAACCAGCTGTGTTCTATCATGGAGACGCAGCATTCACATCCATGAATGGACTTCTCTGGATCTTCCTAGGTGTTTGGCAAACCTGTCTAGACTGCGTGGTACCCAAGCAATGTGAGACAAACACGGCATCTTTGGGCAGCTCTTGTACCTCGTTTTGTCTCATAAAACATCAATCCAAGCAAGCCTTCTTACTGCTGTCTGGGGTCCATTGGGCCAAATCAGTGTTTAAAATGTCAAATGGCAATCAACCCAAACTGAATGTTCAGTGTAAAGAACTGATTTCTGGTTTCAGTTTTAACTGGTTGCCGATGGAGTTGGCTTCAGCCTTCAGTAATGACCTGCAGGTGCTGAAGGCTGCTGCCAGAGAAGATGGTGACCCAGACAAGTCAGATGTGGGAGGAGAGGTGCCCACATGTGCTGCCTCAGCACCAGGAGCTCTGCTGACTTCTGCATCCTTGCAGCCTCTGTGAACATCAATTTGAGGGAGCTTGCCCGGCTACCACTACCTGACAGATGTACAAATATCATCTGCTCTTAATAAAGCCTTTAACTTCTTTGGATACGTTTCAAATTGACTAACAGTAGATTCAGCTCCTAAATCAGTGGGATACAATCTGGATTTCCCATAACTAACTGAAGGGCAAGGAACACTCAAGAATTTCAGGTGAGAGCGCGAGCGGCGGGCGCGCGGGTCTCTCCAGCGCCATCGGCTCGCGCCGCCGCCCTGAGTCACTGCTGCGCAGCTCGGCCGCCGGCTCCCGCGCTCGCCTCCGGAGAGCTGAGCTGGAAAAGGAAATTTGCCAGTTTTGAAAATATTTGGCATCTGTACGACATGGCAGACATCGACAACAAAGAACAGTCTGAACTTGATCAAGATTTGGATGATGTTGAAGAAGTAGAAGAAGAAACTGGTGAAGAAACAAAAATCAAAGCGCGTCAGCTGACTGTTCAGATGATGCAAAATCCTCAGATTCTTGCAGCTCTTCAAGAAAGACTTGATGGTCTGGCAGAAACACCAACAGGATACATTGAAAGCTTGCCTAGGGTAGTTAAAAGACGAGTGAATGCTCTCAAAAACCTTCAAGTTAAATGTGCACAGATAGAAGCCAAATTCTATGAGGAAGTTCATGATCTTGAAAGAAAGTATGCTGTTCTTTATCAGCCTCTGTTTGATAAGCGATTTGAGATCATTAATGCCATTTATGAACCTACAGAAGAAGAATGTGAATGGAAACCAGATGAGGAAGATGAAATTTCGGAGGAACTAAAAGAAAAGGCCAAGATTGAAGATGAGAAAAAGGATGAAGAAAAAGAAGATCCCAAGGGAATTCCTGAATTTTGGTTGACCATTTTTAAGAATGTTGACTTGCTCAGTGATATGGTTCAGGAACATGATGAACCTATTCTGAAGCACTTGAAAGATATTAAAGTGAAGTTCTCAGATGCTGGTCAACCTATGAGTTTTGTCTTAGAATTTCACTTTGAACCCAATGAATATTTCACAAGTGAAGTGTTGACAAAGACATATAGGATGAGGTCAGAACCAGATGATTCTGATCCCTTTTCTTTTGATGGACCAGAAATTATGGGTTGTACAGGGTGCCAGATAGATTGGAAGAAAGGGAAGAATGTCACTCTGAAAACGATTAAGAAGAAGCAGAAGCACAAGGGACGTGGGACAGTCCGCACCGTGACCAAAACGGTGTCTAATGACTCTTTCTTTAATTTTTTTGCCCCTCCTGAAGTTCCTGAGAGTGGAGATCTGGATGATGATTCTGAAGCTATCCTTGCTGCAGACTTTGAGATTGGTCACTTTTTACGTGAGCATATAATCCCAAGATCAGTGTTATACTTCACTGGAGAAGCAATTGAAGATGATGACGATGATTATGATGAAGAAGGTGAAGAAGCGGATGAGGAAGGGGAAGAAGAAGGAGATGAGGAAAATGATCCAGACTATGACCCAAAGAAGGATCAAAATCCAGCAGAGTGCAAGCAGCAGTGAAGCAGGATGTATGTGGCCTTGAGGATAACCTGCACTGTAATAGCCTAAACACAACTATTATTTACTTACAGCCTTATGTTTTTGTATTTTCTTGGTAGACTCAGAAGTTTTTTTTAAAGGAAAGGAACTGATATTTTAAAGACCAAATTTGTTCTGTTTAGCATTTTAACTAGTTTTTCTGCAGCCGCATCGAATGCACAGCATCTCAAGCATGTCCATCCGTTGCTATATAGTTTGGTTCTTCTTGGAGTATTTTTATTGTGTAACTGTTAGATTAAAGCTATGAAAATGAACAGAACTGTGAAATGAACCAGATTTTTTTGTCTTGCTAAGTTTTTTCCTGAAGAACCAAAGTATTTTTTCAGCTGGTTGAATGGGTTTAAGTTTGCTTGCAAGAGCTGTGCCTTTCATTATTTTGTTACAGAAATACAATGACTTACATTAAGACAATTCATCGTTTAAAAAGCAAAACTTGTCAAGACAAGTATATGGTTAAGAATTTCCAGTAAGACTACACCTGATAATTTAGATTAACAGGTTTCTGTATGTCAGGTGACATTAGTTACTATAAGAAAAACTTACTAACAGTATGGTTATTGGTTATCATAGGGAGGTGAATAAAACCAATATTTTCAGAAAAAAAAAAAAAAAGAATTTCAGGTGATGGATGAGCATCCCAAATACCCTGCCCTTTTTATTCTTATTAGCAGTCCTTGCACAGTAACTAGGAACTGGGTAACTGCTATTCCCTTAAGCAACTTTTGTTGTCATTCACTAAGTTAATCTGACTCTTGGTGACCCCATGAACTATTGCATGCCAGGTTCCTCTGTCCTTCTCTATCTTCTGGAGTTTGCTCAAACTCACGTTCATTGAGTCGGTGATGTCATCCACCCATCTCATCCTCTGCCTGCCTTCTTCTTCTTTTGCCTTCAATCCTTCCCATCATCAGGTCTTTTCCAATGAGTTGGCTCTTTGCATCAGGTAGCCGAAGTATTCAGCTTCAGCTTCAGCATCAGTCCCTCCCATGAATATTTGGGGTTGATTTCCTTTAGGATTGACTGGTTTGTACTTCTATAGTATCTTCACAATAGTGTAAACTGAGCAAGTGTCTTCTGGAAGGTTAATAGAGCCGAATGCAAATACAGCAGGCACAGAGGACCTACCTGTGAGTGTGTGTGCAGAGGAAGTAGCTTCAGACCCAGGGACAGGAGTCAGGACTGGTGGATCGTTTGCACCTGAGGGTTGAAAGACATCAGCACAGCTTATTATAAACAGCTAAACAATGGGTGTGGATAGGGGCTGAGATGTCCGGAGGGGCATAACATCAGTGACATCCTGGGAGATGCCAGCCGCTCATCTGTGCAGACGATGCTGGTGTCCCCCTGGTGCCTGCAGTTGTGCCCGGCCTTACCCCCATGCACGCACTGCCCCAGGTGGCTCTCCCTGCCCTCACACTGCATGTTGTCCAGAGCGATCTTCCCGGAACCCACCCCAAAGTGGGCCCCTGGGAGGGCCTCCACCGCCTGGCCACATTTCAGCTGGAGGCACATGATGGTGGCCTCGGCCAGGTCCCAGAGGTCGCCACACATGGTCCCCCACGTGGCCTGGACCAGAACTTCCACACAGCCTGAGCATCTCCCCAGACCGCCCACAAGCCTCCCAGCCATGTCCCTGGAGAGGAACAAGGAGGAGAGGCATTGGGGTCTGCCCTCCTGTCTCTGAAGGCTCCCTTTATCCTTTTAAATCTCTAGGTGGTCACATCCTTATTTTACAATCAGGCAAGATCACGCAGTCCTGGGGCACCCAGATAGCAAGAAGAGCCAGGATAATCTTCAATTTCAAGTCCCCTCAGGAAGACTTTATCCCTTCCTCTACTTTTCCAAAAGGTGAAGCTCTCTTTAAGAAACTGCCTGAATTCCTAGATTCTCCCAACGAGAACCTATGCCATTCCCCCTCCCATGGCCAGGGATAGAAATAAGAGATTTCAGTGTATTTAATGAAACAAGAAACAAGACTGTCTATAGGCTGATTACAGCTAAATAGACTCCTGGCCATGTAGAACTACCATAAGTCTTTGTTAACGGCTTTACTCCGTCAAAGGCGCTGAGGACAGGAACTAACACCTGTTGTTTGGGAGTTTGACTTCACCACTTCTCTCTGACTCCCTACAGCAACCCCACAGGGTAAGGGATGGGTTCCCATTTTACGGATGAAGGAGCTGAGACTCAGAAAGGTGAAGCAGGCTCTGAATCCCATAGCCTGTCAGCGGGCTGTCTTCACCTTAACCGTGCCTGAGGCTTTCCTCCAGCTTGGAGGAATGCCTCTCCCACACGAGCCACTAGCCCTTGATTTCTCAGGAATTGCTTCCTGTACCCAAAGGAGTCAAGGCCTCGGTGTCAAGCCTGTGTGAACGCTCCAAGGAGCTGTCAGCTGGAAGGGACAGCAAAGCTAGGTCACCATCCATCAGCAGAGTGAAAAAAATCAAGTAGACACATTCCTGGAAGGACTCATGATAAGACCCTTCTGAAGTATTTTTTGGTCTTCAAAGGAAACATTTGTGTTTGTTTTTTAGTTAATATTTTTATTTTTGGCCACCCCATGCAGCATGTGGGATCTTAGTTCCCTAATCAGGGATTGAACCCCACATCCCCTGAAGTGGAAACACAGAGTCTTAATCATTGGAGCACCAGGGAAGTCTCCCTTCTGAAGTTTTTTCTTTTCTTTTGATTCATCTAAGTCAGTCACCATCACCATCAAACAAGATTGTTAAATTTTTTTATTCATCTCTTCTATGTCCATGGCAAACTTAATCTTAAATCTTTGGCTCGGTAGAAATAAATCTTAAAAAAAAAACAGATGATGAGTTTACAAACATTATATTTACGAAAACCTAAAGGAAATGAAGACAGCTTCTACAATTACGCTGTATGCCATCATTTATTTTAAAATATTTGATACAGAGAGAGAGAGAGAGAGAGAGAGAGAGAGAGGGAGCCTGCGTTTCAAAGGCTTGTAAGCAGTCGGAAGTCAGAATAAGTGTCTAAGTAATTGTAATATGAAGTGGATTATAAGCAATGTCAACAGAAAAGATACAAGTACAGAGGATGTGCGTCCCTGTGGAGACCAGAAGCTACCTGGAGAAAAGGAGCAGCCCAGCCACGGTAGGACCTTAACAGGTAGAGGGGGAAGGGGGAACCTCAATTCAGGCAGCACAGGTATTAGAGGCAGCAACTTCAAATTTACATATTTAGGGAGATGAGGTGCTCTGCTATTTTAATTTGATTGGAATATTGTGGCAGCATATGCATTAATCCCAGATGCCTGGACTTCACTTGTTCCTTACTGTATTAGGCAGACAACTTCCAAACAGATGATACATGAAGACAAAGGGATTTGAGTCAAGTGTATTTCATAGGCATGGCAAACCATGACTTCTCGTGGGAATGTTATAAGGTTAATTGTACTGGATGGCTCCTAGACATTCTGTTGGCTCCCCTGATGGCTCAGTGGTAAAGAATCTGCCTGCCAAGCAGGAGACCTGAGTTCCAGCCCTGGGACGGGAAGATCTGCTGGAGGAAGAAAAGGCAACCCACTCCAGTATTCTTGCCTGGAGAATTCCATGGACAGAGGAGTCTGGGGGGCTACAGTCCATGGGGAAGCAAAAGAGTTGGATATGACTGAGAGACTGAAAAACAGATATCCTGTAGTAAGGAAACCTGTTTAATTTGTTTACTGCAGTGTTCCCTAAATTCATGAGACCACAGAACATGTGTGTGCGCATACGCGTCATTCACCTTAACATCTTGTTGAACCAGTGGTTCTGGGAGCGTAATCTCAGAAACATCTTTATTTGACTACCTCAAAGATCCTGGTAGAGGCTGGAGCCTCTGAGCAATGTCTGCTATTGAATTTCCATTTTTGTTCTTGTTTTTAGAAATGTGAAGTAACTCGTAAACTTGAATATACAGAATATTAAGTTTTGTCGTAAACTCAAGTTATATTTTGTATACCTGTGGGTGTTTGCTCTTCCCAAGAGGTGATGGGGGCAACTGTTACTTCAGCAGCTGCAGCAAAAAGAAAACATCAACTAGAGATGAACACGTGAGACACATAAAGAGAAAGAGAACTAAAGCTGAGTGACAGGAGAGCTATGCCATCCCCCACACCATGTCTAGCATCTCTTTGTGAAACATAAGAAGCCAGTTCTCAAGGGCTTAGTGAATGTCCAGCTTAAAGACATGCTTGCTCTAATCTGAGATCTAACTCTTGTTTAGCACACATTTAGGTACAAATGAACATTTTACAGAATGATCTATAAAACTGGAAATCAGATCTGATAACAGGTAGGAGTGAGGTTTATAAGCTAAGAAGTGAATATATTTAAAAAAATCACCATAATTTTCCCAATTCAATAAATACTTGGTTATTTGGGGGAAAATTAACTCATTAGCCATATAAATAAATATGGAAATAGAAAAAAATTTAAATGCCTTTTATAATAGCACCCAAAGCCAAGGGATTCTTATGGATAAGTCTGTGAAAAATTTATACATGGAAAAAAGCAAACTGCTAATGAGATAAAGACTTAAGTAAATGAAGAGACACAGTGTAAAGATGGCTCAGAAGACTCGATATAGTTAAGATGCCAATTTCCTCCAACTTTATATGTAGAGTCAATCTTAACTAAAAATCCTAGCAGACATTTTTTTGTGTAAATTGGTAAGTTGATTCTAAAATACTACATTTGTGAAAGGCAAAAAACCTAGGTTGGCCAAAATAATTTTGAAAGAGAAGAGAAAAGAACAACGTTGGAGCACTCACACTACCTGACTTCAAGACTTACTCTAAAAAAAAAAACTTACTCAAAAACTACAGTAATCAAGACACTGTGTTACAGGTGTACCAACAGTCATATAAATCAGTAGAAGAGTTTAGAAATAGACCATGTATTAATGGCTATTTTATTTTTGACAAAAGTGCCAAAGTATTTCAGTGGAGTTAGGAGAGTCTTTTCAACAAATGGAGTTGGAATGATTAGACATCTCTATGAAAAACAATCCTTTGAGCCATAATTTAAACCATATTAAAAAATGGACAAAAATGGATCATAGAGTTAAATGAAAAACCTAAAACTATGAAACTTCTAGAAGAAAAGAGAAAATTTGTGAGACCTTTGGTTAAGTGAAGATTCCTTAGATAAAACACAAAAGTAAAATTCACGAAAGAAAAAGATTTTGATAAACTGGATTTCATTAAAACTTAAATTATCTGCTTTTCAAAAAACACCAATAAGAAACTGAAAAGATGTCACAGACTGAGAAAAAAATGTTTGCAAAACCCATATCTGAAAAGATGCCTGTTTCCAAAATGTACAATGACCTCTCTTAGAACACAGTAGATGAACAGTCCAGTTTAAAATAAAAAGAATAAAATGAAAGAATGAAAGGTTTCAGCAGACGCTTCACCAAAGAAGAGATGCAGATAGGCACATGAAAAAGCTAGGATCATTCCTCATAGGGAAAGGCAAATCAAAACCACAAAGAGATATCACTATCTCATTATAGTGGAGACTATAATGACCAAACAAAACCCAGAAAATCCAAAGTATGCCCAAGGACACGAAACAGTGGTCACTCTCAATTGTTGCTGGTGGGAAAGGAACTGGTACACTCGACTTGTACTTGAATGCATTAGCAGCTTAATTAATAATAGTTAAAAACTGGAAATAAATTCAATATCCATCAAGTGGTAAATAGTGAAATAAATTTTGGTATATTCATGGAGTGGAATATTACTCAGCAGTAAAAAAAGAATGGATATCTGATACATGGAACTCTATGGATGAATCTCAAAAGTATTATGCTAAGTAAGGAAGCCCAACACAAAATGTGGCAAATTATCTTAATTCAATACATAATGTTCTGGGAATGGCAGGCCCATGGGCACAGAAATCATATCTGTGGTTGCCAGAATTTGGGGGTCAGGAGAGGGAACTGACTGCAAGGGGTCTAAGAGAATCCTTTAAAGTAACGGAATGGAATGTCTTAATGGTGGTAATGGTTACATAGCTGTAACGATTTATCAAAATTCCCTGCACTACAACAGTTTTTACAGTAAACTCTATCTTAATAAGCCTAACTTAAAGGAAATCAGTCCTGACTATTCATTGGAAGGAGGGATGTTGAAGCTGAAGCTCCAATACTTTGGTCACCTGATGTGAAGAACTGACTCATTTGAAAAGACCCTGATGTTGGGAAAGATTGAAGGCAGGAGGAGAAGGGGACAACAGAGGATGAGATGTTGGATGGTATCACCGACTTGATGGACATGAGTTTGAGCAAGCTCCGGGAGTTGGTGATGGACAGGGAAGCCTAGCATGCTGCAGTCCATGGGGTTGCAGAGAGTTGGACATGACTGAGTGACTGAACTGAACTGAATTCTGACTGCAGGCCAACTATAGAATGTTGGGAGCCTGTGGGAAGGGAAGCCAGTTAGGAGGAGTCTGAGTTCTTCCAGGCAGGAAGAGGTGATGAGTATCTGGATGAGGACAGAGGCTGACAGATAGAGAAGGCCATGAATGCAACCTCAGGCTCCTAGCTATAAATGAAGAATAATTCATCCATAGGGATGTTTATTTGCATAACACTAGATATTCAAATATTTTGCAGATATCTTAATAATTTACTTAAAATTTTTTGTTTGGATGCTTAATGTTGGCTATGCACATTAGTCATAGTCTAGTCATTACTCAGAAGTGTGCAAAGTCACTTCAGTCATGTCTAACTCTTTGTGACCCTATGGACTGTAGCCTGCCAGGCTTCTCAGTGGGATTCTCCAGGAAAGAGTACTGGAGTGAGTTGCCATGCCCTCCTCTGGGGGATCATCCAGATCCAGGGATTGAACCCATGTCTCTTACATCTCCTGCACTGGCAGGTACGTTCTTAACCACTAGCACCACCTGGGAAGCCCAGTGTAGACGATACACAAACATAAACGCACATAAACTAAAAACAACCAGGGAAGTGACTCACAAATAAAAAGTTCAGCTTACCAGACAGACTAGTTTTTGTTGATGATGGTGGTGTTGGTAACAATGATGCTGATACTGATGGTACTGACGATAGTGATGGTGATGACGGTGATGAGGCTGACAATGGTGATGGTGACGACAGTGAAGATGATGGTGATGAGGCTGACAATGGTGATGGTGACAGCAGTGAAGATGATGGTGATGATGACAATGAGGGTGATGACGGTGATGAGGCTGACAATGGTGATGGTGATAGTGGTGAAGATGATGGCGATGATGGTGATGAGGCTGACAATGGTGATGGTGACGACAGTGAAGATGATGGTGATGATGACAATGAGGGTGATGATGATGATGAGGCTGACAATGGTGATGGTGACGACAGTGGTGAAGATGATGGCGATGATGACAATGGCAAAGGTGATGATGATGACAATGAGGATGATGAAGATGATAATTCTGCTTCTAATCATTAGGATAAGAAAGATTCTTTGTTTTCAGACAGTGGTTCTCAAAGCGTGGTCCCCAGACCAGCAGCACAACTATCCTGAGCTTGTTGGAAACGCAAACTCCCACACCCCACCCTACTGAATCAGAAACTCTGGGGGTGTGGCCCAGCAATCTGTCTTAACAAACCCTCTGGGTGGTTCTGATACACATTAAAGTAAAAAAAAAGAAAAAAATCCCTGCTGCTTTAGGATAAAAAGTGATGAAAATGGCCCCATGGTTTTTTCCCAGTGGCCAAAGTACTCTAAAATCACATAAATATAAATTTTTAACTGATGTAGTTTCTTTGCCTATTAAGGAGGATCAGGTCTTACAGATTCCAGGGGGATACATTTCTGATCTAATCACTCTGGAAAATAGATGGTGATTTTCTTTTGAAAAAAGTGATTTGTGATGACTAGTGGGCATAGTCATAGAAAACTATTACACCCTAAAGTCAATGACCACTTTTAAATATTAATACTTTGTAAAAAGATTTTTTTTATGTGGACCATTTTAAAAGTCTTTATTATTTCTTTTTTATGATTTTTTTGGGGGGAGACTGTGAGGCATGTGAGATATTAGCTCACTGACCAGGGAGCAACTGCACTTCCTGCACTGGAAGACAAAGTCCAAACCACCGGACAACTGGGAAAGTCCCAGTGACCATTAATTTATATGACATCAGTGGCCCCAGACATCAATGGCCTGCAACTTGGTTCTGATGGGGGAAGATTAGAGCTCCAGGTGACAGGGTAGTTGGCTAGTTTCTAACTCCCTTTTTTGCTGGTGTTCCATCTCAGTGTTGAGCTGTCCACCAAGCCACCCCTAATCAGTGCCTGGGATCTGCCCTCTAGCAGCTGCCCAAAAGAGGGGCCAAGCAGCCCAGGATGAGGCGGTTTCCTAGAGGAGAGCGTGAGCACAGGAGAGCCAGGTCAGCACCGCACGTCCGTGAGTTCTGTCTGTATGGTGCCCTGAACTAGGCACTGGGAAACCTTTTAGGCTTCAAGCGATATGGACCAAGCAAACCAGCCTGTGTTAGCTGCTTTAAAGCCTGATTTGACATGGTCATTTTCACCCCATTTCTATCTCACAGGATAAAGGTTAGCCAGATAGAATTAGGAGTCAAATCAGCCAATCCTAAAGGAAATCAATCTTGAATACTCATTGGAAGGACTGATGTTGAAGCTCCAATATCGTGGCCACTTGATGCGAAGAGCTGACTCATTGGAAAAGACGCTGGTATTGGGAAAGATTGAGGGCCTAAGGAGAAGGGGATGACAGAGGATGAGATGATTGGATGGGCTCACCGACTCAATGGACATGAGTTTGAGCAAACTCCAGGGAAGCCTGGTGTGCTGCAGTCCATGAGATCACCAAGAGTCAGACATGACTTAGTGACTGAACAACAGAATGGGACATAGAAATAGCCCAGATCCCCCTGGAAGGGACTGGGTTTATAAAACTGCTAATGTGTAGAGGAGACCACCAGCCCCCCCGGGAGAGGGGCCCTGCCTCACCGCTCATTTGCTGTCATAATCCATTCTGTGGGGGAGTCGTTCGGACACCTCACCTGAGCAGATGGCTGCAGCGTCCTCCTCGTGACCACAGCTGCGAGTGAACCAGGTGTCATGGGCGCACAGGGCCAGGTGGCTCTCCTCGCCCCTGCAGTGCACATTGTCCAGGAGAATCTTCCCGAAGCCTGGGCCGAAGTGGGCACCGGGGGGCGCGGACACCGCCCAGCCGCACTCCAGCTGCCTGCATACCACGTGCGCCTCCTTCAGACCCCAGCCCTCGCCACACACCGACCCCCAGGTGCCCTGGTAGGAAACCTCTACCCGCCCAGAGCATCTTCCGGGGCCATTGACCAGCCTCAGCGTGGGCCAGTCTCCTGTGGAAGAGAACGTCGAGGTCAGTTCATGAGACTTACCTATGGAACGCGCCCTCTTTGTCTGGTTTACAAATTAAAGGAAATCCTTCGATCACTCCACACATCTGAGTGCATTCCAGGCAAGAATTGCCTAATAATTAGCCTGCTCTGTGATGTACTCTTTACCACCTACTCAACAAAGCAGATTAGATGGTAGAATATGGATTTGGTGCTTTAGGACTTGACATCTGCAGGACAGATGTGAAAAATTAGGAAAATGTGTCTCCATCCATGGGGAAATGAAAATAAATGGCTTACTCAAAAATGTAATATTATAGCAGCAGTGAGATGTATATTTTTATATATGTGTGTGTATCAACATGGATGAATCTCACAAATGTACAGCGAGTAAAGAATGAAAGGTACTAAATGATATATAGGGACTACTATAATTTGTGTGAAAGAAAAACACAAAATAACATGCACTGAGATGACAAGATTCCTATTCATAAAACGTTAAAAATGAACTATGAACACAGAATTCAGGAGAGTGCTTCTCTGAGGAAGGAGAGAGCAGAGCCTGGAGTTGGGGGAATTTGGGGAACCTTCAGTTAATCTTTATCATTATAATTTTTATAATGTTTTATTTTTTGATAAGACTGGAACATCAGTATAATAAAATGGAAGCATCAGTCATGTCCAGGTAAAGGGGATGTCAATGTGGTTATTGATTTCTTCTTCTCTGTATATTCTGAACTTTAAAATGTTTCTCTGGAAAGCAAGGATGATCCAGCGCTGAAACCATGAGGGAGGCTCAGCTGACTGACCCCAGTCCTGGACGGCGTGACCCTTCGTGCCTTACTAAGTAAGGTCTTGCCTTGAGCTCCTCTGAGGCCCCTGAGAGTGCAACTCCCCAGGGTCCTTCCTGGGCTGTGATAATCCCCCCAGGAGTTCACAGAGCAGAGGTACATTCTGCCAGGAAGGTTCTGACCTGATGGGCTGGGCCAAGGAAAACTGGCTCTGCGACTTTCTGCTGGCGAGTTGACCACAGGTGGAGCTAGAACAACAGGGAAATGGTGATTAGGACCGAAGCGTCTCTTTCTGAGACCAGACACAAGAGCACTTCGGAAAAGGTTATATGTTGTATGATTTCATTTATAGGAACTAATCAGATAAGGTACATCCGTAGAGACAGAAAGCAAGTTGGTGACGGCCAAGTGCTGGGGGAGGACTTGTGACAAAATGGCTGAGGCCATTAGCAACGAGCAGACCTGCTGCACTCTCTTGACCCAGCTGAGTGCCAAGGGGCAGAATTCCTCTTCTAGAGGGGCACTATCGCACTCGACGCACCTCAAGGCACAGAAGCCCAAGCTCACAGTGCCCGACTGTGCACCAGGCTCTTACACGAACTCACTGACGTAACACTCACAAACGCTCCTTGAAACACACAGTTATCACCACGTTTCAGAACAGAAACCGAAGCACCAAGAGGGAGCGAAATCTGGTGAGGGTCACACAGCTGGGAGGCAGGAGAAGGGTCTCCAAACCCAGAGACCGGCAGCTGGCACTGAGCACCGTCCTGCCAAGAGCCTAGGACACGCCCCTCTGGTTTCAGAAGAATCCTGAGCCACTTAAGACAGGAGATCGAAGAACTGACTGGGTCTACGTGTTCTTTTGTAAACATCTGGAAGCGAATGCACATTTGTAAACCGGGATTGGTGGAGCAGTATTCACTATTGAAGCATTTAGTTATTTATTCATTTAATGAGCGCTGAATGCCTACCAAAGAGCACCTACCAAAGAGCAGACACTATTCTTGAGACCCTGTGTGTGTGTGTGTGTGTGTGTGTGTGTGTGTGTGTGTGTGTTTGGCTGGGGACAATGTCAAAGATGAGAAAGATACGGATTCTGTTCCCAGAAGCTGATGACATCATTGGAGAGACATATGGACACACAGCTGTAGAGGAAAGGAATAAGAACTAAAAGTGAGGACAGAGAACTCTGGGTCCAGAAGAGGGATGGCAGCTGCTAGCCTGGGTAGGGGACTGGGCGAGTGCTCTGGAGGTTGTGACTGCTGTTTTCATGGGTGCCCTGGAGGCAAAGGACGAGTAAGTGCAAGAGGAAGAATATGAACGCAAGGCTGCCTCAGAGCTGAGCTGTCTCTTTACTCTTGTTGTTCAGTCACTCTGTCGTGTCTGAATCTTTGCGACCCCATGGACTGCAGCACGCCAGGCTTCCCTCTCCATCATCATCTCCTGGAGCTTGCTCAAACTCATGTCCACTGTGTCGATGATGCCATCCAACCATCTCATCCTCAGCGGCCCCCTTCTCCTCCTGCCCTCAATCTTCCCCAGCATCAGGGTCTTTTCCAATGAGTCGGCTCTTTGCATCAGGTGGCCAAAGTATTGGAGCTTCAGCTTCAGCATCAGTCCTTCTAGTGAATATTAAGGGTTGATTTCCTTTAGGATGGACTGGTTAGATTGCCTTGCTGTCCAAGGGACTCTTTAGAGTCTTCTCCAGCACCACAGTTTGAAAGCATCAGCTCTTGGGCACTCAGCCTTCTTTATGGTCCAACTCTCACATCCATACATGACTACTGGAAAAATCATGACTTCGACTATACAGACCTTTGTCAGCAAAGTGATATCTCTGCTTTTTAATATACTGTCTAGGTTTGTCATAGTTTTTCTTCCAAGAAGCAAGCATCTCTTAATTTCATGGCTGAAGTCACCTTCTGCAGTGATTTTGGAGCCCAAGAAAATAAAATCTGTCACTGTTTCCACTTTTCCTCAATCTATTTGCCATGAAGCGATGGGACCGGATGCTGGTCCCCTCTCTTTACTCTTCACCTTCCTTGTCTCAGAATCTCTGAATAGGCCACATGCCTACTCAGTGTTTTTAGTAGTTAATAGGATTTGAATGTGGTTTAGAGATAAAAAATAGTTCAGAGATTAAAGTGGTTTAGAGAGAAAAAATAGTTCAGAGATTAAGCTCTAAGCTCTGAAGTCAGATTGTCTGTGTTATCATTCCACTGCCTTTGGGGATAATATTTAACCTATTTGAGTATGAGTTTTCCTGTTGAGAGAATGGAGATTATAGATGTTTTCTTGTTTGATTGTCAGGAGGATCAGATAAGAAAATCCACGTGGGGCAGTCAACACAGGGATTGATGTGGAAGAAGGCAGTGCTGTCTGCCAGACGCAGAGCATGAGTCACCTGGGCAATTTAAAATGTTCTGGCAGCCACATTTTTAAAAGTAAAGAGGAACAGGTGAAATCAATTTCAGTAATGTACCTTATTTAATCCAATACGTCCAAATTATGCTCATTTCAACATGCCATCCATCTAAGAATACTGATGAAGCAGTATTACATTCTTCCTAGGGTACCAGAGATCCAGGGTGTATCTGATATGCACAATGGGTTTCAGCCCCACAGAGCCACATGGAACACAGATTTGAGGGCTCATTGCAGATCCCATCAGCATCCTCAGGACATGAATCATTTGCTGGCGTAACTGATGGCAGCCTCACACATGATGGAGGAAGCAAGAGGGCACAGACCAGCATGATGCGAAGATAAAATGACCTGCGTGGTGATTGCACACACCATGACCAGGAAGATGTGTCCCCTCTTCAGGTGACTCAGGGAAACAATGAAACCTTTCCAGGTGGGCCACTTCCCAGACATCAGGCCAGATGTTCTGATTTCTTAAATTTTTAAGATATGAGGTGACTCTTTAGGAACCTCCCTTTCTCATTCACTGACAGACAGACCCGCCCCACCTCCACATACACACAATCTGTGGGATTGACAGAGATGCTAGACCACTGGTCCTCAGTCCTGTGAGATTCAACCAGCCCCTTTCTCTCTCTCTGTCTCATGCTTGATGTCCAAGCTCAGGTGCTCAGTATTTTTTATTTTTTTACAAGGATGGTATGTTTTGGATCTTAATATTCTCCCCATTGCTGACTTTGAAGATAGGCAGGAGGCCATGAACCAAAGAATGCAAGCAGCCTCTAAGCTGGAAAAGGCAAGGAAGTGGATCTCCACTTCTAGAGCCTCTGGAATGAACAATGCCTGGTGTAGCCCTGGGTTTTAACTCCGTAAGACCTATTTTTTTTTTAGAAGATATATTTATTTATTTATTTATTCTAATTGGAGGCTAATTCCTTTACAATATTGTAGTGGTTTTGCCATCCATTCACATGAATCAGCCATGGGTGTCCATGTGTTCCCCATCCTGAGCCCCCCCTCTCACCTCCCTCCCCATCCCATCCCTCTGGGTCATCCCAGTGCACCAGCCCTGAGCACCCTGTCTCATGCATGGAACCTGGACTGGTGATCTGTTTCACGTATGATAATATACATGTTTCAATGCTAGTCTCTCAAATCATCTCACCCTTGCCTTCTCCCATAGAGTCCAAAAGACTGTTCTATACATCTGCGTCTCTTGTTGAGTAAGACCTATTTTTGACCTTCAGAACTGTAAGATAGTAAATGTGTGTTGTTAAAGCCACTAAATAAGTGTATGCCAATCTTTTAAAGCAGAGATTAGAGACTCAAACAATAAATAAACATTAAATGTGATCAAATGATGCTTCCTCCAAAGAAAAACTGAAATGTATCATTTATGAAAATTAAGGGATTTTGAATACTCTCAGAGAAGTTGCCAAGATGAAGATTAAAAATAATTATAAAATTGTGATGCTCAAAATAGTGTCTAGTATTTGTTTAAAATAATGACATTGTTATCTCATATTTTTTTTTAAATCAGCTGGGGCAACACTCTGAAAATCACCCCACACGGGCTACATTATAAAGGGCAGGTTATAACGAATTGGGCTTCCCTGGTAGCTCAGCTGGTAAAGAATTCACCTGCAGTGCAGGAGACCTTGGTTTGATTCCTGGGTTGAGAAGATCCCCTGGAGAAGGGATAGGCCACTCACTCCAGTATTCTTGGGATTCTCTGGTGGCTCAGTCGGTTAAGAATCTGCCTGAAATGTGGAAGGCCTGGGTTAGATCCCTGAGTTGGGAAGATCCCCTGGAGGAGAGCATGGCAACCCACTCCAGTATTCTTGCCTGGAGAATCCCCAAGGACAGAGGAGCCTGGCAGGCTGCAGTGCATGGAGCCTCAAAGATTTGGACATGCCTGAGCAACTAAGCACAGCACAAATAATGAATCACTCAGCAAAATAACTCAACAGCAACTCTTTCATTTATTTTTCTCCTGTATTTCGACAAGCAATCAGAAATGTCCCAGAAAAGAGCACAAAAATGTTCTCTTACCTGACAGTATGGTTTCTGAATTTCCATCACCTATTGGGTACAAATAAATGAAAATATTTAATACTCAATTAAATCAAATAACTTCTACCTCACCTACTTAATCATTTTTAACAAATCTATAATGTGACAGGTCAAAACTACCAAATGTGAAACATAGTGAACTCCTGGTGAAATTCAGTCCCTTGGACATAATAGACTCTCAGAAATATTTGCTGATTTGATTGATTTGAAGAGACTTTAAAGATAGCAGTTTTAACCTGTGATATTGGCTCCAAAGAATGCCCACCCCTTGAGAGCAGGCTAGTTATCATGAATGAATTAGAGAATTAAATAATAACTCTGCAAGCCAAGACTTAGAACAATGTCCCAAGTGTCACTGACACTGAATAAAGTTTGCTCTTGTCCTTCCATGTACATGACCTCATTTAAATCAAACAGAACATGTTTTAGTCCTCTTCATTTTTTTTTTAAAAAGAGATGTTCTAATCCCCTTAAAAAAAAAAAGGCTTGCCCAAGAGTACACTAAATAAATGGCAGTGAAAGTGTTAATTGCTCAGTCATGTTTGACTCTTTGTTCAGATGACTTTAATTAACCATCAGATTCATGGACACATAATAGCCCAATGCGTCTAGTAACACATCCTACACAATCGTGGGCATGCTAGTTCCTCCCAGAGACTCTACAATATCTCCAAATAGGAGGCAAATATTTCCTGACACACATGAAACAGGTGGAACACAGTGGCGCTACAGAATTGTCTGCTTTTATGGCATTCTGAACCAAAAACCCAATTAATAGAACCAAAAGCAAATCAAAGGGCAAAGAAAGAAACAAAAAATATACGAAAAAAACCAAAACACACACACACATGCACACACACATACACACTTCCACCAATATTTGAGCTGTCCGAATGGACTTTAAAAACATTTTAATTGTCATGGATACAGTCATTTCAGTTGAATACAACTGGAATTTTTAGCAAAGAACCACACATGCTTTTATGGCATTCTAAACCAAAAACCCAACTAATAGAACAAAACAAAGGCAAGTCAAAGGGGGAAAAAAAGAAAAAACTATATGATAAAAAACCAAAACACACAGACACGCACATACACACTTCCACCAATACTGCACACAAGTGCAAGCTCTGCTGATGGGATTAGCGGAGACGCTGTCTGGTTGATGGGATGTGCATCCTTGGAGGGAGAGGTGACTGTTACCTGAACAGATGACACTCGTGTCCTCCCCAGGACAGCAGTTACGGATGTACCAGTCAGCATGGGGACACTGTCCCAGAAAACTCTCTCTTCCTGTACAGTCCCCATCATCCAGCAGACACTGGTCTTCCCCTTCCCCAAAGCGGGCCTTCACTGGGGCTGCCAGAGCAGGCCCACAGCTCAGTTGCCAGCACACCGCCTCAGCTTCATGCATGTCCCAGTGGTCATCACAGACCCTGCCCCACTGGCCGTGGTAGAAAACCTCCACAGGTCCAGAACATCTGCCTGACCCATTCACTAGCTGCCATTGCGGCTAGTCTTCAAAAAAAAAAAAAAACCAACACATTGCATGTTAGGATGCGATGTTAGGAGAAGGGACACTGTCTGCATTAACCCATTTGTTGAGCTGTTCAACAAAGATTTATTGAACACAAGCTGGGTCCCAGCAGACAGCCCTGTGGCTACTACGGTTCACAGACCAGACCTGGCCTTACTTTGAGGAGACTAAAGGAGGCAGCCCACTGATCCAACATTAAGTTTAAACTTACAATCCTGCAAGGTGCTAAGAAGCAAACGTCAAGGCTATGGTTTTTCCAATAGTCATGTACAAATGTGAGAGTTGGTCTATAAAGAAATCTGAGCACCAAAAGAATTGATGCTTTTGAACTGTGGTGTTGGAAAAGACTCTTGAGAGTCCCTTGGACTGCAAGGAGATCCAACCAGTCCATCCTAAAGGAGATCAGTCCTGAGTGTTCATTCAAAGGACTGATGTTGAAGCTGAAACTCCAATACTTTGGCCACCTGATGCAAAGAGCTGACTCATTAGAAAAGACCCTGATGCTGGGAAAGATTGAAGGTGAGAGAAGAAGGGGATGACAGAGGATGAGATGGTTGGATGGCGTCACCAACTCAATGCACATGAGTTTGAGTAAACTCCAGGAAGTTGGTGATGGACAGGGAGGCTTGGAGTGCTGCATCCATGGGGTCGCAAAGAGTCGGACACGACTGAGTGATTGAACTGAATTAAACTGAATAAGCAAAAGTGGAGATGTTCCATAATGTTTTGAGAGCATAAGGGAGTGGGGGTCCCAGGATATCTTTTCTAAGGGACGCTGGACCTGGGGCTTGGAGGAAGAGAAGGACAGAGTTAAGTAGATAAAGAAGGATGGGGTAGAGGCAGAGCCTTCCTTGATGCACTGAGAAAAGGCAGAGGTTATGAGTGATGAGAATGCATAGAAATCCCCAGATGAAATCATCCTGTTTGGTAGTATTTGTAAGGTTGGAACCTACTCACCATTTAAAAGCATACAACCCACCAAACCACATCAAATGAGGAGGTACAAAACCTTGACTCACCCCTGGGAAATGGTGTCAGCATCTCAGCATCTAAGAGCAAAGAGGAAGAAATGAGGTATCATTGCTGTCACTGCGGAATAGTCCACCCAAGTTTCTTGGTGAGTACTGCACGTATGTGATGATAGCCCCCTGGAGCAGACATTCAGCTAAAGGCGTGATTCCAGGAGTATATCTGGTAGGTTCTTTCTAGAAGTTCATAGTATTGGGTTGGCCATAAAGTTCATTTGGGTTTTTCCATAGGATTTTATGAGCACCCACAAAGCCATAGACATTACTAGGGTAGCTGAAGTTAGGATTTTTGTTAGTTTGATTTTAGTTTAATTTTATCTTTGAATGATAATTGATTAAATCATATCCATATCCTCTCTCCATACTTTTCTAAAATGCAACAAGAACAAAACAGTTAGGGGAGAAAATGTTTTATGCATGGTTCAAGGCCAGGAATGGACTGCTTCTTTTCTTTCCCTTACTTAGCCCTTTCAGTTAAATTCACTATTTGTTTTCTGCCCCTCCCCCACCTCCTGCAGGGGGTTATGCTGGCAAATATCATCAGAGGATGGGGCCTTTGGGGGTGCTCTGTTAAAGATATACTAAGGTATGCTTCTTACCAAAAGCTCCTGAAGTTTCATATTCATCATCTATGAGAAAGAAAAGAAAGCTGATTGTTACTTGAATCTAGCAGAGACAACTAAGATTCTGCAATGTCCTGCCCTTGCTGGACGGTTCAGCCATCATCCCACTGTTAAGATTCCAGGGAAGCAGTTCAGCTTGGAATTAGTCTTTTATACAGTTTCTCCAAAAAGGAATATTGGAAGGAAAAGCCTTCTGACTATTTCAGTAGTTGCTGAAATACAAACATCTTAATCCAAACTTCATGAAAAAAAAAAAGAAAGTGTAAATCACTCAGTCGTGTCTCTTTGTGAACCATGGACTATATAGTCCATGGAATTCTCCAGGCCAGAATACTGGAGTTGGTAGCTTTTCCCTTCTCCAGGGTACCTTCCCAACCCAGGGATTGAACCGGGGTCTCCCAAACCAGGTCTCCCACCTTGCAGCGGATTCTTTACCAGCTGAGCTGTAAAGGAAGCCTAAGAACACGAGAGTGGGTAGCCTATCCCTTCTCCAGGGGATTTTCCCAACCCAGGGATCGAACCAGGGTCTCCTCCATTGCAGGCAGACTCTTTACCAACTGAGCTATCAGGGAAGCCCCAAACTTAACTCTCAGGAATAACACAACACATTCAACTAGGACTGGTTTTTCTGTTTCTCAACCTGAGATTGGGATTGGAGATGCCTGCAGGCTCAACAGGTACATCTTTCCCACGGCCCAGTGTTACCAAATGGGGAATATTCAAAACACTATTTTCATACCGCAATAAATGTGGTTTTGTTATGACTGGGAAGTAAAACTCCAGGTGACTTTTTAAGATAAAAGGATCTCAAAGAGAGTCTCTGCTCTGGGCAGGTACTCTGGGCCACGCTTTTGGGGGCATTTGTTTGAGAAACATGGGAACTGGTTACTCCATTCACACTGGTCCCCTCACCCACCTACCAGTCAATCACTCATTTCTCCAATTAACATACACTGACCTTCTTTCAACATCCCCGGAAGGAAGAGCACTTCAGGAAATGGAAGAGGGTAGAGTGAGTTGCAAGGACAGGGGAAGGTGGGTCTGGAGGCTCTGGTTTTAACAAAATGAGGGCAGCTGGGGAGCTGGCCAGGCTGTAGGGCATGTGACTGTGTATGTGTGTGTTTGGTGGGGGGCAAGGGGAGGTTGGGGGCACATGAGGCAGGGAAGAAGGGTGAGGTTAGCAGCAGAGCAACAAAGATAACTCCACACATTTGCCAATTCTGTTTAGGCACAGGGCAATTTTTTCCAGAATGCAGGCATCTGTGGTGAAGGGGACTGAATACCTGATGTGGAGTCTAAGGGCCTGAATATTTGCCATGTGACTTTGGTAGAGCTATATGACCTTGACTTAACCTTGCCCCTGAACCTCAGTTTCCTTATTTGTAAAACAGAGATCATAAAACAAGCCCCACTGAGTTGGTAAGGATGGCGAGGGTTAGTGGCTGGAAGGTGTCTAGAAAAGCCTAGAAGGTGTATAGAAAATGGGGAGGAGTTTATGAGTCATATTGGGATTGACCACTTGAGGCAGGCTCTCAGGAAAACTGTTCAAGAGCTTCAGAGCACCTGGACTTGGAATATGAGGCAGGCTGAGATCACAATAAATATCCAGTCAGTCTGTCAACATATCATACTGGAAAGAAATTAGATTATTCTTCTCCCCAGAAAAATGACAGAGGAAACTTAATCAACTTTAATCCATAGTGGGAGAATCAGAGGAAATTATTGGAAAAATAACTGGACTGAGGCTGACATTTGAGTTTGGAGCTGTAGATAAGTCTGCTTCATTAGTAAAACAATTATTAATTATTAACCATCAATGAATATCAATTAATAAGTCCTTATTAAAATGAACAAATTCATTGGTGCACACCTGGTTCTAAAGCAAGGTTTCTTAACTTCAGCATTAATGACACTTTGTTCTGGAACTTTCTCTGGGGGATATGGGGGCTGTCCTGTGCACAGCAGGATGTTGAGCAGCATCCCTGGCCCCCACCCATAAGATGGCTGTGACAATCAAAAATGTTTCCATACATTTCCAAATATCCCCTGGGGGACAAAATCACCCCTGGTTGAGAATAACTGTTCAAAATCCTACTTGAAAAGTGGTTTTCAATTTCCCTGAAGTAAGCAACTTCAATGATTCGCTAACTGGGCTACTGTCAGCACCTCTCTGTATGCAGCACTGCCCGCCTCCCCAACCTAGGTGCTTGGCTGTAGAATAGACTAGCAGACTCCTCTCATCACTGGCCCAAGCCCCCTGGAGTACCCAGACACGACAAAGGCGACTCTGCCTGTACAGGAAAGGTCTTGCGAGTGTCTGGCACCGTCTGACCATGAAGTGGGTGCCAGGGGTCCAGGAGTTTGGAGGGACCAGAACTGCCTTTACCCTGGGCAGGGAGGTGGGGGTGATGAATGGTTGGGAACGACAGTTTAATGGACCAGAATCCTCCTCCATCCCCTTATCCTACTCTCAGGACAGAGCCACCTTCAGCGGGAAAGGTTCCTGAAGGGCAGGTCTGGTCCCAGTCGTCACCAAGAGAAGTGAGTCCACTCCTTTGTGACAGATGCTGCACATGGAATAGTCTGGAGGTCAGTTCCACAGGAGACGGACACTGTGTCCACTGCTGGGTTGCCCACCAAGCATCCACGAATGGGTGCTTGGCTCTTGACGATGGCTCTTGAAATTCTTAATAGTTTTTGAAAACAGATGCACATAATCGTTTTTCACTGGGATCTGCAATTACTGCAACTAGGCTAAGTCTTTTCACTTCAAACCTAGTAGTCTTTCCTAGAATGATTACCGTTGGCTTCCCAAACAGACACAAGAAGGTTGGGGTTAGAGTTAGAGTGTCTAAGTGAAGCTCCAATACTTTGGCCACCTGATACGAAGAGCCGACTTACTGGAAAACACCCTAGTGCTGGGAAGACTGAAGGCAGGAGGAGAAGGGGACGACAGAGGAGGAGGAGATAGTCGGTTGGCATCACCGACCCAGTGGACTTAGGTTTGAGCAAACTCCAGGAGATGGTGAAAGACAGGGAAGGGAGCCTGACCTGCTGCAGTCCATGGGGTCACTAAGAGTCGGACACGACTGAGCGACGGAACGACGACAAGGTGAATCAAGGAAAAACTGAGGAAACGACTGGAAAAAATGAAACATCAACTCTCAGGAAAGAGAGAGACATTTACCGGAGCAGATGACGCCGGCGTCTTCCCCGGGCGCACAGTTGAGGATGAGCCGGCCGGCGTGGGAGCGCTGCGTCAGGGACCACTCCACCCCAGAACACCGCACCTGGTCCACAAGAATGGGGCCGGCGCCCCGGCGGAAGCGGGCCCCCCGGGGGCTGAGACGGCTGCCCCCAGCCCAGCTCCGGCACACCGCCTGAGCGTCCCTCTCCTCCACACCGTGCACCCTACACCTTCAAAATGCACCTCGACGTGGCCAGAGCACCTTCCCTAACCTTCCACGAGCTGCCCAGCAAGCCAGTCTTTGGGAGAAAGGCAGCCCCCCAGGCTCCGCCAAAGCGTTGGTGACCGGAGTCAGCATCTCCCTCACCCCGTCATCACCAGACAGAAATCACTGTTCATCAGGTGCCATCCAGGTTCCTGGCACAGGGCTAAGCCCTCTGCAGCGGACATCTCAGGACTCCCTGACCTTGGATTACTGTCCCCATTTTACCAGGGAGGAGGAAACAGGGACCGAACAGGAACATTAGCGCATCATAGCTCCTGGGGGTCCTCGATCTGGTTGCTATAGGGTCCTCAGCTGTGGCTGGAGTCATCCACCTGACCTCTGCAGGCCTCGTGGGGAACGTCCGGCTTTGCTTTGTTCTTTTCAAAAGCACTTCCTGCTGGATCCTCCCATCCCACTGGCAAGAATATCTACATCTCAGTAGACAGAAGCTCTAAGCTCAGGACTCCTTACTATTTTAGCTTAAGAAATATGTCTTGATTCTAGGATATTTGGCACTGAGTCATAGCCCCGGTGGAGCCGAAGGTACTAGAAAAACAACAACAACAAAAGGCTCTTGCACAATAGACGCATGCGTTGTGCTTTACTCGGGGCGCTGTGCCCTGCCCCGGCCCAGGCTGTACCTCTTCTGGAGAGGGTGGGGCTTTCTCCCATCAGCTTGCTCCCGCCCTTCACCTCTCCCGAGTACTTTGCTGGGACCACATCGCTGGCGCCTCCGCCTCCCCAGGAGCAGGTAGGGAGGGGTCTCAGAGTGCCCAGCGGACTCTGGGTTTGCTTCTCATCTCAGTAGCTGTGCGGCCTGTGTGGGCAGGTAACCTCCCACTCTGCTTGTCTGCAAAGCGCCGATGCTGATAACAGTACCTGCCTCTAAGGAAATGAATGAACCAAGTATCCGTAAAGGTCCAGGTACTGAAGAGCCACTTGAGGCGCTGCCATTTTTATTATCTCCTCTTTAGCCAGGAATGATTTAGAGAGGCGACTAGACTGATAAAAGTTCCCAGGGCCGGCTGCTGACCGACGGCCCTCAGCAGGTTGGACTCCCCAGCTGCGCTTCTCTAAATGTGGTCCTCACCCAGCCCCCATCATTTGCATCTCCGGGGAAGCGGACCCCTGGAGCACACACCACGTCTGGGACTGGGGTCTGTAGTTTTGCATGTTCAATAAGCTCTTGGGGGGCCATTATGGTATATCCCGATATGTGGGAACCCCTGAAATAGAGACCTGTAAGTGACTCTTTAATGTGTAAGAACCATGAAATGAGATAAAGATCTGAGGGCATTCCTAGCTTGTTAAGCAGAAGGAAAAATGGAGTGTCTTTATTTCCAGGGGAGAGGAGCCTGCCCTGCAAGGTGGGGACTACCCATCCCCAGGGTGTCTTTCCAGCTTCTCAGCATCCTCTGCCCTGCAGGGCCAAGCACTTTCCTCCCGAGTTCCTGTCCACCCAGGCCACCATCTGGGTCTGACTTACCGTCTCTCTGCTCCACAGGTGTGCCCGGCATGGAGCTTCTCTTCGACAGTCTCTTCCACAGCTTTTCTCTGCCATCCCCCTTGGAATAAACTGAGATGCATGCGCCGTGTTAGAACCAGAGTGTTCAGAACAGGGAAAGAGAAATAACCTCCTGGCAGAGGTCATCCTCTGGAATCAGACAGCAGTTTCCAGACCCCACTCCAATTCCACTGACTCACAAGCTCAGCAGAGTGGGACCTGGGAATCTGAATTTTTATCAATCCAAATGATTCTGTTGTTCAGCTGACTATTAGTTTTCATCAAATAAGTGTTTTCATCAGCTATTCCAACTTTTTGTCAATATATGTTATTACATGTCTTTATCTATTCTGTAGTTAATCTGGAGGCATTTTCTTTAATTAAATTTTACATGTAAATTCAATCAGGCTTCTTCGTTTTAACTGGATGCTTTCTAATATCTCCTGAGTTTGCCTTTTTTACAATTGTTTCTCCCTTTTTTGCTTTTTATTTATTTTTCTATTTTCATCTTCAACATAGATTTTTCTGTTGGCTGGATTTTTAATCAATGTTATTTAATTAATTTTACATTTTGCATTTGTCTTTTAAAGGTAGCTTTGGTAAAGGATGAGCTATTTATCTGCTGCTCAACAAAAAGAAAGCAGTCTTTTTTCCCCTAACTCTTTCTGGTTAGGTACAATAACTCTGGTCTAACCATTGCTTTGACCAAACAAATAAGAAATATCTTCCAAAGTGGTCCCTTTGATGGATTTTTTGTATCATGGGTATCTCTGTCAGCTGCCACCTCTTTCTTTCAACCGTGTTCTGTAGACACACTCAAGGACGAAGGCTGTGATGCTGTCAGGTCTGAGTAGATTCACAGCTGTCCATTTAAACTAGAGAAGTCTAAGTTTCTATGGCCATACAGACATACAGAGCCTGGTTCCCATGGCTGGAAAAAAATCTATATTCATTCACTATACAGGTTGAGCACTAGACAAGACAGGACGTAACCCAGTGACTAGATACGAGGTCTGGGCTGCAAGACCAAAGAGAGGTCCCCCCGCTAGGGTGGAGAGACTTCTGGAAGTCAAGTAAGTTGGTGTTGTTAATAATAGTTAACCCTTATTCAGCACCTACTCTGTGCTTGTCATGGGGCTAAGCAATTTCCATGTCTTATTGAGAATGACTCTATTGTTGCTATTCCCAGTGAACAGATTAGGAAGTCAACGGACAAAGAAGTCAAGTAACGTTCCCAGACTCCACAGCTAATAAAAGGCAATGCCAGGATGAGTTCCAGAACCTGGACATTTAGCCACTCAATTCCCCAACCTCTCATGCCCCCGGGCACTCCCGCTTCTTTCCTTTGACTCTTCTTTGCCTCAGACACCTCCATCTCCTACCGTCATGTCAAGTCTTTCTTCCATCTGCCCTTTCCCTGGTATGATTTTCCCATATGTCTGCACAAAACCATCATTTTCCAAAGCACTTTCTCCACCCATTGTCTCATTTTATCAAAGAAGCTCTGTGATTGTGCTGGTAAAGCCCAGCCAGGTGACTTCGATTACAGATAGTCATTCAAAAATAAAAGAAGAAAAGAAAGCGGACCTTCTATTCCTGCCGTCCAAACCCATGCCTGACACTTCTACTTAGGGTTTTTAAAAATACTTTGTGTGTGAACCACCATAAGCAGTTTTTAAGAAACCAGTTTCCGTCATTCAGGCTCTTCTTGCTATAGTCCATATGAAGTGTTAACTCATCTGAAAAGCTTCTTTAGCATCACCCCTCAGCCTACTATGGATCTTCATCATCTATTGGATAAAACCCAAAGTTCTGAGCCTCAATTTCAGGCTCCTCTGTAATTGGATTTACATCTTCCTTTCCAGCTTGTCACCTACTGACACAGTGTTCTCCTTTGCTCAGAAAGAAGCTCCTTCTGCTCGCCTCCATATGACTTTTCCTGACTTACCAAAATTCTCTGCAGTGTCTTTACTGCCTCATATCAACATGGTCTCCTGAGCAAGACCAATCTCAAATCAGAAAATCTTATATAAAGTATTTCCTAGTTCCCTCAACTGGAAACCTAACTTCCCAAAGTACTTATGCTTAGTTCATTCAAGATCAACATCACTGAGTACTTTCTATGTGCCAAGCCCTGGGGATCCAACAGAAAATGATAGTGTCTCAATGACTCATTGGCTGGCAACTAACTTGGGGCTACCTGTGTTCGTGTCTTATCTCCCCAGCAGATTGGTGGGCCTGGATGGAAGGGACCATCCTCTCTGCACAGGGCCTGGAAACTGCTGGGCACTCCCGAATTGAGTAGCAAATGAATTAATGGGATGGGATGTCAAGCAGGCCTTGAAGAATGGCTAGGCTAAATTTAGAGGAAGTGGGTAAATCCGTATGAGCTTTTTCTAATGTAGGAATCAGAACAGAGCCATCTGAACTAGAACGGTGGCTGTGTTGGATAAAGAGTGGGCATGAGAAGGGACAAATAGGAGGCTTTCACTTTTTAGGATTTTGAATGCATGGAAGAGAAGTCCAGACTTTTCAGGTTGTCAGTGGAGGCACCATTTTGGGTTCTTGCTCAGAGAAAGGACATGACAAATAGCCCAGTGCAGGGGTAGCTAGAAGTGAGTGAGAGACAAAGGCAGGGAGAAAACTGGGGTGCAGATGACGCTAGCAGACCAGCCAGGAAACACTGAAGCCTTGGACTGTGTGTGATGGCAGCTCCAGGTGTATAGGGGAGAGCAAACAAAATGTAAGACAGTGTTTCTTAAGGTGAATCATCCAGAATTACCTGAGAAACTGCTCAAAATACTGATTCCTAGGCTTTTCCTAGACCTGTTGATCTGTGCAATTATGGCTCATATTTATACAAACTTCTCACATGATAATTATAGACATGAAAATCTGTGGCTTGGTTATCCAAGAAAGATAGGAGTTGGAAAAGAATGAAAATAGAGGTTGATGATGATTGCAGTATTTTGAGGCAATCAGGTATTTGAGAGAACAAACAATTAGCCCTTTTTAAATAAGGACTGAGTGAAAGAAAATATTTTGAATTGGGAAATACATCTTAGATATTCTACCCAATAATCTCTCAAAGTTTTGCTTCCAACAAAGAAAAAAATCAGGGACTTCCCTGATGACCCAATGGCTGAGACTCTGTGCTCCCATTGCAAGGGGCCCAGGTTTGATCTCGGGTTGAGAAACTATATCCCACGTGCTGCAACTTAAAAGATTCTCCATGCCGCAACCAAGACCTGGCAGAACAAAATAAATAAATAGAGAAAAAAGAGAAATAAAATCAGCTAACACTGATTGAACACCTACATTCATTTATTCAAAGGTGAGCATTACATACCAGCTATGTGCCAAGGACAATTAGAGGCTTTTAGTATTTATCATGCAAATAATAAAGAAGGAAATGGCAACCCACTCCAGTATTCTTGCCTAGAGAATCCTGTGGACAGGGGAGCCTGGTGGGCTGCCGTCTATGGGGTCACACAGAGTCGGACACGACTGAAGGGACTTAGCAGCAGCAGGAGTATTTATCGTTGACCAATGCAGACCAAGACCCCCGCCCTTGTGGGGCTTACATTCTAGAGGAGGGGGACAATCAATGAACACAACAGAAGATAAGTAAGTGAATTATAGCATTTTAAAAAGTGGCTGAGGAAATAAAAGTGGAAATTAAGGGTTAGGATGTTCAAAGGATGGTCAGAGTAGGTCTTATGAGAAATTAACATTTGAGAAAACTTGCAGGCAGTAAGGAGTAAGACTTGCTGATAGGTGGGGAAGACTGTGCCAGGCAGAGGGAGCGTCCACGGCAAAGCCCCCCCTGGCCTGTCCACCATGTTCCTGGGGGGCAACGGGAGGACTGAGAAGCCCGAACAGAGAAGCATGAGAAGGAATGGAAAGAGGTGGGGATGGTAACC
The DNA here is from genome assembly GCA_007570785.1 of Antilocapra americana. NCBI lineage: Eukaryota > Metazoa > Chordata > Mammalia > Artiodactyla > Antilocapridae > Antilocapra > Antilocapra americana. The sequence goes on along the minus strand of ML660216.1, from coordinate 11,680,818 downwards.
AGGGAGCAGGCCTTCGAGGGCTTTGTTGGCCTCTGATATTTACCCTGAGTGCGACTAGGAAGCTTTGCGGGGCTTGGAGCAGGGGGTTGACGTGATCTGACTTGAGTTTCAGAGGATCTGGCTGCTGCGTTGAGAGCTGACTTAGGAGGACAGGGTGGAAGCCTGGAGACCAGTCAGAGTGACTGGAGGAATCAAGACAGAGGAGGTGCGGGCCCCGTCTAAGGTGGGACAGTAAGTCAAGGTGGGATGATGAGACGTGACTAGACATGGTTTCCTGGAGGACTGGGTGAAGGCTGTGGGAGAAAGCAGAGTTGAGGACCACTCCGGGAATTTGCTGTGAGTGAGTGGGTGGAGCGCAGCACCATCTATGATGAGCTGGCCACAGGGCTGAGTGCTGTCCACGATTTCCTCTTTTTCTCTTTGGCTACACCGTGCAGCCTGCAAGATTTAGGTTCCTGGACCAGGGATTGAATCCTGGCCACCGCAGTGAAAGCCTGGAATCCTAACCTCTAGACCCACCAGAGAACCTCTTCAGAAACTCTGTGAACTGGGTGCTCTCTCTTCTCATTTTATCGATGGGGAAGTTGAGACTGTAGGAGGTTAAGTGACCACACAACTCCTTACTAGTGGAACCAAGTTCTAAATGTGGATTATGTGGTATCTTAGCCTGAAGAGGAAGGAGGGTAGATTTTTTGTTTTTTTTCTTCCTTACCTAGCTACTGTAGCCTGCTCTGGACTAAATTTTGTTTACATTTTGTTTCTATTCACTCTTCTAAAATCCTGTTTTTCCAGGTTTGAGCATCTGCAGTTATTAAACGTATCTGTGAAATTTGAGTCTACATCTTCACTACCAGGGAATGATAAGTGGTCTTGGAATGTCATTAGACAGGATCATAAATCACCATGCATGTGAAGGAAGGGCGTGATTAGCAACTCAACCATTAAGGGATTTGATGTTTAATCAGACTGAGAATCAAAACTTTCCAAACTCCATTTGCAAGGTGGTGTTTAGGGACTATTTTGTTAAAATATTTAACTTGGATTGTGTTGATCAGGTGAAGTCACCACAGGAAACAATCACATTTTCAGAAACAGCCCTGCTTTCTCTGGCAGTCAACAATTTGTCCTTTGTCCTCACCTTTTCTGCATGAATCGCCCTAATATCCACCGAACTCCAATGGCTTGCAGGTCTGAAAATCCCTCCTGATACCAGGAGGCCAGCCCTGAACTGCAGCTGTGGTTCTGGGTGGTTGTTCCCAGAAGCTCTCACTGGCCCCATTGTCTGCCAGTCTTGTGCAATCCACACGAGGAGCCTGGTAAAGCCCGTGGGACCATATCAGACCACTAATCCACATGCTCCTGGAGGCTCGGGAGCACCTCCCTATAACTGTAGGGTGAGGTGCTCATCCTGGGGGAGAGGATAAGCCCAGGTAAAAGGCTTGGAGGAGGGAGCACAGATAAAGGAGGAGCCAGAGAGTCTGGGAGAAAGTGGCCCTGATGTAAATGATATTGGCAAGTCGTGTCTGCAAGATCCGCCGAGCCTCTCAAATATCCTTAGATTTGAAGCGACACAGGGGCAACAGCCCCATAATCTATCTTACTGTCTTTATTTTGAGATGATCCAGTAAGCAGATATCAGTAGAGCTTAGAGACATGATTTGCAAGCATTCCTGCTCATTGTTGGTTCACTCGTTTGTTCAAACTATTTATGGAGAGCCCTCTATTGCGTCAGGAACTGTGCTAAGAAATGGGTCCATAAATGTAACAACGTGTACCCTCAGTGTGACAAATAACGCTGACATTTGGTGGTGAGTTTTCAAATTTCAAGGAAAGCAAGATAAGGCAGAAGGAGACAAGAGCTGAACATTGTAACTAGGTTATCACATGGATTGTAGCCCGCCAGGCTCCTCTGTCCATGGAATTTTCCAGGCAAGAACATTGGAGTGGGTTGCCATTTCCTTCTCCAAGGGATCTTCCTGACCCAGGGATCGAACCCAGGTCCCCTACATTGCAGGTAGATACTTTACCATCTGAGCCACCAAGGAAGCCCAGGTTGTCACAATGCCCAATTCAATGTAATACATAGCCCTCCTTTGGCTGATTTTTTCCATGGATACTTGGTTTTTCAATGTGATGGGAGAGGAGATGGGATTAGAATTGAGGCTGATCTTTATTCCCAGGGACTCATTCTCTGCTTTTCTCAATATATTATTAAGTAGTTATTGAGATGTGGTCTTAAGAAAATCACTGGGTTTTAAGATGGCTTTTTTCCCCCCAGTTCCCAGAAATTATTAAACTTGCTTATGCCAGACTGAGGGTTGTCTCTCCATTTTCCCCCTGCCCCTTTCATGTCCATCCTAAATCCTTCAGGCATCTGATTCCAGGCACATTAAATCATAGTGCACTTCTCCTTCCTAAAAGTAGCAATATACTTCAAGTCAGGCCCTGGGTGCAGAGCTCACTGAGGCTCGTTCCAGACTGGTCTGGGGTCACTTTCAGTCCTGCCTGTAACTATATTTTCGAAGCCCATACTTTGTTACTTTCAGCACCATCAAAGTCAGCATCATCTTCACCACAATTGTAGCAAATAAGAATTGAATTTTCTCAGAAATTTCCAAATACGCTGTTTCAGAAAGCCCCATTTCCCCACCTACATTTGGTTTAGTTCATAAATCTCCAGAGCACCTACCTGCTTAGTATTGATGTGCTAAAAGAAAAGAATTCCTTTTGTGCTATGCATATTGACAATATTTAATCAGTTAATTAAATTGAAACCTACACTGTAATACTGAAAGGGAAAATTCTTGGTTTCCTGGGGGATGGAAATGTCATAGTAAAATGTTATAATCGAAATCTCATAATCTATGTAGTCATCTTTCATCAGCTTACCATGTACAACTTAGAATTTACAGCCTCTGTAATAACATTTAATCTTGAACGAGCATTTTCTGTACCTGAGACACTCTTGCAAGTAACTTACAAACATTATTTCTTTAAATCTCCCCAACAATGAGTGAGTGAGTGAATGAAAATTGTTCAGTCATGTCCGACTCTTTGCGACCCCATGGACTATAGCATTCACTCCAGGCCACAATATTGGAGTGGGTAGCCTTTCCCTTCTCCAAGGGATCTTCCCAACCCAGGGATCGAACCCAGGTTTCCCACATTGCAGGCAGATTCTTTAGCAGCTGAGCCACAGGGAGGCCCACAATACAGCAATACAATGAACATTAAATCTCCCCAACAATACAATGAGTTACCCACTTTTTACAGGAGAACAAAGAGCAGCAAGGAGAGATGAAAAACCTTGCTCAAGTTCAGATGGCCAGGAGTCAGAATTATGCAGACTTTTCTGGCTTTAAATAAGCTGTATTCCCAGACTCATACCTCCTCAGACATATACATGAGAAATAAGGCCCAGAACCCCAAAGCATTCAAAAAAATCACTTAATCCCTTAACACACTAGTGTGTTTTAATAATGTTTTAGTGTCTGACAAACATATCTATATAATTACTTGAAGAATAAAAACAGAGTATAAACTTTACAATCAAACATTATTCTGTGATTGATATTGTTTTTCTTTATAGTCAATGAAAATTATATTCAAGCTATTTGTTGGTCAAGAGTATTTCCAAATTCCCATTTGTTAGTATAAATGGGAAAGCTAAGTAGTAAAGGACTTTAATATTTCTCCCCAGAGGCACAAAATAATGATAAAAATAATTGAAATTACATAGATACTTTAAACTACTTTAATTCTAAAGTAAATTAAAATTTCTTGAAGAGGGCTAGAGGTGGAATACAGATGAAGACTAAGAAAGTAAAATTGATTTGAAAAGGTACAGATTTTCAGATTAGAAGACTTCATGAGTCTAGTACAGATAATTTCATGCCATGTCCAATAGTTTGGGCTAAGATATTATTTTACTTTACATTTTTAACTCCATTCAGCAGCAGTAAAGAAAGCATGAGAGTAATCCAGTATCTCTAGCACTAAATAGGGCTTCCCTTGTGGCTCAGTGGTAAAGAATACGTCTGCCAAGCAGAAGCCCGGGGTTCGATCCCTGGGTGGGGAAGGAAATGGCAATGCCCTCAAGTATTCTTGCCTGGGAAATCCCATCGGCAGAGGAGCCTGGTAGGCTATAGCCCATGGTGTTGTGAAAAGTTGGACATGACATAGTGACTAAACAACAACAACAAAGCAGTAATATCAATATAAAAGCCAAAGAACATTTTCAAAATTCCTATTGAATTATCCTGCAGACAAGTATTCCTCCTTTATCTATTTCTCCCCCAAATCCTAAAAAAAGAGCCGTGGACTTAAAGAACAAAAAATTGGCCCGTGCCCTGTCCACAGGAAAAAAAAAATCTTACAGAAAAGATTTGATGCAACTTCGCTTAATCAATCATGATTGTGCATTTGGTTATTATTCCAGCAACATCTCAATGGTGGTTGGATTGTGTTAAACAGTAAAGTTCTATTTGTCTGGATTTAGTGCTAAGCTTTCTTCCAGTGTGCTGGTGAACTCTGTGCAAATAACTATCCTTTCCCTTTCAAGCTTGGAACAATGCAGAAACAAAACAGCCTGGGGGCATCAGTTCTGGTACCTGCTTCTTGTAGGATAACAGTCTGGAAGAGAAGCAGCCAAAGGAGGAGCACTGGGCAGCCCATGTTGGGAAGGCTTCCAGCTCCTGGGAAACATGAAGTTTCAGCTTTATATGCTCTCAAGTCTCCCCTGAGGGGGGTGGTGGGGCGGGCAATGCAATTTGATGCTCTTTTCAGACTTGGATTAGCAGGCTTTTTGTTTGGCATTTGGTGTGTATCTGCTATGGGAAAAGGGTGATTCCATTACTAGAAGCATTTTGTGGAACCAATGGGAGGTGAAATCAGAGAGGAGAAAAAAGACAAATTGTGTGCTGATATCTGGCTATGCAGGTGGACCTTCTAGCCCCTAATCAGGAAAGAGAGGCCACTGGGAGCCCTATATGTCAGAGAAGACATCATTTCTGCGGCAGGTTCCTATAGAAGAAGCTGCTGACATCTACTCATCTTTCAATGCCCACATCTACTCCTCCTTTCATTTGAGTTTTCTCTTCTCTTGCTGCCCTTGTAACTCAGCTGGTTAAAAATCCACCTGCAATGTGGGAGACGTGGGTTCGATCCCTGTGTTGGGAAGATCCCCTGGAGAGGGGAAAGGCTACCCACTCCAGTATTCTGGCTGGAGAATCCCGTGGCCTGTATAATCCATGGGGTCACAAAGAGTCGGACACGACTGAGCAGCTTTCACCTCCCGTGTCAGCTGCATCCTCAGATTCCCTCAGCGTCCACTTGTCCACGCTCACTTCACTCAAAATGTTCTGCGTTGCAGTTGCTAGTGTTTTAGCCCGTTGTCCCCATTTTGTAAACTCTCTGAGGGCAAGACTTCTCTTTTTACTATTTATATCCTACTTACAGTATCGCTGGCTTTATTGCCTAGCATGATGCCTTGTTCTGAAATACTTGCTGAACTTTGAAGTGCTCACTGACATCTGGTGTCTTTCAGATTTATCACTTCCTTAACGGGTATTTTCTCTCTGCTTAGATCATTGACTGATAGTAACAAATTATCCCATAATCTCAATGAATGCTCTCTTCTGAGCCTTGGGACACAACAGTCTTCTTCTTCATCTTATATTGTATTTATTGATTGATTTTTGGTTGTGCTGGGTCTTCACTGCTGTGTGCAGGCTTTCTCTAGTTGCAGCAAGCAGGGGCTGCTCTTCTGCTGCAGAGCACAGGCTCTAGGGCATGTGGGCTCAGTAGGGGTGCACAGGCTTAGTTGCCCCGTGGTATGTGGAATCTTTCCAGACCAGGGATCAAACCCACGTCCCCTGCATTGGCAAGTGGATGCTTATCCACTACGCCACCAGGGAAGCCCCAAAACAGTCTTTGGGCAGAGAACATACCTTCTGGAGCAGGGCTCTAGCTGTGGGAAATGAAAGGAAGTGTTTTACCAACCAAATACTCCAATATAATATTACTCATCAAGATGGTTCCTCAAGCTGGGTGAATCCAATGTATTATTTATTTGTTTTTGTTCATGTCACCTTTTTCCAGGAAAAAAACCTAAGACTGATCTAAAAATGCACACAAATTTCGAAAAGATGAAAAAAGAAGAAGAAAACGAAATGAAGAATCTGGAATAAAGCAAAAACAAGACTGGGAAAAATAACCTGAAGCCAAGAGAAGATCTGGAAAGCACCAAAATTGACTAAAACAATAAATTTGGAAAGGGCATTTGCTACATAAGTAAAGTAAGAGTCAGGTAACCCCTTATGTTTCCTAGTATATACTGATCACGCTGGGGGTTTCACATTCATTGTTTAATTCTTTTAAGAGTTCTGCGAGTAAGGAGAACAGATATTCTTCTCTCCATTTTACAGATGGGAAAACTAAGGCAAGGAGAAATGGATTCCCATGTCTGAGGTCAGCTGGAGAGAGGAGGACACTGTAGGATGAGAACTCAGGTCGGCTGTATAATCCATGGGGTCACAAAGAGTCAGACACGACTGAGCAGCTTTCACTTCCCGTGTCAGCTGCATCCTCAGATTCCCTCAGCGTCTCGTGTTCTCCATCTCTGTGTCCTGAAAAGGCCATGTGAGACTGGGCACGTACTCTCTCTCTCCACGATGTATTAGAATTTTGTTATAATTTATGAGATTAGCTTTAATTTCAAAACTCTAGGTGGACATGATGGTTGTGTATATGGTGATCATGGTTACATGGCTCCACCAACCCAGCCACTTACCACACCCTCTTGCACAGCATGGGGCCTGCCTGGCCTGTGGATGGATGTAAACCCAGTATCCTTGACCACCTGTATAAAGAGATTGCACTATATGTATTAAAAAACTTAATTTTGGCTGCAATGCACATGGCATGTGGGATCTTAGTTTCTGGACCAAGGATGGAACCTATGCTGCCTTCAGTGGAAGTTCGGAGTCTTAACCCCTGGGCTGCTGGGGAAGTCCCCACTTATTAATTTTTTTAAATAAACAGATTTTAATAGTGTAGTGATAAAAACATGAACTTCATATAGCTACTTCGTTTGACTGTCATATAAATCACCAAACAACTAATGTTATGAACATGAAACGTGGATCATTAGATATTTTAGACTTCTATTACTTGAGAGATCTTTGAAATCAAATGGGATGTCTCTTGTCCAGAGATTGTGTTTTCATGACCAAGAGGCAAAGACGCACTAAGGGAAGTTGACCTAAAAACTACTTTAAATGGTCCTTCTAAAAGCCTTTTTGTCTAAATAAATAGTGATCTCAGATGCCAATTCTAAAAAATCTCACATCTTTAACCCTACTTTTGTGTGACAAAAAACTAATCAGATAGAATTATAATGACAGTGAACAGACATTACAGAATTGACTGCATCTAAAATTCTAGGCTCAAAGTATATGATCCCAGTTCAAAGTGGGAGAAACTGGCATGCCCTTTTCTTTTTTAAAATTCATTTTTGAACAAAAAGCTTTCTTTCTTTGAACAAGGAAAATCTAATGCAAGCTTTAGGTCATAGAGAGAGCTATATTTCAGGGAATTACATTCAAGGTTTTCCTCAAAGATAAACACACATTCTGAGCCACTACAGCTTCTGCTCTGCTGGGTATGGATACATTTTTGTTCCTTTCTGATCCCTATCTTCTACCCTTCCATCACCAGCATCTTGAGTTTCTCTATTATAGTTATCTTTTGATCTACAAACTAGTTATTGATTGCAGGACTAGATAGTCTTGGAGAAAGTGCTCTGATTTGTAATCTACAGCAGCGGTGGCTTCAACAGAAGTATCCAGATCTCCATTCTCAAGAATAATTGAAGAAATGACAAAGGGAAGCTGATGTGGAAGCGAAAGTGTTAGTTGCTCAGTCATGTTTGACTCTTTGTGGCCCACCAAGCTCCTCTGTCCATGGAATTCTCCAGGCAAGAATACTGGAGTTGGTTGCCATTTCCTTCTCCAGGGGCTCTTTCCAACCCAGGGATTGAACCTGGGTTTCCTACATTGCAGGCAGACGCTTTACCATCTAAGGCACAAGGAAAGCCCAAAGGGAAGCTCAGTTACTTGCTGCTCAAACATTTCCACGTCCTTTGCATTTTCACTTCCTCCTGTTACTTTTCAGGGTGGCCTTCTTTCCTTTGCACCACTGAGCCTGTCATGTTTGTTCCTCTGGAGAAGAAACCAGACGAGTGGGGCTGGCCTCATTTTTTAAAACTTTTTTTTTTAACTTTTTATTTTATATCGGAGTATAGCCGATTTAATCATGTTGTGCTAGATTCAGGTGGACAGCAGAGCGATTAAGTCATAAATATACATGTATCCCTTCTCTCCCAAACTCCCCTTCCATCCAGGCTGCCACATGACATTGAGCAGAGTTCCCTGTGCTAATACAGCAGGACTTTGTTGGTTATCTATTTTAATTATACCAGTGAGTACGTGTCATCTCAAACTCCTAGGCCGGCCTCGTTTTATCTTTCAGCAGCTTGTTCGTGAAATACCATTAGGTTCAAGAAGAAATACCACTGTGAGGCTTACCAACATCTGAAAATCTGATTCCGGACTATTCGGGAGCAGTAGAATAGTTTCAGCATGTTTCAGAACTGTTTTTTGAAACATTTTAAAACACAGCTTACCAAAAATGAGGATCTCGCCAGACAATAGTTGTCAGCCTTGGCCGCACACTGCAGTCAGAGAGATCTGCACACTGGAGATCTTTACAAAATACTGATGTCTGGGTCCCACAGCCCAGGTTCTGATGTGATTGATATGGCCTCTCACATCACTGTCCCTCCCCAGTGAATCTAATGTGCAACCGGGGTCCAGAACCACTGTTGCAAGATCATCTTTTCTTTCAACCTTCTCTCCTCCAGCTTTGCCTTCTCCTTCCTTCCCTCAAGCAGTTCTCTCTTCAGCTCTTGGTTTCCTTTGAATTTACCTTCTCCAGGCTCTTATGCTACAATGCAGACTTTATCCCCTTGTCTAACAGAGGTTGGTTGAGACAAGCATGCTCTTTACCAAGATCAACAATTTCCTTCTAGAATGTGAGTTCAATTTGGGCAATCTGTATGGGGTAGCTTGATGAAGTCTTAGTTTGCTAGGGATGCTATAATGAAGTATCACTAACGGGGTGGCTAAAACAGCAATAAATTGTGAGATATATTGTCTCACAGTTCTTCAGGCTAGAGATGAGATTAAGTTGTTAGCAGGGATTTTTTTTTCTTTCTGGAGACTGTAAGGAAGAATCTGTTTATGAATTCCCCCTAGATTTTGGTGGCTTTCGGAAAACTTAAAAAAAGATTTTATTGGACTATAGTTGCTTTACAACGTTGTGTTATTTTCTGCTATATAGCAAAGTGAATCATATATACATATATCCCCTCATTTTTGGATTTCTTTCTGTTTTAGACCACCACGGAGCACTGAGTAGGTTATTGCCATGTAGTCAGTTCTCATTCAGTTTAGTTCAGTTCAGTCACTCAGTCATGTCCAACTTTTTGTGACTCCATGGACTGCAGTCCATCAGGCTTCCCTGTCTGTCACCCACTTCCAAAGCTTGCCCAAATTCATGTCCATTGAGTCAGTGATGCCATTCAACTATCTCATCCTCTGTCATCCCCTTCTCCTCTCACCTTCAATCATTCCCAGCATTAGGGTCTTTTCAAATGAATCAGTTCTTTGCATGAGGTGGCCAAAGTGTTGGAGTTTCAGCTTCAGCATCAGTCCTTCCAGTGAACACCCAGGACTGATCTCCTTTAGGATGGACTGGTTGGATCTCCTTGAAGTCCAAGGGACTCTCAAGAGTCTTCTCCAACACCACAGTTCAAAAGCATCAGTTCTTCGGCGCTCAGCCTTCTTTATACAAAGTAGTTGTAGATATGTCAACCCCAGTCTCCCAGTTCATCCCACCCTCCTTTTCCCCTCTTGGTGTTCATACATTTGTTCTCTATGTCTGCCTCTAATTCTGCTTTGCAAATAAGTTCATCTGTACTTTTTGTTCCTTTTCTTGTAGAAGCACAACCTCATTCTCTGCCTCTTACCTTAGTTTGGTTCTTCCTGTGTACCTGTTTGCCTCCAGATTTCCCCTTTTTAAAAAGATCCTGGTCCTATGGGATCAGTACCCACTGTAATGACCTCGTCATTTTAACTTGATTACCTCTATAAAGGTGCTGTCTCCAAATAAGATCACCCTCTGAGGTCCTAGGGGTCAGGACTTCGACGTATGGGATGAAGACAGTTCACTCATGACACGTGGCATGGACTGAATGGCAGCTGGCACAGACAAGACTGAAGTCTTTATCATCAGCAGCGAAGTCAAAACACACAGCTGCAAATACAAAGTCGTCAATTACAGGTGAAAGCCATTCAAGACAAAATGGTACCTCCTCGCCACCGTGCCACATCGTGACTCTTCACCCACATTTCTGCCCTCTCCTCCCCTCATCCCTCCTCTTGAGACTTGATTGGCCTCCTAGGGGTCGTCAGGGTCACGAGTGCACTCAACTGCTTTGGCATTGACCCATCTCTTGACATCACCATTCTCAAAGCACCCCCATCCTCTTTATCCTTCATGCTTCATGGCCAGATGGCCTCTTTGCCTGGATGTGCCCACTTCTGGACGCCACGTCAGACATGCCTGATACCTCAGGTGCCACCGGCAATGGCTGCAGTCGGGCTGTAGCGACACAAAGCTGGTGAAGACGCACTGACTGCTCCCTCTAACGTGACCGCGGTCTCAGGCAGTGGCGGCAGCTGCCGTTGAGGGGTCCACCGCTGACTGAGGAGATGGGGTGACGGCGGTAGTGGTGGAGGCTGCCACGAGGGCACCTTAGCTGAAGCCCTGCCTATGACTGCAAGGGTGCGGGGAACTAAGCAGAAGTGGATGGTGAAGCCAGCAGCTGCGGTGACACTCTACGGGTGGCTTTTGTCTTGCACGCGACTATTTAGCCGTTGATTTCCCACTTACGGAATTGATGGGCTCTTGAATGAAGAAGGGGCAAAGCATCGCACAACTCGAGTAACAGCTCCTCTTGCCAATTTGGGATTCTCTATCTGGCCATTCAGGTCTGTTCCCAGGACTCTGTTCCGATCCACACAACTGAAAGATCATGAACACGTAATCATCCTGGGGTTAGATCCCAAAGGAGATAGACTGTAACTCCCTCCCTCCTACCCACCATGGGAGTTCTAGGATCTTTAGAGGATGCTTTGCCAACTGGGGTTTTAAGATTAGTTGGTTTCATGTTTGTACACCGTGACTCACACAATCTTTTTATGCATGCTCAATTGGGTTCAGCCTTTGCAAAAGACCGTGCTTCCTCCCCGGGTAAGTCCCCAGTGGGGCAGTGGGTTTCTGGGGAAGTTCAGAGAAAGACCACCCTCTCACTATATGGAGGAAACCCAAGCCCTTGCAAACAACTCTTAAGCTGTGTCTCAATTGGTGGAAAAAGCCAGGGTTTCACACAGACACTTGCAAGCCCAGAGAAAGCAAGCGGGGGTGCTTCCAGATAGAGAACAGTCACATTTCCAGGCAGGAAGAGATAGTTAGGGTCATACTCTACGTTTCATGAAACATACAGGTAGTTCCACTGCAAGATGTTGGTGATACCTGGAGAAGTTTCCAGAAAAACTGAAGATGGTTGAGAATTGAGACTTGCCAGCAGGGCTGGTCTTCCATCAGGGAAATGAAGTCTGTCAGTCGTGTCCAACTCTTTGCAACCCCAAGGACTGTAGTCCACCAGGCTCCTCTGTCCACGGGATTCTCCTGACAAAGAATACTAGAGTGGGTGGCCATTCCGTTCTCCAGGGGATCTATCTTCCCGACCCAGAGATTGAACCCAGGTCTCCCACACTGCAGGCAGACTCTACCGTCTGAGCCACTAGGGATTGCTATACGTAGTTGTACCACCGTAGAAAGATTGTAGATCTTTCTTACTGGTGGGTAATGAGCTTCCCGAGTGCCCCTAGAACCACTCGGAATCCCAGCCCATTTCCTGAGTTCAGACCTTCCCTACATAAAATGTAAACACAGAAACACATCTACTCAGCAACCCTCGACATGCCCCGAGCCAAGGCTGCAGCCTTCCTCTTATCATCTGGCCTGTCAGAGCAGATGATGCTTCCCAGGTGGCACAGTGGTAAAGAATCTGCCTGCCAGTGCCGGAGACACAAGAGGTGCCAGTTTGATCCCTCGGTTGGGAAGATCTCCCTGGACTAGGAAAAGGCAACCCACTCCAATATTCTTGCCTGGAAAATTCCATGCACAGAGGAACCTGGTGGGCTTGCAAAGAGTCGGACATGACTGAACACACACATACACACACACACCCCATCACAACAGATTACTAAAGCTCTTAATATGCACTGTTTTGGAAGCAAATGCCTTCTAGAACTTTCATTAATATTGTTTTAAATAAATATGCATATTTAAAGTATTTAAATATTTTAAGGCATTTATAGTTCATGGACTGTTTCCTATCCATGAATGCTCTGCGGGTGTGAGTTATCATTGCTAATCTTGGTGGCTTTCCTTATTTCAGACCAGACCTGTGGTTTAGGGGTGGTGACTTTGGGGCTGCTAAACCCTTGCCTCTCACCATTTTCCTGTGTGAATGTCATTAGCTTCCTGTTCAGTTTTAATCCCCTTATCAGGCTGATTTATATCCATTCAGCACCTTATCAATTCCTGGAGGGACTCTAACCTCAGATTGTACTGGGATTGGTGGGGGGGGTTTGTGTGTCTTTTTCCCTAGTTTTAAATAGTGTGACCTTGGGCAAATCGTTGAAACTTTCCCCCAAAGTAGCTGATTTCTTTGTCAGTAAAACTCCATCAAGGCACCTCCTGAGGAAGAATGAGTAGGGGCTGCCCAGATACCCTGGCAGGACGCGCTTAGCACCCTGTTTTCTGTGTTAACAGTAGAGACAACTTCTGTGAGTCCTTTCCTGCTGTCTTCTTTTCCAGATTCACAAATGGGACTTCCTGGAAATCAAGACCCCAAAATGCAAAATCATTCATATTTGTAACTTCTCCCTGTGTGGGGAGAGCTGTTTGTTCTCTTTTTTGGGCCATGTCTGCCACCTCAAAATTTAAAAAAAAAAAAATTCTTTTTTTTAACCTGTAGTATAATTGCTTCGTAATGTAGTGGTAGTTTCTGCTGTACAACGATGTGAATCGGCCATATTCAGACATATATCCCCTTCCCCTTGAGGCCCCCTCCCACCCCCACCATCCCACCCCTCTAGGCCATCACAGAGCACTGGGCTGAGCTCCCTTGTAAGCTGATTCCCAGTTTCCCCATCATTCCTTCCCCACTGCATCTTAAACACTTCTCAGAAAAAATTTTTTTATTGGAGTCTAGTTGATTTATGCTGTTGTGTTACTCTCTGCTGCACAGCACAGGGAATCAGCTACACAGCTGTAGACTGACACATCCCCTCCTTTTCAGATCCTTTCCCCATTATCAGTCAAGCACCAGCAGAACGGGGCAGGCAGAGCTGAAGCCTGAACCTGGGACAAACCCCTTCACTCGAAGCCCTAGTTTCCCTCTGAATGATGAAGAAGACGGGGCTCTTTTCCTTCTTGGCTCATCTGTACGGGGCACTCTTGGTGTAAGCAGAGCCTTGAACTGACTTGAGGGCTTTGATCGTTTCAGCAGCCCTGGGTTTCCACAGCTGGGATGCACGGTGCCTTAGTTAGCGGACGAAAATGATTTGTTTTTCTCATTTGCACTCAAGAGTTAATCGTCTCTCTCTTTTTTAAAGCCTATTCTCATTGCCCCGAGGACTCAGATCTGCCATTAGACCACACGGCCTTGAGTGACTCCTCTTTCTCCCTTTTTCTCTAAGCCTCCACGGGTCAGATGAGCGCCCTGTGAGCCTTGCATCTAGTGAGCCAGCTGGGACGGACCTCCCAGACATGGCCACCTCCTTTCCTCTGACATCCTCTTTTTGGCTGTTTACCTCTCAGGTGGGGTCTGTGGCAACCCAGATGAATCAGGGACAGAGGTGAATCAGATGTCAGCGGGGCTGGGACACAAGACAGGAATAGAGCCTGGACCCTGCTTAGTCATACCCTTCCCCATCCTCTTCCCATATGCCCTCTTCGTGGAAGAGAAAGGAACATCACAGCCCACGGACTTGGCTTGGTGTGGCCCAGCAAGGAGAGTCTTTCCTCCTATTTTATCTATGTCCAGATTTCACAAGGAGTGACAGGCAGGAAGGAGCATTCTAAATACAGGAAGGCCGGCCACCCCTTGCTTCCTGCCTTCTCTGGTTGCAGTGGGACCAGCAGAATCAATGTCTAGTTTGTCTGGCGCCATCTTCATGCCAGGCGAACAGAGGAAGTTGTTATTTAAAGATAAGGGAAACCACAGTTCACTCCCTCCCCTGTAATCTGATGGAGTCTCAAACTGCTAAGTTGGAGTAAGGGTAAGGTAAGACCATCCCCAGGCTGATTCTCAGAGTGAGCTCAGACATTATCCCAGGCTGGTACTTCCGGTTTCATGAGCCAGGATTTAGCAGTGCCTGCAGGGTTGACAGAACAACAGAACACCCAACGCACTCTACAGCTGAAAGCCAGAAAGCGAAGTGAAGTGAAGAGAAAGTCGCTCAGCTGTGTCCCGCTCTTGGCGACCCCATGGACTATACAGTCCATGGAGTTCTCCAGGCCAGAGTACTGGAAAGGGATCACTTTAAAAAGAAAACACTTGAATGCAAATTTGTAGAGACAGAAAGCAGACCAGTAGACTACCGGTTTCTAGGGGATTAGCTGTAAATGGGCAGGAGAGCTCTTTTGGGGGAGATATTCCAAAACTGAATTGTGAAGGCAGTTATACAATTCAGTAAATTTATTAAAAATCAATGAATTACATGTCTAAAACAGGCAAATTTTATGGTAGATAAAGCTTATTCTGGGGCTTCCCACTGATGACTCAGTGGTAAAAAATCTGCCTGCCAAGCAGGAGACACAGGTTCGATCCCCGGGTCTGGAAGATCCCCTGGAGAAGGGAATGGCAACCCACTCCAGTATTCTCGCCTGGAGAATGCCATAGACAGAGGAGTCTAGCAGGCTACCATCCATGGGGGTCACAAAAGAGTTGGACGTGACAGCTACTAAATGACAACAAAAGTTTATCCTGATAAGGTTGTTTTTAAAGAAGTAAGCCGTTAAGCCTGCTGCCTCCATCGAAGGAAGTTGCAGTGCTAGTCTCACTTTTTGGGGTGAAAGTGCCGACTTGTCTGCACGCCCTGACAGGCTCTTCTAGTCTCTGCCTGCATCCTTTTGTGGCCCCTTGTCCTGTCCCCACACGCCGTTTCTGCCAACTTCCGTGAACTCAGGGGCTCTCTCCGGCTTTGCTCTTTCCTCTGCGGAGTGCCCACCCCTCCTGCGCTCCTGACGGGCCCTTAGGGCAGGTGTCACTTCCTCTACAGGCAGATCTGATCCAGCCCAGATTTCCCCAGGGTGGGCATGGGAGGGACTGGCCAGGATGGAGAGGGTGGATCTCAGCACCACCCCCAAGTGTTCCTCCCTGGGTCTCCCCTTCCCCTTGAGAGGGGCCTCACTAACTACTGCTGACCCCAGGGTCCTGGCCTGCGAGGCACCGTCCACACTCCCTCCCCACCACGCCTCCCCGCAGCCCAAATGTAACCCTAGACTGAGACCAGACTGCCCTCCAGGGAAGCAGACATAATCAGGAAGGAGAGGTTCAGCTTATCTCTGGCCGCCACGATGGGGCTCACGGTCTGGCTCCTGACTTTGCTCCGAGCTGGCTCCCTGTGGTAGAGGCCACTTTTTCCTCACCACCGGAGTCACCTGCAAGAGTGGTTAGACCTTTCCAAGATCTAGATGCAAGAGAGTAAGAGCTGGAGAGTGGCAGTAATTCTTTTAGCTTAAATCCCTTCTTCCAGGCACCCATTTCTTGCCAGAGGACCAGGCTCACCCTGATGCTTTCAGGAAGATGCCTCCACCTCCTATACACGGCCTCACCTAAGTGATTCAACGAGGCAAATGGAAACAAGCCCTAGAGCTGCATGCTGTCAGCAGCTGAAGGCTGTTTTCACTCAACCTGTGGCCAATCCCTTTACACCCCAGCCCACAGAAGGCCATCTTGCCACTCCATGGCCCAGAGCTCCCTGCTTCACTTTGCAGAGCTATCTTAGCTAAGCTTTTTGCTCTTATTTCACAGATATTTATTAAGTGTCTTCTATGTATCAGTGACTGCGTTTTAATAAGATCTCTAGGAGGTTTATATGGACTTCCCAGATAGCTCAAATGGTAAAGAATCTGCCTGCAATGTGGGAGACCTGGGTTTGATCCCTGGGTTGGGAAAATCCCCTGGAGAAGGACATGGCAACCAGCTCCAGGATTCTTGCCTGGGGAATCCCATGGACAGAGGAGCCCGGTGGGCTACAGTCCATGGAGTCGCAAAGAGTTGAATACAACTGAGTGAGTAACACTTGCCAGGGGGGTTATATGCACATTAATGTTGGAGGATCACTGGCCTAGAAGACCTTCCTAGGAGGCTCGTCTGCCTAGAGCCGATGACTTTGTAAAGGGAACTATGATTCTAAAGCACACAGCCTCTCATTTAAAGTCTGAATATAGTGCAGTGTTAATTATCATATGTGAAATCAATCACCAGCCCAGGTTTGATGCTCAGTACAGGTGCACCGGGATGAGGGGGAATCGGGAGGGAGGAGGGAGGGGGGTTCTGGAAAGGGAACATATGTATACCCATGGCAGATTCATGTCAAGGTATGGCAAAACCAACACAATAATGTAAAGAAAATTTTTTAAAAATAAATTAATTTAAAAAAAGAAAAGAGTGCCGTTCTTACACACCAAGTGGGCCACGTCGGCAGGGATCAGCCCTGGAAAGCGGGGATGGCTGGTGGGTTTTGCAGAGCCAGCGTTCACTGAGCGGAAAAGTCCACCAGAGGGCGCCAGAGCCCAGAAGGCGACTGCAGGGACAGGCGTGGCTAGCGGGAGAAGAGAATCGTGGACTTCTGTGTATGACCTGCACACACACACACGCAAACACACACAGGTACAGTTCAGTTCAGTTGTTCAGTCGTGTCCGACTCTTTGCGACCCCATGAACCGCAGCACGACAGGCCTCCCTGTCCATCACCAACTCACGGAGTCCTCACCCATGGCCATCGAGTCGGTGATGCCATCCAGCCATCTCATCCTCTGTCATCTCCTTCTCCTCCTGCCCCCAATCCTTCCCAGCATCAGGGTATTTTCCAATGATCAACTCTTCGCACGAGGTGGCCAAAGTATTGGAGCTTCAGCTTCAACATCAGTCCTTCCAGTGAACACCCAGGACTGATCTCCTTTAGGATGGACTGGTTGGCTCTCCTTGCAGTCCAAGGGACTCTCAAGAGTCTTCTCCAACACCACAGTTCAAAAGCATCAGTTCTTCAGCACTCAGCTTTCTTCACCGTCCAACTCTCACATCCATACATGACCACTGGAAAAACCATAGCCTTGACTACTTTGTTGGCAAAGTAATGTCTCTGCTTTTCAATATGCTATCCAGGTTGGCCATAACTTTCCTTCCAAGGAGTAAGTGTCTTTTAATTTCATGGCTGCAATCACCATCTACAGTGATTACAAGCACTCCTTGAGAGTCATTATAATAAGAAGTTGGAAAATGTACTTAAAGAAAAAGAGGCAGGAAGTTAAGGAGTTAAAAAGAAAAGAAATTTTTAGAGAATGATATGAGAAATCATAAATATATATGCAATATATTACTACCTAGGACAGGAAATGCTTTCTTAAACCATGAAAAGCAATAACCATTCAGGAAAAGGCTCATAAGTTGGAGTGCAGCTGGAGTAAAGGACATCTTTTTAAACTTAATTTTAATTTTATATTGGAGTATAGTTGGTTTCAGTCAGTCAGTTCAGTCACTCAGTCGTGTCTGACTCTTTGCAACCCCATGAATCCCAGCACACTGGGCCTCCCTGTCCATCACCAACTCCCAGAGTCCATCCAAACCCATGGCCATTGAGTCAATGATGCCATCCAGCCATCTCATCCTCTGTCGTCCCCTTCTCCTCCTGCCCCCAATCTTTCCCAGCATCAGGGTCTTTTTCAACGAGTCAGCTCTTCTCATCAGGTAGCCAAAGTATTGGAGTTTCAGCTTTAACATCAGTCCTTCCAATGAACACCCAGGACTGATCTCCTTTAGGATGGACTGGTTGGATCTCCTTGCAGTCCAAGGGACTCTTAAGAGTCTTCTCCAACACCACAGTTCAAAAGCATCAATTCTTCGGCACTCAGCTTTCTTTATAGCCCAACTCTCACATGCATACATGACCACTGGAAAAACCATAGCCTTGACTAGATGGACCTTTGTTGGCAAAGTAATGTCTCTGCTTTTAAATATGCTGTCTAGGTGGGTCATAACTTTCCTTCCAAGGACTAAGCATCTTTTAATTTCATGGCTGCAATCACCATCTGCAGTGATATTGGAGCCCAAAACAATAAAGTCAGCCACTGTTTCCACTGTCTCCCCATCTATTTGCCATGAAGTGATGGGACCGGATGCCAAGATCTTAGTTTTCTTAATGTTGAGCTTTAAGCCAACTTTTTCACTCTCTTCTTTCACTTTCATCAAGAGGCTCTTTAGTTCTTCTTCACTTTCTGCCATAAGGGTGGAGTTATCTGCTTATCTGAGGTTATTGATACTTCTCCCAGCAATCTTGATTCCAGCTTGTGCTTCTTCCAGCCCAGCATTTCTCATGATGTACTCTGCATATAAGTTAAATAAGGAGGGTGACAAATACAGCCTTGACGTATTCCTTTTCCTATTTGGAACCAGTCTGTTGTTCCATGTCCAGTTCTAACTGTTGCTTCCTGACCTGCATACAGGTTTCTCAAGAGGCAGGTCAGGTGGTCTGGTGTTCCCATCTCTGTCAGAATTTTCCACAGTTTGTTGTGATCCACACAGTCAAAGGCTTTGGCATAGTCAATAAAGCAGAAATAGACATTTTTCTGGAACTCTCTTGCTTTTTATAGATGATCCAGTGGATGTTGGCAATTTGATCTCTGGTTCCTCTGCCTTTTCTAAAACCAGCTTGAACATCTGGAAGTTCATGGTTCATGTATTGCTGAAGCCTGGCTTGGAGAATTTTAAGCATTACTTTACTAGTGTGTGAGATGAGTGCAGTTGTGCGGTAGTTCGAGCATTCTTTGGCATTGCCTATTTTTGGGACTGGAATGAAAACTGACCTTGTCCAGTCCTGTGGCCACTGCTGAGTTTTCCAACATTGCTTTAGTGTTGTGTTAGTTTCTGCTGTAGAGAGAAGTGAGTCAGTTATGCACGTACATGTATCCACTCTTTTTTGGATTTCCTTCCCATTTAGGTTACCATAGAGCTTTGAGTAGAGTTCCCTGTGCTATACAGTAGGTTTTCATTAGTTATCTATTTATACATAGTATAACTAGTGTATATATGTCAATCCCAATCTCCCAGCTCTTCGCACCCCAAAAGGCATGTTTAAGAAAGGGGAGAGGCTAGTCAAGAGTAGGAGCAGATATTTGCAATATATTTTTACTGTCAATGGATTTATATAAAGAATATGTGAAGAAGTTGTACATATCAATAAGAAAAGCAATCACTAGAAAAAATGGACAAAAGTCCTGAATTGACATTTCACTAAGGGTAATCTCGATGGGCAATAGAGATTTGCCTTCATTTGTAATCAGAAATTTGGAGAAGGCAATGGCAACCCACTCCAGTCCTCTTGCCTGGAAAATCCCATGGACGGAGGAGCCTGGTGGGCTGCAGTCCATGGGGTCGCGAAGAGTTGGACACGACTGAGTGACTTCACTTTCACTTTTCACTTTCATGCATTGGGGAAGGAAATGGCAACCCACTCCAGTGTTCTTGCCTGGAGAATCCCAGGGACTGCAGAGCCTGGTGGGCTGCCGTCTATGGGGTCGCACAGAGTTGGACACCACTGAAGCGACTTAGCAGCAGCAGTAATCAGAAAAGTGTAAATTAAAGCCACAACATACCAACTAGTGTTGGCAAGAAGGAATTCTGAAACATTATTGGTGGGATAGTGAATTATAAAGACCTTTTGGAACAGAGCTGAGAATTCTCTAGGAAACTGAAGTCACACGCATCCTGCTGTCCATGGGATTCTCTGGGCAAGAATGTGCCAGAAGGTTGCAAAGTTTCAGACACGACCGAAGCAACTTAGCACACGTGTATGCCCAGTCATGCTTTGGTCTGGTCCATTATCCTGGATATTTATGTGAGGGTGTTTTTGGATGAGATTGATATTTAAATCAGCAAACTTTGAGTAAAGCAGATTGCCTGTTGCTCCATAATGTGGGTGGGCCTCATCCAATCAGCTGAAGGCGCGAATAGACTGAAGCCTATGTCCCTTGAACAAGAGGTAATTCTCCCAGTGGGCACGGACCTCTCCATGGGCTCTCCCAGAGTCTTCAGCCTGCTGGACCACGCCTGTAGATTTTGGACCCTCCAGCCTCTACAATCATGTAAGCTAATTCCTTGAAACAAATTTCTCTCTCTCTTTCCAGTTCCCACCCCAAACCTACCATAGTCATGGTGACATCACTTCTGGGCAGTGTGGCAGAGTACCCTTTATCACTCTCCTTCTTTCTGAGGCCTGGAGGCTTCATTTCCTTCTTTCTGTGCCACCTCTTTCTACCTGAACCTGCTAAGACCAGGCCATAGCTGCTCCATCTCACTACCTGGAGGTGACCAGGCTGCGGTCCATGGCCAGTCCTAGAATATCCCTCACTAGCCCACGGTCCACTGCTTGTATCTCTGTGTTTTTCCTTCTAGTCCTTTTCCTTCTTGAATATTGGTGTATTGACACACCCAGATCATACTCTAATAAGTTTTGTATGGTCTTTTAAAAAGCATCACATTACATCACGAGTGTATTGTTGGAAATTTGACAAAGACTTGATTTTTTTGATGTGTGCCATGCTTAGTTGCTCAGTTGTATCCGACCCTTTGTGACCCCATGGACTGCAGCCTGCCAGGCTCCTCTGTTCACAGGGATTCTCTAGGCGAGAATACTGAAGTGGGTTGCCATGCCCTCCAGGGGATCTTCCCAACCCAGGGATTGAACCCAGGTCTCCTGCATTGCAGGCAGATTCTTTACCCTTTGAACCAAGGTCCATAATATTTTTTTTTTTTAATATTTATTTTTTTGGCCTTGCCAAGTCTTAGTTGTGGCACAGTCTTTGATCTTCACTTTGGCAAGTGGAATCTTTAGTTGAGGCATGCAAATTCTTAGTTGAAGCATGTGGGATCTAGTTCCCTGACCAGGGATTGAACCCAGGCCACCTGCATTGGGAGTGCAGTCTTGGCCTCTGGACCACCAAGGAAGTCCCAGTCCTTAATAGTCTATCATGTACCATTCATTGGTTGTTCCGCAAATATTTGAGGAGTACATCCCATATGCCAGGTGGTGTGTGGCTTGTGCAAGCAGCTACGTGTGGGACAAACGTGTGAGTCAATGCACACAAGGCAGGAGGCACTGTCTCTACTGCTCAGAGGCACTGGCTGCTCATTTCCAGGTTCACAGCTGTTCGGGGGACTGAAATTGCCTGGGTATGTGAGAGCAGCGTTGATGTGCTTTGGATGGCTGTCCTGGCCATGAGCCCTGGACCAATCTCTAAACATCGCCACCTAGGGGTGGTTCCTGGTAGAAGCAAAGGAAAGCTTCCGGACCAGTACTTGTCAGAGACATCGTCTTCCATGAGCTGTTTCTTTACTTTTTAAACTCATTTTTTCAAAAGATAATAGGCTCACATGGCTCTAAAATTCAAGACAAAACAATAATGTACACAATGAAAAGATTCATTACCATCTTATCTATACCTGCCAGGTACCCACTTCTGATAACCATTTATGACATTTTTTGTATGTATTATTCTAGTGTTTCTTTATGCAAATGCAAGTATAAATGCTTACTTTTTCCTTTCCAATACAAAAAGATTGTCTACAATTTATATACTTTTGGGCCTTGATTTTCGCCCTAGCAGTATTTCTCAGAGATATTTCCAGGTAATCTGGGCCCTAAAAGATAAGCAAGCTGTCAAGGCAGAGAGGGGTATTTGCGACATGAGGGGAACATGTCTAGAAGCTGATTCCAAGAACCATGGATAGAGTTCATGGATGGAGCATGAGGAACTAAGATTGGAGAGACAAGCCAATACCAGGGAGAGACTTCAGGTGATGAGTGTTCATCCTGAAAGAGCTGAGCAGTCTTTGTGGGCTTATAAGTGGCACTGATGTGGTCAGATCATCTCCCAGCTACACTTCTCTGCCCACTCTATTCCTCTGGACTCCAACATAACAAGACCATAGTATGTGTATGTCCATTTCACCCCAGGGGATCATTTGATGACTAAACTCAGACCTCACAATAGCTGCCACGTAGGCCAGTTATGATGCAAGATGTTTGTGACTGGCATCTGGGCTTGCATTAAAGCTGTCTTAGAAAGAAACTCCTGGCATTGACACCTCCCATCCTAGCCTGGAGCCAGAGTATGATCAGAGAATGGGAGAACGGCTGTCCAAAGATGGGAAAACAGAGGGCTAAGGATTCAAGGGTCCAAGAAAGAATGGCTACAGAGGGGAAGTTAAATAAGAATGGGACACCGATGCGAGTATCCGTTATAAGCGATTCCTTCCTGAGTAAAGGGGCCCTGTGTTCCCAAGGGGATCTATACCCTGCTTCACCACTGGGGTGAGTGTAACCTGTGCTTCTGGTCCATGCCCTCCCAACCATGTCAGATTTGAAGCCAAATGGAAGAGCCCCCCCTGTGGCTGTAGAAACCATGGTCCCAGGGGCCTTATCCTGATCAACGTAGCATCACCCTTTGTGAGATTACCCACTCCAAAAGGCAAAACTAGGAAGACCCTTTCCGAGTTCTAATACACCTCTCTCCCTTCCAGGATATGGACCAAATTCTACAAGTCAGACCCACGCATTGCCCTTGGGAAATACTCCCCCTTGGAGAAAGAGATCCTAGTAAGTGCTGTGAAGTTTATACACAGGGAGACCCCATGGAATCCAGGCAGTTAGGCTAGGAGAGTCAGAGTTTCACAAACCACCAGGAACACAGGTGTGAGTCTCCCCAGCAGTGGCTGAGTTAACGAGTGGCTTCCCTATTTGCCTAGCAAAAGCAAAACTCTCTCTCGTCACAAAGTCCCAAGCAGGACTGTAACTACAGGTGATAACACATCACGGAAGCTGCCTTTTCTTGAGCCCTTCTCTTGCACTGGTTGCTTTCATCCGTGTCATCTCATGGAGACCTCACAGGGGCCTGGAAGATCAATACAAGCCTCTCAGATTCAGAGCAGGTGAGGAGAGTCAGATTTGAACCCAGGCTCATCTGCTCCCAAAGATCTACCCTCATTCTCACTACACAGGGGCTCGGGTACCCTCACTGAGGGAGGGCAAGGGAGCCCCTAGATCATTCTTTCTGTGGGTGTCCTTTGCTCCTGTCCCACTGAGAACTTTTTAAAGATTTTCCATCATAAATGCTATATTTTTACCGTTGTTATTGTTGTTGAGGTAACACTGATTTAGAACACTATGGTTGAGGCAGTCCAAGAGCAGGTTGGAAAAGAATTTCCTGACACAGAGTGCTGCAGAAAGGAGTGAGTTTATTATAAAAACAGAACAAAAAAAGAGCAGAGATAAAGTGGGTACTTTGAGTGCAACAGGCTAGAACACCTGACAGGCCAGGTAGAGTCGACTGCTTCTGTGAGTTAATAGTCGATTTGTATAGCCTCGAGACAAAGACAATTCTTGCTGGAAGGCTAGCGTTAGGTGATTGGGGCACGATAGGGTATTCACTGGAGTGGGCATCTTTGCCTAACTGGGAATCAGGAAACTAGTTAGTGATGATCAAGGGGACTTTGGGTAAGGTTACAAAGGGGCTCAGTTAGCTTTGGAGGTGTCTTCGGTTCTGGACTCTGCTCTGTGGCCTTGGTACAAGGCCTCACACCTGTGGCCTGTGGCAAGACTCAAAAACTGCATCAGTGTCGTGTGTACAGTGTTATGGTTCATATTTCTCTATGTGTTACCATGTGCTCACCACCAAAATTTCATTTTCTCCGTAACCTTACAGCTCATCTCCTTTACCCTTTTTTCCCTTCCTCTCCCCACTCTTCCTTCTCTGGTAACCCCTACTCTTGTTTTCTCCCCTTACTAACCCTTGATGGTATTATACTAAGAGAAGTGAAGTCGCTTGGTCATGGCTGACTCTTTACAATGCGGTAGGCTCCTCTGTCCATGAGAGTCTCCAGGCAAGAATACTGGGGTGGGTTGCCATTTCCTTCTCCAGGGGATCTTCCTGACCTAGGGATCAAACCTGAGTCTCCCACATTGCAGGCAACGCTTTACTCTCTGAGCCACCAGGGAAGCCCACACTAAGTGAAATAAATCAGATTAAGAAAGACAAATACTGTAGAAATTCACCCACACATGGATTATAAAAAACTAACAAGCAAACAAATGAGCACATCAGTCCCCTTGAGAGTTTAACCACCACCTCTCCCCCCTCACCCCACAGCCCCCTGCCCACTGACCCTGGAGAAGGGGATGGCAACCCACTCCAGTATGCTTGCCTGGAGAAGAGCCTGGCAGGTTCTGGTGCACGGGGTCGCAAAGAGTCGGACACGACCGAGCGACCCATATGCCTTTTCCCGCTTGTCAGCGTCTAGGTGGTGTTCACACCGTAGCAGGCCGGAGGTTTCTGACTTACAAGCAAGAGGAGGAACGGAAAATGCTCAAGGAACTACAGACGCTGTCTTCAGACTACAAATGGGCAGTGGACCATAAAAGGCAGCACACCCCTCCTTGTGCCACCTGTGGGCCCCTGGGGAAAATGTGGACGGCCAAGGTGATCGTGTCCCCGGAGGAGCTCAGGATGCCCCGGCGGGAGAGGCTGAACGTCAGCAAGCATATAGAGCGTATGCAGCTGGCGAGAGCCCTGCGGAGCGAGCAGTTCCTACCCTACATCGAAAGGTTTAGGGGCTCTTCGATTCTGCCTGCAGGGGGCCTGGGCCCCACGGCAAGGGCCAGGGCCGGGGAAGGCCAGGATGACAGCAACACCGATGATGGCAACGATGCCCATCGAGAGGGGAGAGGCGAGGCGGAGAGCAAAACCTCCAAAAGACAGGAAATAAAAATGAATGTCATTTTCAAGTCAGAAGAACCCAAAAAATGCATAATGTACCATCCAAATGATCTAAAACCATTCCTCCCCACAAAGAAAGCGGAAAGGTCCATCACTGGCTTAACAAACAGAAGTCTTTTGCACGTGGCAGAATTCCCTGGAGACCTCATGCTAATGAATCAGGATTTTCTGTCTCGAGGGATCTACCCCAGTTATGCATCACAGGCCACCCGCCTGGAAGAAGAGAATGCCGGGAAAGGGTACATGTGCAAAGCTGCTTCCCATCATTATTAAAGCTTTATTTATCTCCAGCCTCCTGGTCCTTCTTACTCCTGCAGCTCTGCCCCAGATGGCTTCTGTCTTTTTCTTTCTTTTTTTTTACTTTTAAAAAATGTTTAGTTTATATTGGAATGGAGTTGATTACAATATTTCAGGTGTATAGCAGAGTGATTCGGTTATATATATTAATATTCTTTTCAGGCTTCCCTGGTGGTTCAGCTGGTAGAGAATCTGCCTGCAATGTGGGAGACCTGAGTTTGATCCCTGGGTTGGGAAGATCCCCTGAAGAAGGGAAAGGCTACCCATTTCAGTATTCTGGCCTGGAGAATTCCATGGACTGTCTAGTCCAAGGGGTTGCAAAGAGTCAGACACGACCGAGCAATTTTCACTTTCATGTTCTTTTTGGCTTGACAGTTGGTACAGTGGGAAAGAATCCACCTGCCAGCACAGAAACAGTCCATGGGCTCACACTAAGCCAGACACTTCTGAAGCGGCTGAGCACACGCGCGCACACACACACACACACACACACAAAGCAAGTATAAACTCTGCAACGCCTTGTGAGTCCTTAAAAAGAAGCCCCCATTGAGCACGGAAATTGCCAGTGGTAGAATAAGCCATATGTCCAGAAGGGGCATATGGAGTGGTTTACATTATGGGGGGAAGGGCAGGGAGGGAAGGGACATTCCGAGACGGGCCACTGGGTTCTTACTCGGCCAGTGTGTGGTCCAGGGCAGGGCATCTGTGTGAGAGAGAAGGAAGGTTAGACCTATAGCACAGAAGTGTCCAACTGGAATCAAAGCTGAAGCAGCTTTGAGAAACAGACTCTGGGCTGATGTTTTTCAAGATTCCTCTGAGGAGTCACTGTCAATGTCATCGTGATGCTCCCGACCCGTGTCATTTTGGGAATACCACGAAGATCTCACAGCCATTGCCTGCATTGGTATGGCCGAAGGCTTTTCGTCCACATGTTTGAAAGCCATGGGAACCTCCTGTGACAGCCAGAGGTCATTACAACATCGCCCAGGACCATCAGTCAGTCTCCCTCAGGTCTGTGACAACCCCATTGTCACCCTGGAGGTGTTAGGACTCTGGGATGTACACGAATCTCTGGAGGGTCTCCGTGGGGCTCTGCTCCAGACAGCCATGCCCTAGCCAGTCATTAGCATTCCATTTGTCACCTGCTTGCCATCCCCACACCCTTGAATCCTCAAGGTGCTTCATGATGAGCTGTTTACTCAGGAATTCTTTTCTCTAGGTAGATGCCAGGAAAAAGCAACACAATACACCAACTGAGGTTAAATAGTGCTGCCCGTGAGAAGGAAAGCTCAGGAAGCAATTGACGAGTGCCTTGCAGAGATGGATGAATGCTTCTGCAGAAAATGGAACATTTCATTGTGTAGATGCCACTCCTTGGTTTCTGACCGTCCCTCCTCTGGCGGATGGGGTTGGGGGTGGGGCCACACGGCTCCAGCTGCCAAGCTTGCCCCCAAGAGCAGGATCAGAGGCACAAGTTGCGTCCACCTTCTTGTGGAGCACCCTCCTAGTCTCGAGGAGGTCCTTCTGCTTCTCTCTCTGGCCCTCAAAGCCCCCTCTGCTCTTAACTCCTGATCCCCTCCCTTATCCTCACTTAGCCACAAGCACGAGCCCTACTCACAGGAGACAGGCTGGAGGCTCCAAGGGATCCAGTAGGAGGCAGGGGACACGTCCAGGAAGAACACACACTAGGATCTTCTGTACAGCTTTCACCCTTGGCCAAACAGAGCCTTCCCAGAGATAAGGACAGGAAGAGCCCAAAATCTCTGAAAATGGCAAAGGGCCAATGCAGGGAAATTTTCAGAGCCACCTAATCATCTGAACCCTTGAGAAATTATATGAGCCATGGGAAATATGTGCATCTTCAATCCCACCTCCCTGAGATTATACCCCAGTCTTGATTCTTGACTGCACTGTCTATTTCAGGTTTACAGAAGTAACATTTAAATAGAGTCTAAACCCCGATGTGCAGCCATCTGCAAGGTGTTTCATCCTTGGGCACACGAGAGCAACTTAGTGTTGGTCCAGACCCCACGCCAAGTCTGGAAGGACAGAGACCCTTCCTCACACAGGCGACATCTTCTGTCTCAGCATTTTTCTGGTCTGTGTTTGGCTTAGCCTACAGTTGAAGGAAATGTGACTCCCATGTTAATACTGAAGACTGCCTGGAGAGAAATACACAGCCTCATTGGAACATTGAAAACACAGCTCTGACCTTATCACTCACTCACTCTTTCATTCTTTTAAGAATTACTAGTAGGACCCTGAAGTTTGAGTGCCGCAATGGTACCCACTGAATAAATATGCAGCCGATACTGTATACTTGACTTCCCTGGTGGCTCAGATGGTGAAGAATCTGCCTGCAATGCAAGCAACCCAGGTTCCATTCGTGGGGTCGCCAAGAGTCAAACATGACTGAGTGACTAACAGCAACTGCATACTTAAACCACATAGAGATCTACATGAGGCAAGTGAGAGAGTCACAAAGATGCAATGGGAGAGTCAGCCCTTCAGCTGAACCAGGATGTGCTTCATAGGGGACCCCGAGCAGCAAGAAGATGTGTCTGGAAGGTTGGAAGGATGGACTCCTGGCAGAGGGGACAGTGTGAGCAAAGGCTCAGAGTTGCTCAAAGGTGTGCGGTGCGTCCAAAGTGTGTGATGGCTCATCCCTGAGCGGGGCCAGATGGGAGAAGACATTAGAAGGGGGAAGTTCAGGTCAAGAAGGGTTTCATAAAACTCTGCTCAGGCGGGTAAACTCTATGGACTCGTTTTCAACAAGAAGTGAAAAATGGAACCAGACTGTGGTTAGATGCCTGTGCTGGATGGTGAAGGGTGAACTGGAAAAGGTCCTAAAATCTTCAATATCAACAATATGAACCAACTTCAGAGAACTCACTTGAGGAAGGGAGATTCCAGCGTGACTTTCTGAGTTGTCCTCAACAGGATGGGCCACACACACGGATTATTGTGCCTGAGGGAGTTGATGATTCTCCCCACAAGTTCATGAAAAGACCCCCATGCTCCCCCTCCTCTCTGAACAGAATAAAAGGACACGGAAGCAATTCCAGGCTTATAAAAGGATGTGCCATCCAGAGGCTACTGTGTATTTGACCCTCCTAATGCCGGGTCTGATAAAATGCAACATCACCCGACTTGATGAGCCTGCAAACAATGTGAGCTTTGTTTTACTCTCTGCAGACCTTGAAAAGGGGCTATGATACAGTATAATTGATAGCTGGATGGTGGGAATCAGAAGACATCCAACATATCCTCACCAAAGATTCTTGATCATCAACCATGTTGCTTGAAACTTGGCAGAGAGCCAGGCCAGCATCTCATTTCTGTGTCTGTAGAGGGTTTCCTTGCGCAGGTGAAGAAAATCGTAAATAGCATTCTTGTCCTGAGATAGACCTCAGATCAATGAGAATCCCTCTGGGTGTAAAGACTTTCAGGAGGGGTTTCAACTACTCTCAACAATGCCTGGGGTTCCAACCCTGTGACACCAGGACTCACAAACTAAAAAAAGAAATCCAGACTCAGATAAAGAGATTTTATTCAAAATGATTATAACGGTAAATTAGAAGGAACTAACTACAAGGCTGGCAATAGTCTAAAGCCCAGTAGTAAGGAATTTTTCTGCACTTAGGAGACCGGGGGCTGGAAAGGATGGAGGTGACGGGGTGAGAGCAGCAGGTGTGATTAGACAGGTGATCAGAAGATGCCTCTCCTCGTGGGCAGCTGATTCCAGAGAGTCCTCAAGGAATGTTGTTCTTTCGCAATGCTTGTCCACTCAGGCCTGAGCAGAGATCACTAAGCTGTGGGATGGAGATCAGGTTAAGTAGAGTTTAAGAAGCATTTTATTCCAATTGACATGTAGATGAAATTTCAGTCAATCGTTAATGAGGAAAAAATATGCTCATAAGGGACTGTGCTTGGTTTGCTTTAGGTGACATATACATCTGGTCCCATCACTTCATGGCAAATAGATGGGGAAACAGTGACAGACTTTATTTTGGGGGTCTCCAAAATCACTGCAGATGGTGACTACAGCCATGAAATTAAAAGATGCTTACTCCTTGGAAGAAAAGTTATGACCAGCCTAGACAGCATATTAAAAAGCAGAGACATTACTTTGCCAACAAACGTCCACCTAGTCAGGGCTATGGTTTTTCCAATAGTCATGTATGGATATTAGAGTTGGACTATAAAGAAAGCTGAGTGACGAAGAATTGATGCTTTTGAACTGTGGTGTTGGAGAAGACTTAAGAATCCCTTGGACTGCAAGGAGATCCAACCAGTCCATCCTAAAGGAGATCAGTCCTGAATGTTCATTGGAAGGACTGATGTTGAAGCTGAAACTCCAATACTTAGGCCACTTCATGCAAAGAGTTGACTCACTGGAAAAGACCCTAATGCTGGGAAGGATTGGGGGCAGGAGGAAAAGAAGACGACAGAGGATGAAATGTCTGGATGGCATCACCGACTCAATGGACATGGGTTTGAGTAAACTCCGGGAGTTGGTGATAGACAGGGAGGCCTGGCATGCTGCAATCCATGGGGTCGCAGAGAGTTGGACAAGACTGAGCGACTGAACTGAACTGATACATGCCTAAGGGATTTTAATATGATCAGGAAAGGAAATTTTATATTTGAGAGGAAATGATCATCTTGTCTAGATGTAAAGCAAAACTTGTAAAGGAATTTTCATGTCATATCTTCACAACTGCAAGATCTGGGGATGCAGAGATGCTGGCATAG
This sequence comes from Antilocapra americana, assembly GCA_007570785.1. NCBI lineage: Eukaryota > Metazoa > Chordata > Mammalia > Artiodactyla > Antilocapridae > Antilocapra > Antilocapra americana. The sequence goes on along the minus strand of ML660216.1, from coordinate 11,650,515 downwards.
AACTGGTAGATGTTTCTGGAGAGGCTAGCTAGATCACAGTGCCTCTGGCTCATCTGCTGACAACCGAGTTTATTTCAACAGTCATATAAACACCACACGCCCAACTTCCCTGTACCATGCACAGAAAAGAGAGGACTTATCAGCAGGTGCCTGCCTCCTTTTACCCACCTTGTGGATCCTGAAAGTATAACACTTCATAAGAAGAAGTTGGGTGGTCAGGCTTTCTGATGTACTTGACAGTCATGATATTGGTAGAAGATCTATAGTCCAGGAATGAGCCTTCACAAATCTTCCCTAAGACAGAAGATCCGGGCAGCCCATCTATAATTTCCAGAGACTCTTTATCACAGTTGAGTCTGTTAGAGCAGAGGGAAGGGCAGGCATCAGCCTTTGGAATTGTGGTCCCTCCAGCAGGCAGCCTCCCCTGTCCAGACCCAACGCAATCACAGAGCTTTGCTCACCAGACTTCCCAGGCTGGTGCCCACAGTGAAGGAGACTCACCCTTCTGGAGGAGGGGGTGGTGGTCACCCAAGACCCTCCCCACACCAGGGCTGCAGGTGACTCCTTGTCTCCTGGGAAGCCCTACTGATGGCTCAGGGAAGCCCACCCAGGACTCTGGGATCAGGAGCCACTGGAGAGAATAGCACGGCCAACTCTGAGGACCGTTTCCTTGGGCAACAAGCACGGAGTCAGGTGAAGCCCAGACAGGCGTGTGTGATTCCACTCCTGCTTCACCCTGCGTCCCTGGCAAAGAGGGCCCAGGACCCCCGATTAGCCTTCAGGATCTGCAGAGGCGAGAGGGGCGTCCAGCTCTCCCTGCTGTGGGCCGAGTGCACACAGGGTTTGTCACACTCCTGCTGAGGTCTCCGTCCCCTCCTCCTGCCCATCAGACCTGACCCCACCCTGTCTTCCTCTCTCAGCCACCAGCGTGTGTCCCACCCAGGAGGGAGGTTGGAGCCTCCCTGGGCTAAAACGAGACTCAGAAGGGACATCTCACCAGGACACAGACTCGGCTCACTTTAGACTAGCTTGCTCTTGGACGGACTGATTCTTTCCTGGTCCCAAGGACAGTCATATCCTAAACTGGCCTTGGAGAGGGTCAAAGGGACAATAATGGAAACTTTTAGAGTAATCCATCCCTCTGATTCTAACAGAAATGGTGATGCAGGAAGTGTCTGTCTCCTTGAGCCCTGGGGTGTGGTTTGGGTAGATGGCCTGAGCCCTGCTGTGAGGCAGACATCTCCACGCTGTCCTCCTCCCACGGAGCAGCTCCTCCATCTAGTGGGAGACCTGACCTCATAGAAGGTCTGGAGGGACAGGGCCCTCAGTCACAAGATAACATCACCTGTCTCAGCCACCTCCCTGAACCGCATGTGGCCAGCCATGGAAATGTGGCTCCTGTGTTAGTATCTACGGAGATGAACCTGCTATAGAAGTGCTGTAATTTATTGCTACATTGGAAATGCTTTCTGTTGCCACATCATTTCATTCACTTTTCCCTCTATCATTCATTTACTTTCTTTCTTTCAATGGTTCATTCATTCAGTTATTCATTAATTAGTTAAAAAGTTATTCCCTGACCCCCCAAAGATTAGGCTGCTTTCTCTAGAGCTAATTTAGACATAAGCGGGAGTGATATTATGCTGTCAATTCACCCAGAGTTTTTCAGGGATTAATGAATGGGGCACAAATCCGAGAAAGATGTGCCCAGCTATGGACAGAGTCAGAGCAGGGGCTTCAGGTGTGATGGAAACGTTCTTCCGCCAGTGAAATCATGAACTAGGGAATGAGGACCTTAAGCAGCAGGTGGTGAGTCTGGGAGAGGTGTACGGTGCCTTCCAGGCAGAGGGGGCAATGTGAGCAAAGGCTCAGAGCTGCCCAACAGTCTGGTGGGTCCACAGCTCAGTGTGTGCTGGCTCAGCTCAGAGAGGGGCAGAGGGGAGAAGAGGTTAGAAAGGAGGGGAGATCAGGGGTCCCCTGGGGGGATCTGAAAGCCATACAAGGAGAGTAAGCTTTATGCAGAGGGCAGGGGGCCATGCAGGGTCATCAGTAGGAGTGAGCTGGAATCAGAATGTGTCTGGATATGTGTGCTGAATGGCCAGAGGGAATGGGAAGGGGCAAAGAGGGACACCTTCCCATAAAACCACTTCAGCAAAGAGCACTCAACTGAGCACTTACTGGAGGTTTAGTATATTCACCCTAGCTTGGTACTCTGGTGGCATCTGGATAGTCCAGACGCAGTTGGTTTTCGGTCCGTGATAGGTGGCGATCACTCCAGACTCCTCTTTGAGGATTCCCCCACAGTTAGTATCCCCTACAACAGAAGAAAGGATTCCAGTCTCCTAAAAAGTGCACCAGGCTGCTGAGCTCTGTGCCACCCCTCGCCCACCCCACTGCAGGTGGTCCTGACACCCCCCAATCACAAGCAGACATCAGCCATCCATTCTGAGCACCCAGAAAACTGTGGTTTTCAATGTTTCACTCTTTTCAGAATTTTAAAGAGATCCATATCCTTTACTACAGTTTGTTTTGATCCCTGAAAAATAGAAGAGTTTAACACCTTGTCAACAAAATATTGCTTGTCAACTGAAAGTGCAAGTCGCTCACTCGAGTCTGACTCTTTGCCACTGCATGGACTAATCAGGCAGTATTCTTCAGGCCAGAATACTGGAGTGGGTAGCTGTTCCCTTCTCCAGGGCATCTTCCCAACCTAGGGATCGACCCAGGTATCCCACATTACAGGGATATTCTTTACCAGCTGAGCCACCAGTGGAGCCCATTGTTGTCAAGTGAAGATAAACTAACACTTTCTTCATTGGGGTTTTGATCAAATGAGTTCAAGTTTTACCTGGACCTGAAAATCACTAGGGAAATCAATCAATCATCGATTGATCAATCATCAATCACTCAATCATCTATCAGCCCCCACATCAGAAGGAAACCCTTTTCTCTGCCCAGCACCCCTCTGATGCCCACACACCCTATGCCTGGAGGCTCTCATATCTGACACTGGACATGGTGATGCCCCTCAGCCCTCCAGGCTTGGGCCATTGGCAGTGGCTCAATTGTCCTGGGACCCCTGCACTGTAGACAGGTAGTTCCATTCCTGCCTCATGAGGTTGTGCAGGCAGGAGGATAGGGGAAGCTCCTGGGTTGTGGAGGGGAGGGGAAGGGAGAAGGAACAGGGTGGGAGTCGTGGGAGGTCAGGGTATGGGACCCTAGGGATTGTTAAGACCAAGGCTGATGGTCAGGTCTGGAAATGCCAAGTTCCTTTGACCAAGAGGTAAACCGACACCAGTGTTTGCAGGAGAGGCATCTGAATTGAAGCCCTAAAGCACTTCTCCCTGAGAGGAGCATAAGATGGTAAAGCATTACGGCTGTACTTACGGGGAAGCCAGTCCATTGACTGCACTGTGGCTGGAAAGACATCAAAAGAGAACAACAAATGAAAAGCTGGAAGTTACTAAGTGTCAAGGGTTTAGCACACACAGTGCACACCCTGTGGGGAGGGGCTGTGTTCCCAGGGATCATGCTGGGTGCAGAGTGCTTGGCTGCCCTCGTCCTGGGAAGAGCCGGGTCCCGCAGGGACAGAGCAGGAAGGAGGTCTGGCCCTCAGCCTTCAAGACTCGCTCATTCAGCTGTGACTCTTTGTTCTCAGTTCCACTCAGTGAAAATGAATGTTCTGGCTCTGGAGCCACAGTCTGACACGTCAGTTCTCAGGAGGCTGAGTGGCTTTTCCAGTTAACCTGGGAGTTTCTGCTCTGCGGGTTGAACCTGCTGTTTCCTAGGAAACCTCTCAGTCCCAGGCCAATCAGGACAGCTGCTGCTGCTGCTGCTGCTAAGTCGCTTCAGTCGTGTCCGACTCTGTGCGACCCCATAGACGGCAGCCCACCAGGCGCCCCCGTCCCTGGGATTCTGCAGGCAAGAACACTGGAGGGGGTTGAATCAGGAGAGAGGGGCACTCAAAAATAACTTGAGTATTTCTTATAATTTTTCAATGAGACCAATGATGAATTTGCTGTTGGTGTAAATACATTGAATAAAAATTTCAGCTGAGAAGAAACGAACATTCTTAATTTATGGAAGTTTCACCGTATCAGGGAACTGAGTCAGGGACCTGACAGCAATCACTGCTTCCTCTGTTGTGGCTGTGGTTTATCCTCAGGGTGTGACAAACGGGCACAGCACAGCTCAGGAAACAGGCTGGGGCCCAGTGATGCTTGGAAGGCAGCTGGATGGCTTTAGACAAGGTATTTATTGTCACAAACCTCAGTCCATGCACCTGTAAACTGGAAATTTAATAGTAACAGCCTCCTTGGTTCCAGAGGACAGTCCACACTTACACAGCTCAATGTCCAGCCCAGAGAGGCTGTCCACTACACCCCCTGCTGCTGTCAACCTCCCACCACATTCATCTCCTTCCCCATAGACTCAGTTTTCCTCAGCAAATCGAAATCAACAAGCGCTCTGGAAACTATGTGACCAGAGACGTCAACCAGGACACTGGGGTCCATCTCCAGCTGCCCGTCCTGAGTACCAAAGTGGCATAGGACTGGGGGCCACAAAGGAAACCTCCCCACCCTCCATGGATGGATGGGATGTCCATCATATCTGCTCTGGAAAATACAAATCAAGGTTTCTCTGAAAGCAGATCTCCAGGGCAGAACTAGACATCTTCCCATCATGGACCTGCACGTACAGTGACCTCCTCTGATCTAGAATCTGAGGTCCCAGCTTTGAAGGAGAGGAACAAGCAGCCCCTTGTAGGAGTTCAAGATACGTCATCCTAAAACCTGCCATCTAGTTCTGTTGATTTGAAATGATGGCGCTTGAGAAACAGCAGATGCAGGAAGGGCTCTGATGCACTCATTTCTATGGACAAGCTGCCCACAAAGTGTCCCAAAAGAGAACCGCGACCCCCCCAAACCAGGGAGATGGGAAAGTCCTGAGCACAGGAGACTGGATAAATGCTGAGAGGGATCTGTGCTCACACACTGACAGCCCTAGCCCGTCCTTCCACCTGCCTCCCACCCAGCTCCTAGTCATAAGCGTGGTTGCCTGCAGGGGAGGAGAGTGTGGGTGGATGAAAAGAGGAGCTGGAGCAGAAAAGGACAGAGAAGTGGGAGGGACAGAGTAAGACCCACAGAGAGCAAGGAGGAAGGAGACAGGGGCTTCCCTGAAGGCACGGCCGTCCTCTTCTTTCCCTCCAGCACCGAGAATCCTCATGGGTCCCTCTGTGTTCAGTGCAGGCCCAGCGCCCAGCCCCCTCTCTGCAGGGCTAAGACCTACTGTCAGGACGTCCTCAGCCCTGCTGGGAGCTGCTGCTCCTGCGGGGCATTCCTGAGCTCATGTTGCAGCCATGTCACCATCCCGGGGGCAGAGGCAGAGCACTCCACCTGTCCAGGGGCTTCTGCAGGGCCCCCACTTCCCCTTGGATGCCACCTTCCAATCAGGTCCAGCCAGGGTCCCACCTACAACACCCACACCATCATACCTCCAGGACCCCTGAAAAGCTGACCGCGTCTGGTTCATCTCATCCAGGTCTGGGCTGAGGGCTGGCTGGCCACAGGGCATCCCAGGGGACATTGGCTAAAGCAGAGGGGGCCCAGGGAATGTATGTCAGAACAAGGAGGGAGAGCCCAGAAAATGTTTAAGAGTCATTATATGCTCAGCCCTGGGTCATGGCCACCTCCACCAGGCCAGGCTGAGGGGGCATCTCCTTGGAGGAGGGTAGCTTGCAGACCCTCTTCTGTGGCAACAAGCAAACTGCACAGACTCTCTAGGTGAACAGGAAGCAGAGAGGCCCGGGGGCAAGGGGTTGGGGGCCAGGCTTTACCTGTGCTGAGCAGCAAGGCCCAAGGGACGGCGCTGGACAGCTTCATCTTCGCAGCCTGGCCCCGGCCTCAGCAGTGAGCCTGGCCCCGGAGGCCTGGGGCTATATAAGCATAGCAGCTGCCACCTGATCTCCTCCCTCCCCTGGAGCGCAGCCCCGCAGGGCTGTGGGAGCCCCGGCCGGGTTCTCTAGGAGAAGGGGGACTGCCTGCTGCTTCCTCCGTGTCTTTGTCAGAGATCGATTTCCCAGTTTGGGTGTCCTTTCCCACCCAAACTGGGAAATGATGGCCTGTTTCTTCTCTCTATTTCCTGTCTTTGTGGTCCTTGATGAAGGCTGACAAATTAGCCACAGACCACCAGGAGGCCCTGTTTGCAGGGCTCTCTTCCCTGAGGTTCAGCTACAGCGTGTCCACCTCTAGTTAGCTCATAAACCTCACCATGACTTGGATGGAGAGGAACTGGGACCCAGAGAGACCAAGGGACTTACCCGCATCCCAGGATGCCAGTGGCAGGAGCAGGACCAGGCTGCCTGGTCTTAAGAGCCCTCTGTCCCCCAGGGCAAAGGCAGGTAAACAACCCCCCATCTGTTCCAGGTGTGGGTCATGATTTGTGGGGAAGCTGAAGTACATGTCAGCTTTTTTACCTGTGTGTGGTGTGTCCACAAGGGTGACCTGGGCACACATGTTGGAATTCTTTCTATATTTATGATACCAAGACCACGTGGCTTAGTCCAATGAGTGCCACAGTTGTGAGAACCCAGCAGAAGCCCCTATGGAAGACAGTCTAGCAGGTTTTTGAATGTTCCACACTATTTTCTATATGGCCCAGGTTTCTACTAGGTATTTACCAAGGAAATGAAAACATGTGTCCACACAGAAAATTGTGCATGAATATTCATGGCAGTGTATTCATAAGAGACAGAGTGAAAACAATCCAAACTTCCATCATCTGATAAATAAATAAAATATGGTCCATCCCTAAAATGATAATCATTTAGCCATAGAAAGTAATGGCAGCCCACTTGCCTTCCAAGGATCTTTACCAGCTGTATACACACCAACCAGGGGAACCCGAGGTCCATTTCCTGATTAAACAGCTCTGAATTTTACCAAGTCTTTCAAAACATCTTGGTGATTACAATTGTTTGAAATAATATCTTCTTTTAAAATGTGCTTTTCTCCAACTCCAATGCACTCGGCCAATTCTCCAATGTTGCTAGTCCAGCCCCAGTTCTTGTGAGAACTGTCTGTTCATACATATCTTTGAGCCAAACTTTTATTACTGTTGCAACAGTCAATTTTCCGTATGCATCGTAGAAACTTCCTGTTCTTTCTAGCTCATACTTTCTTTCCAGGAGCCCTAATGGGCTCCCAATCAGAGGGATATTCCAGCTCCGGCAGAGCACAGAGAAGCTGTCTGAGCCTTCCGGTCCCTCAAGCTCTCCTGGCTAATGAATGCAGGAAGAAGTTTATTGGACAGGGTCTCCCTCTCAGAAAACAACGCTGATTCTGCTCCAGTTGGTTAGGCTCCCTGGTTGTTACTTCTATAAAATGCAGTCATTCCTCATAGCTCCCTTTCCATCTAGAATCTCCCTTCCATTACCATTCTGTTATCCCTTACAGTCCCCTACACACAGAATACTCCCTGTCCCTGGCCTGTGGCGAGAACAAGGAACACCCCGTGGATGTAAATGCCTAGATGGAGGGAATGCTGGACGTTTTCTAAGCTGTCTTCCTAGCCCAGATTCCCTCCTCACTGACAGAGAATGAATTAGAATAGAATTCAGTTTCTATTCCCCTTGTGTGTGCCATGGGCCGTGGGAGAAGCTGACCTCAGACCCAGCTCTGAGAGGAGGTCAACAGGAAGTCCCCATCCTGGTCGGTGATGGTGCAGGAATGAGCACGTCACCAGGTGAAGGGATAGGGGAGGTCTGGCTGCAGGGGAGGTGGGAGAGGTCTGCTCCAGGTCCTCCCACCTGAGAGTGAAGCCAAGTCACAAGGGAGGCAGAGCAAGAGGACGGTGGGCTGCCAGTCCAGAGCCACTGGGTAAGCTCTCCCCAGAGCCCCCTCCCTTCCAGCTCCAGGAGGCACTGCCCGTCCTTGTGGTTGAAGGAGTTTCAGATGGGGTGTCAGCCAGAAGGAACCTGATGGACAGGTGCAGAAGAAACAACCTCACCCCTTCAGGCTCCCAGGACACAAAGTGTTTCTGAGATTCCCTAGAGAGCCTGAGAAGAACAAAAACCGTCTTCTGTTTGAGCCCCTTAGCTAAACAGACCTGCTCTAGGTCTGCTTTTCTTTGGAGGAAAGGCTGTAATTCCTAAATCTTTCAGCACAATATTGATGAAACCTGATGACAGCTATCCTGCAGTGTTCTTAACTCAGCTAGGAATGCTCTTTACATCTCAATCATAAGCTATATGTTTTGCTGAGTGTTCTTTCTAGTTGTGATTTATGAAAGTAAACTTTCTTCCTTCAATGACTAATTTCTAATAGCTTTGTTACAACATTAACAATTATTCAAATTTTTTGAATTTGTTTTCTGTATCCATTGAGGTGTTAATATGGATTTTAGTGTTTATTCTACTAATATGAGAAGTTACTCTCACAGATTTTCTGATATCAAGTTATCTTTGCATCCTTAGGTTAAATATTTTTTAGAGTATTTTTTGAATTTTGAAATTCAGTCTCCTAAAATTCTGTCCTATACTTTTCTCTTTTATTTTATGTTTGCACCTATGTTCATAAATCTGATTTCCTGGTTTCCTTTCCTGTATTATCCTTGCCTATTACTCATATCAGATCATAGTTTTATCAGATTTTTCTAAATTTAAAATTATTTGGGTAGCCCTTTTGAGTCCTCAAAGACATTTTGAATAAAATCAAGATGATTGAAAACGGCAATAGTTCCTTGTAAAACTGCCTGAAAGTATGGCCTTTGAGCACAAAACTTTTTTTCACTCTGTGAACAATTTCAGGGCATCAGTCATCACATTTTATTAAATCTCTGATGTGATTGTGAATGGATTATTTTCTTAAATTCTTTTTCTGATAGTTTGTTATTAGTGTGTGGAAGTGCAATAGATTTCTATGTATTAATTTCGTATCCTGCAAATTTATTAAGTTCATCAATGAGTTCTAGTAGTTCTTGGGTGACATCTTTAGGATTTTTTATCTATTCTATGGGGCTTCCCAGGTAGTGCTAGTGGTAAAGAATCAGTGTGTCAGTGTAGGAGTTCACTTCAGCTCAGTCATGTCCATCTCTTTGCGACCTCATGGACTGCAGCTCATTAGGCTTCCCAGTCCATCACCAACTCCTGGAGCTTACTCAGACTCATGTCCGTTGAGTCAATGATGCCATCCAACCATCTTTCAACCTCTTCTCCTCCTGCCTTCAATCTTTCTCAGTATCAGGGTCTTTTACAATGAGTCAGTTCTTCTCATCAGGTGGCCAAAGTATTGGAGGTTCAGCTTCAGCATCTGTCTTTCCAATGAATATTCAGGACTAATTTCCTTTAGGATTGACTAGTTTGATCTCCTTGCAGTCCAGGGACTCTCAAGAGTCTTCTCCAACATCACATTTCATAAGCATCAATTCTTGGGCGCTCAGTTTTCTTTATGGTCCAACTCTCACATCCATATATGACTACTGGAAAAACCATAGCTTTGACTAGACGGACCTTTGTTGGCAAAGTAATGTCTCTGCTTTTTAATATGTGGTCTAGGTTTGTCATAGCTTTTCTTCCAAGGAGTAAGCGTCTTAATTTCATGGCTGCAGTCACAATTGCAGTGATTTTGGAGCCCAAGAAAAGAAAGTCTCTGACTGTTCCCCATCTATTTGCCATGAAGTGATGGGACCGGATGCCATGATCTTAATTTTCTGAATGTTGAGTTTTAAGCCAACTTTTTCACTCTCCTCTTTCACTTTCATCAAGAGGCTCTTTAGCTCTTCTTCACTTTCTTCCCTAAGGGTGGTGTCATCTGCATATCTGAGGTTATTGATATACCTCCCTGCAGTCTTGATTCCAGCTTGTGCTTCATCCAGCCTGACATTTCCCATGATGTACTCTGTATATAAGTTAAATAAGCAAGGTGACAATATACAGCTTTGATGTACTCTTTTCTCAATTTGGAACCAGCCTGTGTTTCCATGTCCAGTTCTAACTGTTCCTTCTTGACCTGCATATAGACTTCTCAAGAGGCAGGTAAGGTGGTGTGATATTCCCATCTATTGAAGAATTTTCCACAGTTTGTTGTGACCCACACAAAGTCCAGTGCAACACATTTGACAAAATTCCTGCCAGCGCAGGAGAAGCCAGTTCAATCCCTGGGTCAGGAAGATCTCTTGGAGTAGGAAATGACAACCCGATCCACTACTCTTGCCTGGAAAGTTCTATGGACAGAGGAGCCTGGTGAGTTACAGTCCACGGGGCTGCAGAGTCAGACACGACTGAGTGACTGAACACACCTATACTATGTTGACATCTGCAAGCAGTGACATTTAACTTCTGCCTTTTCAGTTTTTTTAATTAATTAATTAATTTTAAAAAAATTTTCTTTACATTATTGTGTTGGTTTTGCCATACATTGACATGAATCTGCCATGAGTATACATATGTTCCCCTTCGAGAACTCCCCCTCTCTTCTCCCTCCCGATTCCCTCTCTCTGGGTCATCCCGGTGCACCAGCCCTGAGCATCAAACCTGGGCTGGAAATTGATTTCACATATGATAATTAACATGTTTCAATGCTGTTCTCCCATATCATCCCACCCTTGCCCTCTCCCATAGAGTCCTAAAGACTGTTCTATACATCTGCGTTTCTTTTGCTGTCTCGCATACAGGGTTCTCGTTACCATCTTTCTAAATTCCATATATATGCGTTAGTATACTGTATTTTTGTTTTTCCCTCTGGCTTACTTCACTCTGGATAATAGGCTCCAGTTCCGTCCACCTGAGTAGAACTGATTCAAATGAATTCTTTTTAATGGCTGAGTAATATTCCTTTGTGTATATGTACCACAGCTTTCTTATCCATTTGTCTGTTGATGGACATCTAGGTTGCTTCCATGTCCTGGCTATTGTAAACAATGCGGCGATGAACATTGGGGTACACGTGTCTCTTTCAGTTCTGGTTTCCTCGGTGCGTATGCCCAGCAGTGGGATTGCTGGGTCATATGGCAGTTCTATTTTCAGTTTTTTAAGGAATCTCCACACTGTTCTCCATAGTGGCTGTACTAGTTTGCATTCCCACCAACAGTGTAAGAGGGTTCCATTTTCTCCACATCCTCTCCAGCATTTATTGCTTGTAGACTTTTGGATGGCAGCCATTCTGACTGGTGTAAAGTGGTACCTCACTGTGGTTTTGATTTGCATTTCTCTGATAACGAGTGATGTTGAGCATCTTTTCATGTGTTTGTTAGCCATTTTTATGTCTTCTTTGGAGAAATGTCTGTTTAGTTTTTTGGCCCACTTTTTGATTGGGTCGTTTATTTTTCTGGAATGGAGCTGCAGGAGTTGCTTGTATATTTTTGAGATTAATTGTTTGTCCATTGCTTTGTTTGCGCTATTATTTTCTCCCATTCTGAAGGCTGCCTTTTGACCTTGCTTTTAGTTTCCTTTGTTGTGCAGGAGCTTTTCATTTTAATTAGGTCCCATTTGTTTATTCGTGCTTTTATTTCCAATATTCTGGGAGGTGGGTCATAAAGGATCCTGCTTTGGTTTATGTCGGAGAGTGTTTTGCCTATGTTTTAAAGACTCTGCTAGAAAATTACTAGAGCTAATCAGTGAATATAGTAAAGTTTCAGGATACAAAATCAACACACAGAAATCCCTGGCATTCCTATACACTAACAATGAGAAAACAGAAAGAGAAATTAAGGAAACAATTCCATTCACCATTGAAACAAAAAGAATAAAATACCTAGGAGTATTTCTACCTAAAGAAACAAAAGACTTATATATAGAAAACTATAAAACACTGATAAAAGAAATCAAAGAGGACACAAATAGATGGAGAAATATACCGTGTTCATGGATTGGAAGAATCAATATAGTGAACATGAGTATACTACCCAGAGCAATCTATAGATTCAATGCAATTCCTATCAAGCTACCAGAGGTCTTTTTCAGAGAATTAGAACAAATAATTTCACAATTTGTATGGAAATACAAAAACCTCGAATAGCCAAAGCAATCTTGAGAAAGAAGAATGGAACTGGAGGAAACAACCTGCCTGACTTTAGGCTATACTACAAATCCACAGTCATCAAGACAGTATGGTACTGGCACAAAGACAGAAATATAGATCAATGGAACAAAATAGAAAGCCCAGAGATAAATCCACACACCTATGGACACCTTATCTTTGACAAAGGAGGCAAGAATATACAATGGAGAAAAGATAATCTCTTTAACAAGTGGTGCTGGGAAAACTGGTCAACCACTTGTAAAAGAATGAAACTAGAACACTTTCTAACACCATATACAAAAATAAACTCAAAATGGATCAAAGATCTAAACATAAGGCCAGAAACTATAAAACTTCTGCCTTTTCAGTTTGAATTCCTTTTATTTCTTTTTCTTTTCAGCTTGCTGTAACTAGGAATTCCAATACTATGTTGAATAAAAGTGGTGAGAGTGAGCATCCTTGACTTGTTCCTGATCTTGGATGGAAATGCTTTCAACTTTTCACCACTGAATGTGATATGAGCTGAGGACTTGTCATATATGGCCTTTATTACATTGAGTTGTGTTCCCTCTATATACACTTTGTTGACAGTTATATTTCTTTTTAAAAAAATCTCTCAGAAAATTGTAACCTATTACATCCTGTGATAAAATATGCACCAAGTACCCTTCACTTCTCTGTCAAGCCTTTCTTGTAATTTATGTGAAGCGATATCATATGTTAGGTGCTAAATAAAACTCACTTTTTACTATTAGAAAAAACTCTCAGGAAACATAGATTTTTGAAGCAGAAAACTTTGAATTGCTAGTTCTTTTTTTAACAAGCGATATTTATTGAATCAAAGAAGTAACGAATGGATGAATGGGTAAAATACTTATTTTTAAAATCTGTCTCATTATGCTTGTTTTCATAAGACCATTTTTTTGACTATGCCATACCACTTGTGGGGTCTTTGTTCCCTGACCAGGGATGAAATATGGGCCCCAGGAGTGGGAGGGTGGAGTCCTAACCACTGGGAAACCAGAGAAGTCCCATCATGAGACTATTTTTTAAAGCAGTTTTAGATTCAGAGCACAATTGTGAGGCAGGAACAGAGGTTCCCCACATAATCCATGCTCCATACATGCACAGCCTCCTCTACTATCATCAAAACTCATCAGAGTGGAACATTTGTCATAACTGATGAATTAGAGTTGAAGCACCATAATAATCTGAGATTCATAGTTTATATGAGGGTTCACTCTTGGTGTTGAACATCCATGGGTTTGGACAAAGTATAATGACATGGATCCATTGTTATCATAACGCACAGAGTATTGTCACAGTTTTCAAAATCCTCTGTGTTCCACATTTTCATCACTCTCCCTTAAGCCCTACAAACCATTGATCTTTTTACTGTCTTTGTAGCTTTACCTTTTCTAGAATGTCAAATAGCTGTAAGGGTACAGTGTATAGCTTTATCAGATTGGTGTTTTTCATTTATTAATATGTCTTTAAGTTTCTTCCATGTGTCTTTTTGTGGTTTGACAGCTTGTTTCTCTTTAATGCTACAAAATGTTCCATTTCTGGGCATATTCTGCTTTACTGACCCACTCACCTTCCAAAGGACATCTTGGTTACTTCTGAGTTACGACAATTATTAATAAAGCTGCATAATATCTGAGTGCAGATTTTCATGTGAACATGTTTTCAACTCGTGTGTAAGAACCAAGATACATGATTAGATACCGCATGTATCTGATATCATATGACATTTGTCTCTCTCTCTGACCTACTTCACTTAATACGACAACCTCTAGGTCCATCCATGTTGCTGCAAATGACATTATTTTATTCTTTTTATGGCTGAGTAGTATTCCATCATATGTGTATCCCTCTATATATACGTGCATATACACCACATCTTCTCTATTCTTTCTCTGTCAATGGGCACTTAAATTGCTTCCATGTCATGTCTATTGTAGACAGTGCTGCAATGGTGTATCTCTTTTAATTAGAGTGCATGTATCTTTTAAAATTATTTTTCTGCCTTTATTTTTGACCGCACTGAGTCTTCATTGCTGCGGGCTTCCTCTAGTTGTGGAGAACGGGGCTACCCTTAGTGACGGTGAACAGGCTTCTCGTCACAGTGGCTTCTCTCATGGAGCACAGGCTTCAGTATTGTGGTGCATGTGGGGTCTTCCTGGACCAGGGATCGAACTCATGGCCCCTCGATTGGCAGGCAGATTCTTAACCATTGTACTACCAGGGAAGTACATATCGCTTTTTTAGTTAGAGCTTTCTCTGGATATATGCCTAGGAGTGGGATTTCTGGATCATATGTTAACTCTATTTTTAGTTTTTGAGGAACCTTTGTACTGTTCTCCACAGTGGCATCATGAGTCTACATTCCCACCAACAGTGTAGGAGTGTTCCCTTTTCTCCACACTTTCTCCAGCATTTGCTCTTTGTAGACATCTTAACTGTGGCCATTCTGATCAGTGTGAGATGATAATTCATTGTGGTTTTGATTTGTATTTCTCTGATAATTGGTGGTATTGATTCTTTTCACGTGCCTATTGGCCCTCTGTTTGTCTTCTTTGGAGAAATGTCTATTTAGGACTTCTGCAGTTTTTTTGAGTGGGTTTTTTTTTTTAAATTAAGCTGTGTGATCTGATCATACTCTCTTGGTAACTGTTGCTTTGCAGTAAATTTTGAAGTCAGATAGTGTCAGTCTCCCAATTTTGTTCTTCTTCTTCAATAATTTCTCATCTATTTGAGTCATTTCCCTCTACAAATAAAGTTTTCAATCAGCTTGTCAATACCCACAAAATAACTTGCTGGGATTTCAAAAGGAGTTGCTTTGAATTTGTAGCTCAATTTGGGATCTTGATTAGCTCAATATTGAGTCTGCGTGGCCATGAACATGGATTGTCTCCCCACTCACTTAGCTGGCCTTTGATTTCTTTCAACAGAGTTTTGTAGTTTTTCTCATATAAATCATGAAAGAATTTTGTTTGATTAAAACCTAAACATTTCATTTTAGGGTTCTAAAGTAAGTTATACAGGTTTTATTTCCATTGTTTTACTTGTTCATTGTTAATACATAGGCAAGCAATTGACTTTTCTGTATTAACCATTTTATTCTGCAGCCTTACTATGACCATGTATTACTTCCAGTAGTTTTTTTTTAAAACAATTCTTTCATATTGTCTAAGAAATGATGATGTCATCTGTGAACAAAGTTTATATCTTCCTTACCAATCTGAATGTTTTTTACTTACTTTCTTTGCCTATTGCATACTGGAAGCAAAACTTTTCAGTAGTCAGCATGATACTGAAAAGGAGTTGTAAGAGGGAATATACTTGCCTTGACCCAGATAATCATGGGAAAACATTGTTTCTCAGTAAGTATGATGCCAGTTACAGGGTTCTTTTACATATTCTTTAACAAGTTGAAGAAGTTTCCTTCTGTTCCTTGTTTACTTTGAATACTTCTAATGAATGAGTTGAATTCTGTCAAGTGTTTTCATGCATAAATTGTTCTGATCATGTGATTTTTCTTTTTTGCCTTTTTGATGTGCTAGGTTACAATAATTGACTTTTGAATGCTGAGCCAGACTTGTGTACTCATAACAGATCCCACATGACTGTGTGCATAATTCTTTTTATACATTGCTAGATTCAGTATACTAGGATTTTGTTGAGAATTTGTGCCTGTATGAGTTTTAAGTTATTTCAAAATAATTTTTTTTAAATGTTAGAAGTTATGCTTTCAATGATACCGCTGGTCACCTTTAAGACTCCTATTACAGTCTTTGCAGGGGTGTTTTAAAAAATTAATCTTCAAAATATTGATCTTGAATGCTAGGTAAACCCATAAAGACATAAAAGATTCATGGTTGAGAGGTAGTGTTAGTCTTCCAATTGGATGGAGGGGGGGAGAGATGACCATTTATGGGCATGGGGCTTCATTTAGGGCTGCTGAAAACGCATTGCAAATCAACAGAGGTGGTGGTTGTCCAACATGGCGATTATACCAAATTCCACTGAAGTACACTTTAAAATGGTTCATCCTATGTTATATAAAATCCGCCTTGTTAAAGCATTCACCCAGACAAGTTAACCCAGAGTGAATATCTGTTCCAACCATTGATTTTGTTGGCCAACATGTTAAGCATTTCGTCTATTTTATGTGTCGTCACTGGTTTCATAAGTCCCTTTGGAGTGGGATGTTTCTGTGAACCTCTGTGTCTTCCTCTGCCCTGTCCCCATCCTACATCCCCACAGTCTCCTCTCCTGTCTTAGCAGTTTTACAGTGACCTCCATGCGGCTCTTTCCTGGGCCATGAGCCCAGAACCAACTGAACTTCTTGCAGAGATACTGGGAAAGGGCAGCTCTAGTAGGAGATCCGGTCAGAGACCCAAGAGCACCAGCCGTGTCTGTCTTCTGCATCCCGCAGTGGGGCCCCAGGTCCAGCAGCAGATTTTCATCAGCCTCCCTTGGCTGATGGTCGTTGAGTGGGTTGCTGCTCATCAGTCCCCATGAGGTTGGCCAGCTCCTGGTCCTTCCAGTAGGTCCTGCCTGTGGGAGAGACAGATGGTCCCAGCTCCCATGTAACCCATGAGCTTCACCCCACAAACAGTGTTTCATCAGTGTTTCCAGGTCTTAGAAACATTGCTCTTCTATTTGAACCCATGTGAGCTTTTGACTTTTCCCCCTATATTATCCATATAGTCATATATTGAATTGCAGGGAGGTTTTTACCCAAAGGCCAAGGAATGTTTCTCAAAGCGACTGAAAAGTCACCTTTGTAAGAGCTGTGAAGCTCTTACAAAGCAGTGAAGACAGTGAACCACTGGCCTGCACCAGGTCAGCCAAAGAGGCTCCTGAGTGATTCTAAAGTATGAAATGACCTAGTTTTAAAACAGCTGAGCCCATTTAAAGTCTTGAACATGTTTTTATGTTTACCCCTGAAGGAATTCAGAACTTCCCACTGTAAAATATGTTGATACGGCATATTGACTATTTTGATTTAAAGACACTTGGAAAAAAGGCAAATTCAGAAAAATAACACCACATATACATGCACGCTCTGACCTTTGCTTTTCTTATAAGCAAGAAATAAGTTGTCATTGAAATACATCCCCTTTACACCAGAAGGAAATAACATTCTTATCATCAGGACATAAAGTTGAGCCCAGAGAAGTCTACACACAGAGACCTTGATAAAATAATTCTATCTTATCCTCCCCAAATGATGTAATTACTTTTCTACAGTTGCTTCTCTTTGTTGAACCACATATAAAAGCAACTAAGTTTTCCAACTTGGGGATTTTTCATTTCTTAAGAAGTGTCCCCCCACATTATGTACAACTTGCACTAAATAAGTTTGTCTGCTTTTCTCCTGTGAAGTTGTCTGCTGTCAGCTGAAGTCACAGGCCCTGACACATAAAATCCTAATAGGGTAAAGGTAAACTTTTGCCTCCCCTTCAAGCTAAACTGGATTCCAGTTCAGCAGCCTTATCTCCAAGAATGGTGTCCATCTGCTTTCCCGTGTTAGAGAGCAGAGTCAGGCACATTACAGATGGAGCTACAAGCTGAGAACAAGTCCAGGGATGAGCTCTGGGCCTCCTCTGACTGCTGTCCATCCCTGCAAAGCTCAGCCCAGGGTGAGCTCAGCGCTGCGGGCTTTGTGGACACAGCTGGTTAGTAAATGCCAGCTGGTCCTTCTGAAAAGGCAGACAATTCCCAAATGCATTCTTTTCTCTGCAGAAAAGTCAGAGCAGGGCTAGCCTCCCTTCCAGGAATCTCTTTCTGAAATGGGCTTCCTGTTAGAACCGGGTCCTGAGACTCCAGCCACCAGGGACTTTTCCCCTCTAGAGACTTTCTTTTTTCCATTTCTCCTGCAGGTGGAGATGTCTCTGTGCTCTCACACTGGAGACTGAACATGAGTGATACTGACTCAGCATCCTCAAATGGCCCTGGAAGACAGTGTCCAGTCCACCCCAGATGCACACACACACATACACACACAGGCACACACAGAGACACACACATACACACCACAAAGGCCCATATGCTTTTGTAACTCAGGGTCTTGATCCTGTCCAGAGCAAAACCTCAAGTTTTCTCACCCATCTTTTCTTGGCCTCTGGAGACCAAAATCATGAAAACGACCAGACAATGACCTGAGCCAAGGGTGGTCTCCCAAATTCTGTGTCCTGGGACCAAGGTAGGTAGCAGCCACCTTGGATTCTGCACTGTGACCTGGTCCCCTGCCTCCATCTCCTTCCTGTCTGCCTTTAGTGGTTGTCATGGGAACCTAGACACCAGCTGCCCTGTAGCCCTGCTGCCAGAAGTCTCGGTTGACTAACCCTCCCAGTTTGTTGGGGACAGAGAGAGTTCTCAGGACACAGGAGAGCTGTGCTAAACCAAGAAGGTCCCAGGAAAGCAGGGGTGAGTGGCCCCCTCCCAAACAAGAGTGATTTAAATGAGGATCCATTGGCCAAAGGACAGAGGATAGCCGTTTTATTGGCCAGATGGCCAAGCCTCTGCCACAGCGTCAACCTGGCCCGCTGTCAGCCTGGCAGGAGATGCCTTCAAAAGGCTTTAAAGGCTCCCACTTCTTGTACTCCCTGACCCTCCACCAAATCCACTCTCCTCTTCAGACCTCCCAGGAGGCCATAAAGGAGGAAGGGAGCATGTCCAGGGTTACTGCTGGTTTCTGTCCTGTGACCCCTTGTGAGCTCCTGATTTTACCCTCTCAACCCACAGTCCCAGCTTGATGCCACCCCCGGGCCTTCAGACCACCCTCAGCCTCCTGCAACTACCTGCTCCATCGAGGACTCATAGCAAGAAGGAAACGTCCCCAAGGCCCTTCTACAGGGCTGTAATGGGTCCTGCGAAGGGAGGCAGGCAGATGTGGGGGTGGGTGGCAGTCTGCCCACCCATGGCCACCTTGCCTGTGAAGACCCCCGGGGCAGTGAGTGGAGAAGGCTGGGAAACTGTGTCGGCACTGTCTGCCCACTGCTCAGCCTTGGGGTCACTGCAGCGCAGGGCCCCGCGGCTATTCTCATTCCTGCGGGAGCCCCTCTACCCATCTACCAAACATGAAGAGGTCCGTGCTGGGTGCAGCCCTGGAAACAAGTGACCAATCCAACACTTGCTTTGAAAAAAGTCCTTTATTCAGCTTGCCCTGTAACAAAGAAAGGCTAAGATATATACACCACAAGCCAAAGAATCTGGTTCCTAAGGTCAGAAAAGAAATTTTATCCGTATCGAGTGCTCCTAGTGTGTAAGCTCCCAGCTGCAGGTGGGATTTTTAGGTCCCGGACCTGCTTGCCTGGCATTTTGTCCCTGCTCTGAGCCTGTGTTTCTGGGGAAACCTGCTCTCATCTTTTTCACCCCTCTCCTCTGTCCACCCCCACCATGCACCAGGCCAGTTTAAACCAGTTGTGTGGTCTGGGTACCAAGTTCTGGACACTGATTTCTTCCCTCTTCACTCGGCTCCAGAGCACAGGGACTTGGGTCTGAGCACCACGCATCCTCCTGCTTCACATCTTAGTGCTCGGAGGCTGGGCACGGGCTGCCCGCACTCTCCACCCCAGGGCGAAGGCTGCCATGGCCAAGGCCATGACCACGAAGACCCCGGCAAAAATGGTGGCTGTGTGGTGGCTCCCATGGGCACTGGTCTCCTCCTCTATGTTCACCACCTGCCGGTCTGGGAAGGAGAGGAGACTCGGGGTCAGTATGAACCCAGCAGGGAAGGAGAAGCAAAGACAAGTAAAGGCTGGGTGGAAGGGTCCCAGGGCAGGGTGATGGCAATCAGAACCATTTGGTAGGAGTGGAAAAAATAAAGGGAGAGAGGAGTGCTTTTCAGGAAACTGAGGCCAGGTTTCCCACCCCTACACCCTGCAAGGGCAGCTGAGTGTCAGCCCTGGCAGATTTCATAGTGTCTTGTCAGCTCCCAGGAACAATGAAGGATTCTAAACAGAAGGGCAGAGATGGGCTTTGGGATAGTCTCTCTGGCTGAAGGTTCCTAATGGATGTGGAGGGTGGAAGTTGGGGCATTCTACCCCATCTGGGAATGGCTACATAGGTCCCAGCAAGAGGGAGAGACACAGGCTTAAGCTACTGCCATGTCAGTGGGAATAGAGAGAGAGGAGAGACAGGAGTGGTGCCCCATTGGCACCCTTTGCCCGGTCCCTGCCCTGCCTTCCTTCTCTCTGTAACTCCACACCCCACAGTGAGTGACCTATGATGGAACTGTGTCTCCTCCTGTTGGAGCTGCAGGGGTTTTGATCTATTTGGTTTGATCTCCTGGCACATAATAGACCTTCCAGAGATGATCTTCCAAAGATCACATCAGTCCACCCCAAAGGAAATCAATCCTGAGTATTTACTGGAAGGTCTTCCCCAGTGGCTCAGATGGTAAAGCATCTGTCTGCAATGCAGGAGACCCAGCTTCAATCCCTGGGTTGGGAAGATCCCCTGGAGAAGGAAATGGCAGCCCACTCCAGTACTCTTGCCTGGAAAATTCCATGGGCTGAGGAGCCTGGTAGGCTACTGTCCATGGGGTTGCAGAGAGTTGGACACAACTGAGTGACTTCACTTTTAACATTCACTGGAAGGACTGATGCTGAAGCTGAAGCTCCAATACTTTAGCCTCCTGATGCAAAGAGCCAACTCATTGGAAAAGACCCTGATGCTGGGAAAGATTGAAGGCAGGATGAGAAGGGGACAACAGAGGATGAGATGGTTGGATGGCATCACTGAATCGATGGACATGAGTTTGAGCAAGCTCTGGGAGATAGTGAAGGACAGGGAAGTCTGGTGTGCTGTAGTCTGTGGGGTCACAAAGAGTCGGACATGACTGGGTGACTGAACAACAACAAAGATGCCCAGAATGCTGAAAATGTGAGGGAAAAGCCTGGAAGCAGCCAGACTAAGGGAGGGCTTGGATCTGGGCCCTGAGAGAGAGGGAGCTGTCAAAGAAACTCTGTGAGGAGGGGCCTGTGCCTGCAGAGGGGTTTGTGGCAGCTACTGCTTCCCTGTCACTAACGCCACCACGTTTGCTGACCTGGCCCAGCCTGGACCAGAAATAGCAGAAATCCCTCTGCAAACATTTCCTCATTCACACCCACAACAGAACAGCGCAGCTGGGGAACTCTGCTCCCCATTCCAGGTGCAGAAAATGAAATGGCTTTTCCAGGATCAACTGCTGGGAGCTGTCGGAATAAACCAGTCCTGCCTGGATCTACACGGCCCTGCCCAGACCCTGAGGTCACAACTCCGGGGTACAGTTTGTCATCATCATAGGTGATAATGTGATCATTAATGTTAACATTGATGACAATGTGATAGTAGCAAAGTCAGTGTTCCTCGCAGCCAATGACTTGTACCAGGCAGAGGCCAAAGCAGTGTAACTAACAGTGTTTTATGTAACCCTCTCTGCAGTCCTAAGGGGTAGGACTGTTTTTGTTTCATGGATAAGTGTGAGATTGGTATTCAGAACCCACAGGATAAAGGGTCAGGTGTTCCGTGTCCCAGGTTAGAACTGCCTTGACGGAACCCCACACACGCATCCCCCTACAGACCAGAAGCCCTTGGAAGAAGACAGGAATCAGGCATGGTCGACTCTGTATTGACTCCGTGTCATAGAGCACAAAAAGCTCTACTCAAGGGGAAATAGGACACCCACAGAAACAGCCTGAGTCCTTCTGGTTCACGGTCCGGGACCCCGGCAGATGGCGGGGTGGGAGGGCGGCCACCTACCCAGGTTCCTCTTCTGGGGCGAGGCCTGCAGCTGGATGGGTCCCAGGATGACGTCCATCTTCTCCTGGTAGGAGCCCACGTCCCTCTTGGCCCTCACGATGCAGCCTCTGTTGCAGCGGGAGATGGGGTCATTCGCCCTGCACACGACCATCTTGAACTTCAGGTACACGGAGGGGAAGCGGTTCAAGAAGTGGAAGGAACTGAACTTGAAGCGGACGATGTTGGGCAAGGGCTGGTAGTAGGATTGGTAGGTTTCATCCTTCACACACCTGGAGGGGCAGAGGCGTCACTGTGAGCTCTCAACAAGGCGCTGCGTTCCTCATGCCACCTGACCACGTGCCGCACGTCCTCCAGGGAGGATGGAGGTCACGGGACCACTTGCTGCCTTCACAGCCCTCCTGAGGACCACCTGCTGGGCAGGCTCTTTGTCCACTGCCCCGTCTACCCCTTGTTTAACCCTCCCAACAGACTGTGATGAGGGCTTCACTATGCTCATCTGATGGCTGAAGAGACTGGCTCAC
Source organism: Antilocapra americana (assembly GCA_007570785.1). Lineage (NCBI taxonomy): Eukaryota > Metazoa > Chordata > Mammalia > Artiodactyla > Antilocapridae > Antilocapra > Antilocapra americana. Next base: position 11,628,221 of record ML660216.1, on the reverse strand, counting down.
AGAGGTGCGGTTTTCTATCCAGGGTGATGCAGCTAGCATGGCGCTGAGCTGGTTTCTCAACCTCAGTCTGCTTCAAAACCAATGTTGCTCCCACTACACACATATCTTTGGAACCTTAAGGCTCACCTGGAGTTTAGCCACTTGGTCTAATTTTAGTTTAGAGCTAACCTGCTAGATGACAACTGATGACTCCCTGAGTTCTCCAGATACCCAGAAATGATAGCCTGGCTGCTGAAGCCCGAGCTACTGGCGCCCAGTCTGCCTTCCTTGCACTCTGGGCTAGCTGGGCATGAGTTTATCAGGTAAAGTCCGAAGTCCACCCACAGAAAATGCTGCTTACCCACTCCGGATGAGATCGTAGGTCAAAGATGTAAAGTCATTAGGATACGGTGACGCCACACAGGTGTCCACAAATAGGGCTAGGGAGGCGTTAGACTGGAGGATTTCAGCCTGAAGGTACAAATTCTGGTTTAGGTCCACATAGTATGGGCTGCTGGTCACCGGATACAGGAATGAAGAGGATGTATAAAAGGAAATGTTCACGTCAAAATTGCCGTATTGTACGTTCTCAACCTCAATGGTGTCATTAGTGACGTAGATCGTGTTAACCCAGGTGTTCCGGAGCATCTTGCAGCTGACGTGAATGTGTAGGTCCCTCTTCCTGTTGATGCTGCTGCTTGAAGCAGTCGCTTTGAGGAAGTTGGAGTAGGTGATGGTGTCATTATCGACCTGGGAGGGACAGAAGGGAGAGCAGAATCAGGCAAATGTCATCCACTAAGGGCATCTCGTTGCTAGTTTGGGTTATGAGGAGATTGAAGTGATGCTGCAAGACTGCAAAATGCTCCCAGAGCCTCAGAGAGATGGAATATATCTGTCGCCGTGGCTAACGTTACCTGGGATGGGCATGCTTCCCAGAAAGATTCCCTCCTTTCACACCTCCCTTTTCCGTTGCCTCGTGATACAGACCACGAGGTTGGTGGTCCTCCCAGAAGCTGCTGCTCATGGAAGGATGAAGGTGTCTGGATGACCCCTACCCCAGCTGTATGACTAAGCTGAGTTTGGTCTCCCTGGTCTGGGGCCCTTCGGGCTGTTCTGTTTCAGTCTCACTCTTGCTGGGAGAAATCAAGGGAGGCAGCTGCGAGGGAGGGGCGGCTGGCGGGATTCGATTTCACTGTGCCGTGGGAATGCGTATAGCTATTGCAGCTTGGTGTCTGAAGCTGCCGGAGCCTGAAGCAACAGAGATCCATTTATAGCTGTGGCAGCTCTCTGACCTCTGGGGCAGGAACCTCCCCAGAGGCTCATATGGACCACGGGGTGGGTGCCGTGGCAACGCAGGAGCACTTCCGTCACGCTTTGCCTCTCCACACCCCAAACCGCAACACCATTTCCCACTGTGCCTTTCAGGAAGCAGCAAACTCATAAGATCGTTGGTCTCTCATGCTGCTTGATGTGCTTACATATCGGAAAAGCAACCTCTCCAGGGAAAAGAGTCTCGCAACCTGGTGGTCTGTGAGCATCTCAAGGAAAGGATGGTATCTAAGCATCTCTCTTTTCCCAGGGTTTGGTAGTGTTGATGATAGCATTGTTAGCATCAATAAAAATTCATGGAATGGAGGAAAGGTCCAGGGCACAGAAGCCCAGCAAAAGTCCTGTGATGAAAGAAGGATGGAGCTGGCAGTAGCAAGCCGAAACGGCGAAAAGGTCACAGGTGAACTAGTGACCCTGGAAGCCCCACAGTAGTGATCCTCTGGCCGCAGGTGAGGTGAGCACAAGAGCAGCATTCCCAGGTGGAGACTGGGGAGGGGGGAAGACTCCTTCCCAAATGCTGTGATGGTCAGAACCTTGCCTGGGATGAGTTCCCACCAGCTTTGGGCACCTTTGCAGGAGTGGCCACAAAAACAGTGGCCTAGAAAGAAGCCCTTGTAAAATGTAAGACAACTTTACTCTTAAAAACAACAAAATGGAAGGGGGACTTCCCCTGTAGTCCAGTGGTTAAGACTCTGTACTTCCAATGCAGGGGTCAAAGGTTCAATCCCTAGTCAAGGACCTAAGATTCTACATGCCCTGTGGCCCAGTCAAAAAAAAAATGAGTCATTGAGTCACAGTTAGTCATATAAACCGTCAGGAGCAAAAGTGCACTCCTGGCCATTTGGAAGCCAGCACTTGTACAACCTAAATCTAGTTATTCTTTAGAACATCATGTGTTGCAGAGGCTTTCACTCCATGTCTGAAGTTGCAGAGCTCAGCTCTGAGTTAGTCCCTTCCAGAAAGACTTGTGAAAAGAGAAAAGTTTAACAAGTAACTAAAGTGGTCTTGCCACTGCGGAACCTTGCTTCTTCTCTGAACTTGGTTTCCCTTTTCTTCGTCAGAGGGAGGCTCTGGCCTTCAGGGGATGCCAGAGCCTGCACTTCGGCCTCAGGCCTGGAGAAAGACCTAGAATGGGCTCTATGCCTTCCAGTCCTCCATGGAAAGTATTACTCCCTCAGCGTGTCTGACTCTTTGCAATCATGTAAACTATAGCCCTGGAGAAGGCAATGGCACCCCACTCCAGTACTCTTGCTGAAAAATCCCGTAGATGGAGGAGCCTGGTGGGCTGCAGACCCTGGGGTCGCTAGGAGTTGGACATGACCAAGCAACTTCACATTCACTTTTCACTTTGATGCATCGGAGCAGAAAATGGCAACCCACTCCAGTGTTCTTGCCTGGAGAATCCCAGGACAGGGGAGCCTGGTGGGCTGCCGTCTATGGGGTCACACAGAGTCAGACATGACTGAAGCGACTTGGCAGCAACAAACTATAGCCCACCAGGCTCCTCTTGTCCATGGGATTCTCCAGGCAAGCATACTGGAATGGATAGCCATCCCCTTCTCCAGGGGATCTTCAAGACCCAGGGACTGAACCCTGGTCTCTTACATTACAGGCAGATTCTTTACCACCTGAGCTACCAGGGAAGCCTCCATGGGAAGTACGCTGTATTTATATTTTCTTTTAAAAGAAGGGGGACTTTATATTGGAGTGCCAGTGCTTATCACAATAAACCATATAAATGTTGCTATCTTGTTACTCCTTCAAAGATGAGCTGAAGTGTCTTCAGTTTGTACATTCACACGAAAGTGTTTTTGAATCCACATTTGTCTCTGGTTTCTATGGTCAAGTTAGATTCTGAATGCACACCAAGCCATGTGGCGTGTGGGTTTAGTTCTTGATCGTAAGAAGCAGTTCTGATTTTAAATTAAAATTCATTATTAGACGTCTGCCCAGGTGGCACTGGGGTAAGGAACCTGCCTGTCAATGCAGGAGATACAAGAGAGGTGGGTTCGATCCCTGGGTCAGGAAGGTCCTCTGGATGACAGCACGGCAACCCACTCCAGTATTTTTGCCTGAGAAATCCCCTGGACAGAAGAGCCTGGTGGGCTGCAGTCCAAGGGGTTGCAAAGAGTCGGACATGACTGAAGTGACTGAGCATGCAGGTCCACAGTGTGCAAGGCATGGGATGGATAGGGAGGGCAGGCTGTCCTGGCCTCTTCCACATGGCGTCTCACTCCTGTGCAGGGAGACCTCAGCCATCAGCTGCACAAGCCCCCATTTGTCCAACACCTGCTAAACAGGGCACCAAGAGGAGCTACGGATCACCCCACCCTGCCTTTGAATCTCAGCTCTGCTGCTCATGACCACGTGGTCTAGAGCAAGTGGCTTAACCTCTGTAAGCCTCTGTTTCCTCTTGATTAAATGGGAATAAAGGGTGTCTCAAGAATTTTGAAAAGTCTCGCTGGAACTCAGAGTTCGGTGTCTGGCACACAAACTGGCCGTTAGTAATCTGATTATAAAGGCTTAGGCTTCATACCAAGGGGCGTTGGCAGTGGCAAAGATGAATGAAACGTGCGCCTGCCCTGGAGGCATGGTTAGTAGAGGATACAGGTATTTAAATCCGCAGAGGAATAAGAACTAACCTATGCAGCCCATGACCATCCAGGTTAGAAGACCAGGGCTGGCCTGTGGCTTTGGTGTCTCCTAACAGAGACAAAGGAACACAGATGGAATGGCCCAGACATTGGAGGCCACTGTGACTCGCAGTGACTAAACTCGGACAAACCAGAATCCAACATGACTGATTGACAGGGCGACATGTAAAAGCCAGGTGGACTAGAGCGTCTGCAGGGCGTGACTCATCTGTATGCTTCTCTGCACTTACGCCTCCATGACCCACTCAGATCCTCCCAGAAGGAGATCCGATGGGAGCTGGGTGACCACAGTGGAGACTGAAGACCCTCGGCCCAGGCACCCGTCTGCGGCCCACAGGCTCATCCAGTTAGCTAACCAAGTGTCCCCTGCCTCTGTCACTGTTCCTTGTGACTGGACAGATGAGGCACAGTGCCCTCGTGGCCCCTTGCCTGGCACACACCAATGGGCAGAATACAGAATAACTTTGGTGACTGACAAACCTCTGACCGTGTGTGTCACACACACACACTGTAGACATTTGAGCATTTCATGCTGTACCTTTGCTGCAGACCTAAAGCTAATAAAAAAAAACTTCCTAGGTGGCTCAGTGGTACAGAATCCGCCTGTGAATGCTGGAGATGCAGATTGGATCCCTGGGACAAGAAGATCCGCTAGAGTAGGAAATAGCGACCCACTCCAGTATTCTTGCCTGGGAAATCCCATGGACAGAGGAGCCTTGGGGGCTACAGTCCATGGGGTCACCAAAGAATCCGACAAGACCCATCAACTAAACAACAACAGCAAACCTAATAAAAGTATTGGCTCTGTGTCTGTTCCCTGAGCAGACAAGATCTGAAAGTGGTTGCTTAGGTGGCGGTCGAAACTTCAGAACTAGAATGGAGCGTTTGAAAAAAATTTGCATAAAGTGAAATGCAACAACTCTCAAAAGTTGCCATTGAGTGAGGTCTGACAGTAAGAGACCCAACATTCTCATAATCCCAGAGCCCCATCTGCCCTTTGCAGGCAGCGTCCCCACCAGGCTGGCCCATCACACACTGACTCTCCATTTCTAAGCTTCGCAGAAATGGAATCACAGGGCAGGGGATCTGGCATGCCTGCCTTCTTTCACTCAGAGCCACATTTTTGAGATTCTGAGTCTGATGTCAGCCCTGTCGCTGCCCGGTTAAGGAGCTTTGGGCAACCTGCTTGACTCCTCAAAGCCCAGTCGCCCTGCTTTTCAAGCAGGATGACAATGAGGGGAGGCTTGTATCTTGTTGCTGGGAGACTCAGGGAGTTTGACACGGACTGATCTCAGGGTCTGTCACTTGTAGGGTGACAGGATCGAGGAGTTTCCAGGGATATAGGACTTCTCCTAGCTAAAATCTGCCAAGACAGCTGGTCACCCTAGGTGGTGACAGCTTAACAAGTGACACCTGCAGAGGCCGATGTCACTAATGAAGCCTAAGGGCTTCCCTGGTGGCTCAGTGGTAAAAAGCATCTGTCTGGGTTTGATGCTTGGATGAGCAAGATTCCCTGGAGAAGGAAATGGCAACCCACTCCAATATTCTTGCCTGGAGAATCCCATGGACAGAGGAGCCTGGCGGGCTACAGTCCATGGGGTCCCAAAAGAGTTGGTCATGATTTAACAGCTAAACAACAATGACGTTCAGGCTTCAGCAGCCCCACTCCCACCCCCGACCCCAAGCACAGGTCCTCCCAGGGGTCAGCGGTACACTGGTTCCATCGCGTATTTTTGTAAGATTTCTAAAACATGCTTACATTCTTTCCACAAAGGAAGCACCCGTCCCTCTCACCCACCCCAACCTCAACCTGTATAAGCCCCAGGCCCTTCAAAACCTGGACCTGCCCCTGGGAGTTGCTACTATTCTTGCTGGCCTGCTGGTGGCCTGCCAGGCACCCTCTCTGCTGGACACTGTGGGAAAAACTCCCCGCTGGCCTTCCTTCTTTTAACGTGGCTGCAGCTACATCACGACACCAAGGGACGCATTTATATCCTCCCCCAGATGATGTTCTTGTTATACCACAGTCATGTTTTCTGGGTCCCCAGGAGCCCCAAAGCATAGCACCCGTCACTAAGAAAGCTTGCTCGGCAGGAGGTGGGGGGAAGCTCCAGGCTTACCTGCTGGGTGGTGCCACAGCCGGAGTAGGGAATCACAAATGTCACCTGGCTCGACGTAATCTGGGGCTGACAATGGTAGTTTCTGTTCGAGCCAGGAATGGCAAGGTCCCTGGCAGAGTAGCCCAGGGATTGGAGGTAGCTCGTACTCACTCTGGCTTGCATGTGATTTTGCTGGCAAAGCAGTTCTGAGGGCCAAAGGCAGACAGTGTGGTCAGTCATTGCACCCCCGCTAAGCCCACAGAAAGAGACTGACATGGCTGGCACGTGGTCTGCCTGTGGACACAGCTCACCACCACCCCCACCCCCACCAGATGCCCTGGGGCTCGAGTCAGTTTCATTCTCCTGAGATCTAGGATCTAGGATCCCTCTCCGGGGACTAGGATTCCTCTGATGGAGAAATGGAGGCAAGATATAAAACAACAAAATGTTTCTGCCAGTTGCCATTTATCCTTTTAGTAGGATAGTACTTGGGCTTTGCTGGTGGCTCAGATGGTGAAGAATCTGCCGGCAAAACAGAAGACCCAGGTTGGATCACTGAGTGGGGAAGATCCCCTGGAGAAGAGAATGGCAACGCACTCCAGTATTCTTGCCTGGAGAATTCCATGGACAGAGGAGGCTGATGAGCTATACAGTCCATGGCGTTGCAAAGAGTTGGACACAACTGAGTGACTAACACACACACACACAGTAACTCTTAGGTCAGCTTGCAGGGATGTTGGGAAATTAACATCCTTAGCTATGGACTTAACATAGGTCCTGCAGCTAAGGGCAGGTCAGTGCTTAAAATCCTGACCGCAAAGAGAACCAGCACATTGCCTTGCTTGGCCCCTTTTCAATCTGTACATCAGTCCGCTTAACAGATCAAACCACGGCTGCCAATCTCTGCTGGATGTGGCTGAGAGAGCAGCTCAGACCACTTTCAGGAATCGGTCGAATGTGCTAGGTCTCAGGACAAGGTCACAGTGTCCCACACTCTGGGAAGGCCACAAGGTCTCAAGCCAGGTGATCCCCTCTGCCCTTGTCACTGTCATCCCTGTCTGATGACAGCATCCTCTTGCCCCTTCTACTTCATCTCTGCTGACCACAGAAAGGCCAACCCCGCCACCCATCGGCCAGTCCTAGGCAACCGGAGTCCCCAGACGCCTTGCTCTTGGCCCCCCTCTGCCCTACACCAAGCCTTGGTGACCTGACAGGGCAGCTCTCATTTCTCCTTCCACAGCCCTGGGATGGCTGAGCCACCGAAGGTGCTCAGAGGTGTCACTCTGGATGGGCGGGGACTTACTTGTGCTCCCACTGGAAAGACTGGAGTAGTATTCAGCTGAGAAACCTCTCTTGGTGATGGAGATGTCACTGACGAAGAGGATGGACATGAAGTTGGACGATGAGGTGAAGGAGCCCCTTGAGCCGTTACAAACCTGGGCAAGCAGTGGGGAACTGTGGTGGGGGCCGTCGTACACTTTGATGTAATCGTAGTTACAGCCGCCTTCCAGCCTGCAGAGACAGAACGCACAGTCTGGCTTCACTTTCAACCAGGATTTGATGCCGGCGGTCAGAAGCATTATACCTCTAAGCCAGAAACTCCGACAAAATTAATAACCAAAAGGAATAGACTTTCTTTTTTTACCGGAGTACAGTTGATGTACAATATTACACAAGTTACAGGTGTAAATATAGTGATTACAATGTTTAAAGGCTATACTCCATTCATACTTGTTTTAAAAATATTGGCTATCCTCCCTGGGCTGTATTGATACCATAGTGCCTTGTAGCTCATTTTTTACATCACAGTTTGTACCTTTTCATCCCCTACCCCAAGCGTGCCCCTCCCTCAACCCCTCTCCCCACTGGTAACAACCAGTTTGTTAGACTTTCTTAAATCCAAAGGAGGTTCATCCTCCCATGAACTCCATACACTGGTCTTAGTCCTGCCTTTTGGGGTCATGCATATGAAATCTACAGCTCCTCTCTTGACAGCCCTTTGCATTACATAAGGAAGAATGACATCCCACCTTCAACTTTTTCTTTGATCAAAAAGATCCCAGTTTCCCATATAATTTTTTCCTTAAAATCCATGAATTCATAGTGACAGAAAAAAATAATTGAACAAATAAATATTAGGCAAGTCAGATAAACTCTCTGCAGCTCAGATTTCTTATTTACAAAGGTGAAATCTCCCAATGCAAGTATACTGAAGAGAGTGACCAAGAGGCCATAACAATGGAAAAAGTGCTTCCTAAAATGCCATAAATGGTGGTCACTGTTATTAAGATGCTGGCTCAGAACTAGTCACAGTCAACCTTCCTCTGTAGAACTTCATGAGCTTTGAGTACAATCCCCCAAATGAATAGTAATGATGAAGAGATTAAAATAATATCATATCTTTTGCAAAACTCCACACGAATTTCCAAGGCAGAAACTCTCAGGGCACCACAACCAGAAATCAAGAGAAAACACTGCTTTGTTCAGTGGTGACTGTTAGAGAAAAAAGGATGGTACCCCCTTCCCAGGACTCCACAAGCTCCTGGTGTCTCAGTGTGGTCACCCCTCCCCCTTGAGCCAATCATATATCCCAGTGGTTCTGATGTTGTCTACCCTGCTTAAAACAAGGATTCCCACCCTTCATTGGGTGAAGAACAGATAACCCAAGCTCTGCCACAGGAATTATTCCTCTTCTGCCCGAAACCACTCCCCAGAGAAGGAGGGAGTAGGGAGAAAAGAGTTCAGAGAAAGTAGTGTGGTTGTTAGTAGGATTCTTTGTGCTATTACTGCTTCTAACAATGATCCCTCCTGTCGGGTAACATTGCCCAAGTGTTTTCATGTATTTCTCTTGTGACTTTCCCAGGAGCCAAGAGCGGAGAAAAGCGGGTATTATATTCTCCTCCTTCAGGGCTCAGGAGAGTTAAATGAGTTCCTGAGGTCACACAGTAAAGCAGTGACAGACCTGCATTTTGACACAGGACCTCCTGGCGTCCCCTCCACGTCTGCTTCTAGGCTCGGAGGAAAATGGAACCCATAGGAAAAAAAGGGCAGTGGGGCAAACATGTCTCCTGAAGTGCCGTTTATCTCCTTCTAAGATGTCTGCAAGGTGCTCACCGCACATGCCCCCCACCACACACACTCACTGGACATCTCTGAAGACCACGGTCACCCGGTGGTTGTTGGGAACTTCGATGTCCCACACACACTTGGCGTTGTTCGGATAGTTCCTGGGGTAGAATGGGCTGGAAAAGTTCCCTGAAAATTGGGTCAGGAAGCCTCCGCAGGAGTAATTTGCTGTTGGGACAAAGGGAGAAACTCCGATGGCCCTCAGCGAACACTGCAGTCACACGGGGGCCCACCGGGAGGGCCAACCCTTGCACTCCATTGAGGGTCAGTGCAGTGCCCCTCCAGGGAGGCCGTACTCAGGGAAGCCATCTCCTCACTGTCCTCCTCGTCCCTCCCCTGTGTCACTGTCATCGAGGAGAAGGGAAGGGGGACTGCTCAGGGGCTCAGAACTTACTGGTTGGGCCGGTGACACTGTAAACAGGATCTGTCGACAAACAGAAAGGATAATGGTCAGTTTCCTGGCACCTTTGGTTCAGCTGCTGAGTGCTGGAAATGTGCCAACCCCAAGTTCCCAGCGAGATGCCAGATGCGGGACTTTCCCTCTCAGAGGTCACAGCCTAAAGAAGAGGATGGAAAAGAGCAAATCCCAGCCTCCAAGGATGGGACTATGATGGAGCAGAGCCCAGGAGGTGCTAGGAGCTGGGAGATTTGGCTCCTGATCCAGACTGAGGAGGGAAAGGGGACGGGTAGACAGGGAGGTGAGGCAAAAAGAGGGGAAGGGTGTTCCAGGCAGAGGGAACAGCATGTGTGAAGGAGCCTAGGCATGAGAATAGCAGGCACAACTGGGGAACCCCGATGTAGATGAAGCAGGGATGGGAAGGATGGAAGAAATCAGCTCAACAGTGGGACAGAATTTGCAGGTCCTAGAGATTGTCCTTAGCACTGAGGATCTGTGTCCAGACAGTGCTGAGGATTCCGACCCCGAGGCAGGGACCGACCTTGGCATTTGATGAAGATACCCTAGCTGCACTGCAGAGAATGGGTCAGGGGGAGGGATCAGTGCTGCTGTAGGTGGCAAGGAGGGGAGGCTGGGGATGCAGAGGAAACATCTGGGGGGGGTAGGGGGCGCAGTGAGGGGTGGTTCAGCAGCCACTCAGAAGCAGGCTATTGGGAACTTTTGCTGATTACATGCCAGGCTCCATCCAGGCTGCACTGACCTGGGACTAGTGTCCTAGGTGAGCGGCGTGACCTACACAGTGGGAGACTTCACCTAGACACTGACCGGAGATCCAAATCTTGGGGTGGCCAGGTGATTAAAGGCCAAAGAAGAGCCTGGAGAGAGGCTCACCCCTCCTGGGGTTGGGACATCAGCTACAGAGACACCACGTGGCAGGAAAGTCAGGAGTGGTAAACTCATTGGAGGGTGAGCACCCTGACTGCAGCCTGGAGACCAGCAGCCAAGCCTGGGGAGCGGAAACCCAAGGCCTGCGGGTCAGGTGGAAAAATGTGATACTTACTCTGAGTGGTTGTAGTTGTTGGGGGCAGCCAATCTAGAAAGGAAACCAAGTGATTTTAGGATATTGCTGGATCATTTTTTAATTCCATACTCCAGAGTCTGATGGAGACAGTAAATTGTTCTCCTTGCTTCAGGACTTCTCAGAGACGATTATACCAATTTACACAGTGACTGGGCAAAAGCGGTTGGAGCAGACCACATCCAAACGTATTTGCACGGGATATTTTCCTTGTGTCGCAAAGATCATTTGGGGAATTGCTCTTAACGTGAAGGGTTCTTTAAGAGATCAACCTCTGTAGGGCTGCTTGCTATTCATGGTTCTATCATGGTCACAGTTCTGCATGGCATGACTGGGGCATTTCTTTTCATAGAAATGATCAGAGGACCTAATCCTCTCCCTTCCCACAGCCGACTGAATCAGCACAGACCCAAGGAGGTGGCGGGGAAACAGAGGGCCCTCCAGGGACAGCTGAGTGACAGCCCTGGGCCTGGTGACTCCGCTGGTCACTGAACAGCCTCCAGAGTCCTCGGAGGGAATGACTCCCCAGGAGGAGGCTGCTCTTCTACTGGAAACCTGAGAGGCAGAATCCCAGAGAGGAGTCTGGCCGCGCCGGGCTGCAGGGACTCACCTGGAGTGGAGGAGTTGATCTGTGCAGCTGCAAGAAAGAGGAAGCGAGATCAGCCTCAGCACCAGGTTGTTGTCTAGCTCCTAACTCATCACTTCAGGGACCCTGTGGACTGTAGCCCACCAGGCTTCTCCGACCATGGGATCCTCCAAGGAAGAATACTGGAGTGGGTTGCATTTCCTTCTCGAGGGGACCCTCCCGAACCAGGAATTAAACCAGTGTGTTCTGCTTTTAGGTGAATTCTTTACCCTCTGAGCCATGAGGTAAGCCCGTAAAGCAAATGGGAGAGTAATAATAAGCTGGAAACCAGCTGAATGTTCAGCACAAGGGCCAAAGATCAAGTGGCCTCTGCAAGGTCTCCTGGAGTGCACAAGTCGAGGGGTACTCTGACAAGCTCCTGCCCACCCCCACACCCTGAGGTAGCCACAGACACCAACAGTCACTGGCCTCCAGTTTCCACTGCTCCAGTTTCCAGCAGCTCAGAGCTGAAAGGGGCCTTCCGCAGATGACATCACCCAATACCTGAGCAAATGACTCCAGCATCTTCATAGTGGCCACAATTGTGGGAGAACCAGCCTCGGTTCCGGCACTGCCAGAGATTGGACTCCACCCCTGAGCACGCCACGTCATCCAAGGTGATGGGGCCAGAACCAGAGCCAAAGTAGGCATTTCCTAGGGCTGAGACTGCACTTCCACAGCCCAGCTGTCTGCACACCACCTGGGCATCTTGAATGTCCCAGCTGTCATCGCACACCGTTCCCCACTGGCCACCATGGTAGACTTCCACACGCCCAGCACATGTGGGATGGGAAGAGTTCCAGTTCACCAATCTCAAGCTGACGTCTGAAAGACACAGGCCGTAAGAGGTGATGACCCCATCTCCCAGCAAATACCCAAAGCCAGTTAACCCCTGGTTCTTTCCCATCCCAAAAGCCACCCAGTGACACTGATCAGTGAATAAACAGCTACATGATCCACCTGGAAGGGGCTCTTGACACCACAGAGTTCAGATCCCTCATTCTCCAGATATATTCTTTTTCGCATTTGCTTCCATATTCTTTCCACAAGGTTTATCACTAGTTACAGAATATAGCTCCCTGTTCTCTACAGTGAGGCCTTGCTGTTTATCCATGTGATATGTAGTGGTTTGCATCTGCTAATCCCCAAATCCGCACCCATCCCTTCCCCACAATCTTATCACCTTAGTAACCACAGATCTTTTCTCTATGCCTTGTACTCACTTCTTGGAAAGGAGTTATACCAAGCAGAAAAACCAGTTTTTTGGACACTGCTGTCACTCTGAAATCGAACAGTCAATCGGTTGGAATAAGAAGTGAATATTTCCCTGGTGTAACGACAGATTCTCCTCGCTGAGGCGTTGCTACTCAGTGGCCCATCAAGGATTTCAACATAGTCAAAACTGCAGCTACTCTGTGCCTCCAGCCTGTATGGAAAATGGGATTCATGTCCACATCAGAATGTCTGCTGCTCATAAACTTGGTAGGTATTTTGGACTTTATGAGAAATGTCTTTGAATCTAAGATTTTCTTCTTGCTCTTCCTTAATCAGATCAAAGGACTGCCTGATATTGTCTGATACTTCCTGGTGGGGATCGAAGAAACCTGAAATGTAGTCCATGGTACCCGAGAAGGGAAAGCCTTCCAGCCCAGTACCCAACCCAGACCACAGGGTGGTCCATGGAAGACACCTCCTTCTCCAGGTGGCCTGGGGGTCACTTACTGAAGACTGTCGAAGCCCAGGTTTATGAGGTAGCCAGGGTTCACTTGTATCTCCCAGACACAGTTGGCATTGTTGGGGTAGTATCCTGGATAGAATGGACTGGAAAAGTTCCCACTGGCACCGGATAAGAAGCCGCCACAACTTGACAAGGAGCCTGCAGAGCAGAGAGAGAGGAACGTCCCCATTCCGGTGGGTCTCCAGAGGTGTTGTGACAAGCGATCGTCGTCTGGATGAGTGTCTCCAGGAAGTCCTTTTCCTTCCTGCAGGACTTCTCAGTGCCTTGACCATTCCCACCTACACGGAGACTGGCCTAAAGGACTGGCGTAAACAGCAGCACACCTTCCCATTTTGGGCACCAGATGTTTTCAAGGTGCCGTAAATATCATTTGGGGGTTACTCTAAACGTGAAGGAGTATTTAACAGATAAAGCTTTGTAAGACTGATACTCGGTCTGTTTTGAAAATGGTCACAGTTCTTCATGAGCGGGACACTTAACTTTCATAGACATGATCAGAGGATCTAATCCTCTCTCTCACACTGAACAGGCGCAGGCAGCAGGAGGTGGCGGAGGACCAGAGGTCTCTCTGGGGGGAGCTGAGTGACAGCCCTGGTCCTGGGGACTCAGCTGGGCACTGAATAGACTCGAGTCCTCAGGAGGAAAAGACTCCCCAGGTAGAGTCTGCTCTTCTCCTTCTGGAAACCTGAGAGGGTGGAATCCCAGAGACAAACCTGGCTGGGTGGGGCTGCCGGGACTCACCTGGAGTGGAGAAGTTGATTTCTGGTGCTGCAAGAAAAGAGGAAGCATGATCAGCTCTGGCATCTACAATGGGCTGCAATGAACCCACAAAATTTCTGAGAGAGATGCTGAGCGCCCGGCCCCTCCATGGCCAGAGACGGGAGGCCTAGGAGTCGCACCAGAGAGCTGAATAGGAAACACTGATCTTGCACATCCATCTTCACAAACAGCAGCAAATATTTGGGCAACTTCACTCGAACAACCTTGATGTCTCCTCCTCGATGTGAGGGACTGACCTTGGTATTGGGTGAAGACGACCATCAGTGAGAGAATGGATCATAGGGAGTGGGCAGCCAGAAGCTGCTACTGCTGTAGGGAGCCAAGTGGTGAAGAGGGAAGGATGGGGATGCAGAGGAAAGATCTGGAAGCAGGGTGAGGCAGTGAGGGGTGGTTCAGTGGCAACTCAGAAGCAAGTTGTTGGGACATTTTGCTCATGACACACCAAGCTCAGCAGTGAAGCAGGCTGCACTGACCCATGACTAGTGTTCCAGGTGAGGAGTTGGACCTAAACAGGAGGTCAGCATTGTCTAGAGACTGACTAGACATAGGATTCTCATTCTGCTCAGAATAGAAGAGGACAAAGACGAGCCTGGAGAGAGGCCCAACCCTCCTGGGGTTGGGACATCAGCTGTGGGGACAGCATATGGCAGGAAAGTCAGGAGAGGTGAACTCATTGGAAAGTGAGCACCCTGACTGCCACCAGGAGACCAGCTGCCAAGCCTGGGGAGAGGAAACCCAAGGCCTGCAGGTCAGGTAGAAAATGTGATACTTACTCTGAGTGGTTGTAGTTGGTGGGGGCTGCGAACCTAGAATGAAAACCAAGTGATTTTAGGATGCTGCTGAATAATTTTAAATTCCATGGTCATCACTTTGGTGGAGAAAGGAAATCCTCGTTCTAATAAAGATGGCTCGGAACCTTGACTATTCCCACCTACTGGGAATAGTTACTGGCCACATGGGCTACGTACATAGAAGTCCCCATCTGATTCAGGAGTAGACACTATCACTGTGGCCAAAATTTCATTTGGGGAATTGTTTTCAACCTGAAGAAAAATTTTAATGGATAGATATTTGTGAGTCTGTTATGTGGTCATGGTTGTGAAGTGGTCACAGGTCTGAATGGCATGACTGGGACACTTATTTTCATAAAAAATGATCAAAGGACATAATCTTGTCTCCACTCACAGCAGCTCTGAACAGGCATAGACCTGAGGAGGTGGCAGGGGACCAGAAGGCCCTCCAGGAACAAATGAGTGACAGCCCTAATCCTGGGGACTTCACTGGTCATTGAACAGACTCCAGAAGCCTCGGAGGGAAAGGGCTCCCTAGGAAGAAGATGTTATTCATCTGGAATCTCAGAGAGGAGTCTGACTGCGTGGGGCTCCTGGAACTCACCTGGAGTGGAGGAGTTAATCTGCGCAGCTGTAAGAAAGAGGAAGCATGATCAGCCTCAGCACCCAGGCTGCAATGCAAGAAACACATCAAGTTCCTGAGAGAGAGATGCTGGGGGCCCGTCCCGCCATGGCCTGAAAAGGGCAGCCTGGGTTTTGTCCAAGAAAACTGGATATGAAACATCAAGCTCAGAAATCAGTTTTCACAATTAAAAAATGTCTGAGGAGAATTTGCTCCTACAACCTGTAATCACCTTCCTGCTCCAGGGGTCCAATACACTGCAGAAGGAACTGCAGTGGATCCATTAAATCCAGGACTGACAACTATTTGTGTTGGAGCCAGGGAAACCTCCCTTCTTCCAGGGAAGTTCAATGTCATTGGAGCCCAGTGCAAAGAGGAGCTCTTGTTGGGAGAAAATCACACACTAAAATGCAGATCATGGAAACAAACCAGAGCAGATGAC